>BSBM01000029.1:10047500-10469054 GCA_027924585.1 Larix kaempferi
GAAGAACTAAGTACCTAAAGCCTTAGTAACATTAATAGGGTCCACCCCCTTGGCTTCGTTAGGAGTTAAGCCTAAACAAAGGAGTCAAGATCAAGTGACAGTACTTGACTCAGACTTGCCCCCAAGGACGCACCTAACAGCTTGAAGATTTCTGCTGCGTTAACCCCAGGTGCGTAAGAGGCGACAACAAGAGCTTTGGGCGTGAAAAGCACAATTTTTGGAGCAGGCTACTGTTGCTCACGTGATCCAAGTACAAATTTGAGAAGTGTAAACTCCTTGTATACTTGTTTCGACAGTCCACACCCATGGCCTCAGTCTCCTTCAGGCTCGAGGACAGACTTGAAGGGTCATCTAACTTCAACTCCTGGAAGACAAGGATATTGGCTGCACTAGAAGAGAATGATGTAGATGATCTAGTCACCCACGTTGTAGATGAACCCACCTCTGCTGCACGAAGGGCAACATTCAAGAAGAAGCAAGCCAAAGTAAGAAGAATCATTTATGATTCAGTCAAAGAAAGCTTGATGCTGTCATAACTCCGTTGAAGACTGCTAAAGAGTGTTTTGACACCTTGACTAAACTGTATGAGAAGAAAGCTCCCAGCCAGAAGAGGGTTTTGAAGAACAAGCTTCGCACCTTGAAGATGGAAAAGGATGAAAGTGTGGCCTCATTTTTCTCAAAGATTTCTTAGGTAAAGGATCAACTCCTAGCTATTGGTATTACTGTAGATGATGATGATCTTGTTCAAACTGCTGTTGATGGTCTCCCTAGCTCTTGGGAAACATTTCTATCTGCTGTGAATGGTCGTGAAGTCTAGCCAGATTTTGAAAGATTACGACATGGCTGCTTGCAAGAAGAAGGAAGGATGCAAAGCAGAAACAGTGGCTCTAAAGAAGGGAACCTTGCCCTTGCTGCCAAGACAAAGAAAGGCAAGAAATTCTTTCATCAGAAGAACAAAGGTAAGAAGCCTCAAGGTAAGCGTTTTGATTTGTCAGAGATTGAATGTTTCAAATTTTCAATTGCCACAGGATGGGACACTATGCGACAGATTGTAAGCAACCAAAGAGAAAGTTCAAAGGAAAGTATCAAGCATCAGCTGCAGAAGAAGAAGAACCAAAGAAGATGAAAATTAATAAGTCTACCAAAGACGAAGAATCGAAGAGAGTACTATTTGCTTTCATCCCTCTCAAGATCCATTTCAAATAGTACCAAGTCTTGGTTGGTAGACAGTGGAGCTTCTAAACATATGGCAGGATTTTGAGAGGCTGTTACAAACTTCAGAAAGAAGAAATTCACTGCTCAAGTGGAGCTTGGGGACGATACCACATATAACATGAAAGGAGTTGGTTCAGCATCCTTTCAGCTCGATTTAGGGACTATCCTACATATTGAAGAAATATTGTATGTTCCTGGTTTAAAAAAGAATATCCTCTCTATTGCATGCTTAGAAGATAAAGGCTTCAAATTTATCTTCATGGATAAGAAGGTTCTCCTATGGCCAAAGATTGAAGATTTGAGTTCAACTGTGACAATTGGAGTTCGAGAAGGACTTTACAAAGCTTCCGGGCACTCTATTCAGGCATTGGTTCATGACACAATCAACCCATGTGAGTTATGGCATCGAAGGTTTGGACACCTTCATTACAGAGCCCTTCCTGGTCTACAAAAGATGGTAATAGGTATGCATGAATTTTCTTGTGAGCATGATGGTGTATGTAGAGGTTGTGCCCTTGGCAAGCATGCCAAGAAATCTTTTTCTAAAAGTAGCAGCAGAAGGCATTTTGGATCTAATTCATTCAAATATTTGTGGTCTCATGACTTCACTCTCTATGAGTGTCTATCTATATTATGTGACTTTCATAGATGATTGCTCCCGTAAAACCTGGATCTATTTTTTGAAGACAAAGAATGGAACCTTTGATAAGTTCAAAGAGTTCAAGGCTCTAGTGGAAAATCAATCAAGAAGGCACATCCGCATCTTAAGGTCAGATAATGGGGGTGAGTTTGAGTCTCACCATTTTGATGATCTTTGTCGAGAAGCTGGGATCAAGAGGGAGCTGACTGTGCCCTACAACCCTCAACAGAATGGGGTTGCAGAACATAACAATATGTGAAGCTGCTAGAGCTATGTTATGTGATCTAGATCTTCCATTATCTCTACGGGCTGAAGCTGCCAGTATTGCTGTATATATCCAGAACAGATGTCCTCATGCTATCTTGGGAGAAAAGACTCTAGAAGAAGTGTTCACAGGTAAGAAACCTGCAGTTGATCACATTAGGATTTTTGGCACTCTAGTCTATATCCATGTGCCAAAAGAAAAGAGAACAAAGTTGGAACCTTCCGGAAAGAAAGCTACATTTGTTGGTTACAGTGAAAGTTCAAAAGCTTATCGTATCTATGTTCCGGGTCAGAGATACATTGAGGTTAGTAGAGATGTGATATTCCATGAAGAAGCTGCCTTTCGTCAATCTAAAGAGCTTCCAAAAGATCCAGAGTCTCCCCATTCAGAAGTTCCAGACTCTCCTCATTCAGATGATCAGAGGGAGGAGGATGATGAACATCAAGTTCAAATAGAACCATAAATGCCTACTGAAGAATTGCTTGAAGCTCCTGCTTCCAAAAGAAGACCTGCTTGGTTTCGTGAAACTCTGCAGGAAGCAGAAAAGCATAAAGCTCCTTCAGGAACTTTCAGAGAAAGTAAGAAGCCTCAAAAATACTCTGGTCTTATTACTTAGTTGGAACACCTCATTGATGCAGATCCTTCCACTTATGAGGAAGCAGCTAAACTTCAGGTATGGAAAGATGCAATGACAGAGGAGTACAATTCCATCCTAAAAAATGATGTATGGGAAGTGGCCACAAGACCAAAAGGGAAGTCTATAGTGACTTCTAAGTGGATTTACAAAATCAAACATGCTATTGATGGGAGCATTTAAAAATACAAAGCAAGGTTTGTGGCCCGTGGTTTCTCTCAGAAGGAAGGAATAGATTATGATGAAACTTTTGATCCAGGTGCCAGGTACACCACTATCAGAACTATTATCTCCCTTGCTGCAATTTTTGCAATTTTTGGATGGAAACTTCATCAGATGGGTATGAAGACCGCTTTTCTTAGTGGCAAAATTGAAGAAGAAGTCTATTTAGAGCAACCAGAAGGTTTTGTGATACATGGGAAGGAATCCCATGTCTGCAAACTAAAGAATGCTTTGTACGGACTAAAGCAGGCCCCAAGGGTCTGGTATGCAAGAATTGACAGTTACCTTCACAGCTTGGGTTTCTCCAAGAGTGCTTCTGATCCAAACCTGTATTTTAAGGTTATACAGAACCATCCTCTGATTTTGGTTTTATATGTTGATGACTTGTTCCTTATTGGAGAGGATCAATTGATAGCTCAATGTAAGAGGGAGCTCACTTCAGAATTTGAAATGAAGGATCTGGGTCTTATGCATTATTTTCTTGGTCTAGAGATCTAGCAAAAGGCAGATGAGATTTTCCTCGCTTAAGGAAAGTATGCAGTTGATATATTGAAGATTTGGGATGCAAGACTGCAAGCCCATGAACACACCAATGTTGTCAAACTTGAAGAAGCTACATGGGACAACTACTTGCTCAAAGTCAGCGGATCCTACTTTATACCGTCAACTTATTGGATCATTGATGTACTTGGTACATACTAGACTAGATATCTGCTATGCAGTAAGTGCACTGAGTCAGTTTATGTCTGAGCCTAAGCACTTACACTGGGTTGCGGCGAAGCATGTGCTTAGATACTTGCGTGGCACTATTGGTTATGGACTCAGATACACTTCCAACAGTGGAGTGATGTTTCTTGGTTATGCAAACCTTGATTGGGTTGGCAATGCAGTAGACCGAAAAAGCACATCTGGGTATTGTTTCAGTATGGGATCAACCATGATCTCATACTCCAGTCGGAAACAGGGCTCCATAGCCCAGAGCACTGCAGAAGCGGAATATATTGCTGTAGTGATGCTTATAAAGAAGCAGTGTGGCTTAGGAAGCTACTATCTGATTTGTTAGGTGGAAAGCTTGAGCCAACTATTATCCATTGTGATAATCAAAGTTGTATAAAGCTTTCAGAGAACCCTGTGTTTCATGATAGATCAAAACACATTGAGATGAAGTATCACTTCATCAGAGATATGGTACAAAGAGGTACCATATGACTTCAATACATTCGTACAGATGAATAGATTGCTGATGTATTGACCAAGCCTCTATCATTGACGAAGTTTGTGCACCTTCGAGATAAGCTTGGCTTTGTAGAGAATGCCTCTCTCGCTGAGAGGGAGTGTTGATTTTTGAGTAGTATCGAGAGCCATTCTCTGAAGAGAATGGAGGCACCTGGTCAGTTACCAGGGTTGATCAACATTCAGTCTAGAACTGAATCTCATCCTAGGGATGAGAACCATTCCCCAAGAGAATGGGGTACCTGGTTAGGGTCCAGTGGGTTGATCAACACTCTTCAATCTGGTACTGAAGCTCAGCCTGGGACTAAGAGCCATTCTTTAAGAATGGAGGCACTTGGTAAGTTACCAAGTTGTTGACTTCGGTCAACCTTCAGCCTGGGGTTGAAGAGCCTGGTCATAGACTAGGATCTGGTCTGGGACCAGGATGTTGATTCAATCAACGTGAAGACCTAGATTGGATCTAGGCAAGTGTTGTACTCCTCTCCTCGATCAGTGGGCTATGGGACCTTCACAAGGGACTGGCCAACCCTTGATGAAGAACCTAGCACATGATCTTGGTGTTAATGGTGAGAACAGGGCAACCAAAGAATATCATCCTTATATATGATGATGTACTTGAATGAATGACCAAGAGAGGTTTTTTTCGTCCATATACTCCTATGGGTGACCATGAGACCTCTTGTTGGTCTGTGTACCCCTTTGAGTGACCATAAGACCTTTTGCTGGTCTAAGTGACCCTTGAATGACTTTGAAACCCCTTGGGTGTCCAAGAGCCCACTTGTTAAGTGTCAAAAGACCATGTCATAAGTTAGTAATTTAAAAGATAAAATTAAAAAGATAAAAATTAAAATTAAAAGATAAAAAGAAATTAAAATTAAATTTATCTAACTAATTTTTAATTTTAATTTTTATGTTGTCCTAAACTTATGGACATGACCCTATCGGTGCTCTATAAATAAATGAGCACTCTCATTTTCAAAAAGACATCTCATCTGATCATCATCATATCTGATCAAAAGAAGAAAAAGTTGTGGGGCTATCTCTCTCTTCAAAAACTCGGTAGCTACAGCAGAAGTATTTTCTTATGGTTTTGAAAGTCTGTTTTCTCATCTTTTGGACAGCCGAGTTGGTGAGGCCACTTCTTTGTCAGCCAAAATCTGTTTGTGAGAGGACCGAACCTTTGTTGAGGGTCTCTTACCTTAGCCGCAGATCTGTTTCAGTGTAATAGAGGCAGGCCAAAATTTGTGACAGTGTGGAAGGGGCAGTTTGAGGTCCGTCTCATACAACCAGCCCTATCTTGGGCTCCTTCTCTTGCAGCCGAGCCCTAGTGTGGGCTTATTATCTTCAGATCAGTTCTGTTAGGGCCACACAGATCTGCAGCTCATCAAAATCAGGCATCTACAGTCAACAGTAACATCTTTTCAAGTCAAGCTTAGACTCAGAATAATCAAGGGCAGACAACAAAAGTTTGGTATGTTTCCTTTTGGTCAAACTTCATCTCAGCAGTTGGCATGGTGACAGTGGTCACCTCTGTTTGTATGCCCTAAAGGCAAAGTCATTGTAAAAGTTTGTCTCTTATGTAAAATTCAGTCATCTCATATTAAAGAAGATATTCTTTGCTGGGGTTTTTATACCTTAAAAGGTTTTCCCCAGGGTAAACATTTGTGTTCTTGTGGATGTATGTTCTTCTATCTGATTTACTGTTGATATTCTACTGCTGCTAAATTTAAATTTGAAGTTATATGTCTACAAAAATCAAAAGAAGACTGTTGCTACTGTTAATCTCAGGTCTATGTTAAAATTTAACATGTTTGGACAGCCTCCATGTTTTCTTGTGTCTCGACTATGAAGTGTGTGGCTATGTCTACAGTCCTGTCGATCTCTCTCGTCTTGCACCCATGATGTTTGAGTGCAGTTTAGGTTGGCATAGTTCATCGAAAGCGTATCCGCTAGAATCAAAGCAAGTATTCCTAAATGTTAAATGTGAAATGTCAAAGCTCCTTGAAATTAGTTAGTGGCTAAAAGGGTAATAACTCATCCTTTGTGAGATGTAAGGCTTATTTGCCTGTAAAAAGGCATTACTGTGGCAACTCCATCAGGGCTATAGTTGCTCGCTGGTAGTGGAGAGTAACGCCGTGGCAGTACTGGGGTCCGGAAGGCTTTCCAAGTCCGGTACCTTTTGGTCGTGAAGCTAACTGAAGGAAATCAAATATGAAAATGTGCTTCGATGCTATATTTAATGAAAAATGCAAAAATTAAATGAATCAAATGCAAAGTGAAATGAAATTCCAATAAAGGATGCTTGTTAGAGACAACAGGGTTCCTTTCAAGCACTTTCTCCATTTGTTAGACACCTCCCTTCCCTAGTGTCTACTTGTCCAACAAATGTCACTGTGGCCCTCTTAGGTTCCCCAGATCTCTGAAGGTGAATCTAGTCTTTCCAAAAAGTCAAACCTCATTTGCCCACAGCCTATGTTGTTTTCCACCTCACCCAAATAGTGTCGGAGGACTGATCTATAGCTTACATTTGCAATTAATGTGAATCAAAGTATGTATTTGAAACTTCTTTTATTTTTATTTTTTTTAAACAGAAATTGGAAAACGTTTGTATTAAAAATTTAAAATGTTTAGCACAACAATACTTTACAGCTATAAGCATTAAGAAAAGAGGAGTAAAGAACTATAGAAGTTTTCCAAGAGTTCTCCTACAGAATTACCAGCTGCTTGCAAAAATTCTAGGAGTGCTATAGACTCTTATATATTGATTATAGAGCAGAGTACAAAAAAAACATTTAGAAAC
The DNA here is from genome assembly GCA_027924585.1 of Larix kaempferi. NCBI lineage: Eukaryota > Viridiplantae > Streptophyta > Pinopsida > Pinales > Pinaceae > Larix > Larix kaempferi. The sequence goes on from BSBM01000029.1 coordinate 10,054,510, forward strand.
CTTGAAAGCAAAAAGAAACCATAGATGGTGACATTCAAGCCTGTCTGAATGGTCCAAAGAAGGGCTGGTTGACTAAGTTGGCGTTGAAGGGATGTGCCCCATCTGAGAGCGAGTTTTGGCCATATCCTCCCTGCAACAGCTGCAGAATGCGCTGGACATCTTTCCTAAGCTCCTCTGTTGTCGCCATGTGCTCTCTCATATTGCCGTCTAGGTCATCTATTCTCAACTCCATTACAACTGTTGTAGTTTGCTTCATCCATGAGCTCCTTTATCCTCTGTAGGAGTGCTCCAATGCCCTCCTGAACCACCCTGATCATTTTTTAAAGTCCTCTAGATTCCCATCTGAAATTGGTGAAGATTTCCCTCCAGGAAGCAGTTGGAACAATATTGTCAACCGGGATGCACTCCTGCACCATCTCTTCCACAACACTTAAGGACAAGAAGTGGCTTGCTTCCTGTCGCGACGAGGGGACGCACAATCTCTGGGTCAGTTCATAGCATGAATCCTCGACGAATAGACTTCCTTCTGAGCTGCTATAATTTATGAAAGCATTCTGACAGAGGCTAGCACTAATCCCTGTCTCGCTTGTGTGAAGGGTACGAAGTTTAATGGTGAAGGGATTGGCTCCTTCGGCCTGTAAGCCATATTCAATGATCCCATTGTCATTTTCCCTGTCCATGTCATTACCACGCCACGCGGTCGCCTTGTGATTTGCGGTAACAATTGTCTCGTACATCCAGCTTGCCCCCTCGTTTATGCAATGTGGGTTTGGATGAGGGTCTACATGGGGACTCCGCCTCCCCCTAGCCCCATTTGTCATGTATGAAGCCTTAGAGCTTCCACAAAATTTTATGATGTAGGAGAGGTTCATGGGATCCAACATCGTGCTGGGGGACAGTCATCCAAAACTATCATTCTTTGACCAAGACGAGCTCCGAGGTTGGCCATTTGGTTAGCATTCTCATTGTTTTCCCTTCTTATATGCTGGAAGTCGACCTTCTTGCAGTGCAGGAGGTTTAAAATGTGTTTTTGAATTCTAGTACAACTAGAAGGGTCATCTTTAAAAGTTTTCCTCATTTTTTGAATCACTATTTTGGAGTCTCCAAGGACTAAGAAGTCGTTGAGGTTGGTGGTGGTTGCGACCTCAATTCCTTTCAGAAGGGCCATCCATTATGCTTGGTTATTAGATTTCTTGCCTAGAACCCAAGCGTAGGATTTCAATATTTTCCCGTTAGGGTCCTGTTATCCACTAAATTGCACTTAATGGATTCCGAGTGAGGCGTTGAAGACTTGAACAATAAAATTGTTCATCATTGGTGTTCCGAGATCCATCACGCCAAAATTTTTTAGCCCTTTGTAAAATTTGCATGTCCAGACCCCTGTGGGGGAATTGTAATTAGTTGGTCTAAGCATGATTATTTTGTAAAAGACTTGGCCTACCTTAGGGTTTGCCATCAAGGGGATACTCTAGAGTGTTTTTTCCTTAGGAATATGCGCTATTCTTCAGTGGCGTATAATTCCTGAGTTTTTCACTCACACCTCCAAAGCTGGAGTATTGTCCATGGTGGTCAATCTTAGGGGGGTTATTAAAGCCTATGTGTCTATGTATTTTTACATGCTAGCCATCAATAATAAGTCATATGGACATGCACTAGGTCCCCTAGGAGTTTGAGTCGATTCCAACAAAAATAATTTTTTCCGTAAATTAGACCATTTTTTAATGGTTTAAATGGAAAAATTCAAAATGTAATAAAATAGTGGTTTGGAGGTGGATTTTGGCGTGGGGAGTCTCGTTTTGACGCTCATAGCGTCCTCTTTACCCTTATGCCCACTTTTTCTAGTTTCCGGGCGATTACGTCGCCTCTGGGAGCACTTTTCATTAAAAATGCGACAAAATGGCATTTTAATGTTAGAAAAACCCAAAATGCACCATGACAAAAATAAAAAAAGTAAAAATTGATTAAAAAATCATTTTGGAAGGGTGGCATTATATTATTATGAGGAGGCCGAATACATCAAATTACTAAAGCGTCATTTTTGGATTGAAGTAAGTCAACATTTGAATATTTTAGTAAGGGAGAATGCCCCCCTTTCCTCACGTGGGCGACTCTTCCAAGCGAAGATTAGTGGTGGGCGAATATTCCTATGTAGTGGGCGTTGTTTACAATGGGGAGGGGCGCCCCTCTCATGAGGTGGCAGCCACCTCATCCATCATACCAACCCACTCAAGTTTCAACGCTCCATTAGCTCCAATCACCACGAATCATGGGACTGGCTCCCTCGTCTCATGCAAATTCTCATTCCCTCATGAGTTTGACCTCTCTCCCTTGAGAGGCTATATAAGTAGGTCTTTGCTCCAGTATTCATATTGTGGATGCATAGAACCTCTGCCAGTTTGTAAAGTATTGATCATTTTTAATATATTGTTGAAGACTTTGGAGGTTGATCTTGAGCAAATGTGGTGATTTTCATGAGGTGACATTGTACTTATTTCTTTCTTGCTTACATTTATTTGTAGATCTAGCTTACTGATTTGAATAGACATTTGCAGTTGTCAACTTGTCTATTTTTGAAAGAGTTTTAGAGATCTAGAAGTAGTCGACAATACTCGCTTGTATTTAGGCTCTTCAGTTTTCTTTTATTGCTAACACACTAGATCTACTTATCTTTGTTGTGAGTTTGTTTAAAAAGCTGCAGATCACAAAGCCCATAAGGACTAGAACTCGGTTGAAGCTTCTACATTTTGGGCAGCTGTTACTTACACTTTTGTTTCAGGTTCCTTCAAAAGAGGAACACCAATGCAAACTATGGCATAAAGGGGCTTCATCCCTCTCTTCAAAGTTACATCAACTCTCTCTCTTTCCCTTTCTGTTTACTAAGAGCGATTTGAGCAAAGCATAGCTTCATCTTCTAACCTATTCGCTCCAATAGAATAGATTGCAATTTCAAGTGTTTATCATTCTCTTTCTATTCGCTGTAGCTTTTAGATCTAGTATTTTTGAAGTTACATTTTCCTAAGTAGATCTATTCGCTCCCCTTCCTAAACTTGAGCGAAACCCTTCTCTTTCCACAAAGTTTGAGCAAGGGCGAATCTCTCAAGTTTAGTCTTGAGTCTTAGCTTCTTGAAACCTCTTTTTGTCTCGCTAGATCTGTATTTCGAGCTCTAAGATTGTATCATTTTGTTTATAAACTAACAAAGCCTAACTATAACCAGCCGTTGTTGAGTTTTTTCTGTCTTTTCAGGAAGAGCATAAAGGGCAAAAAGCAAGCAAAGAACATTAAAAGCACAAAGGCTTGAAGGCACAAACCTCTTTTTCCCCCTTCTTCATATCCCATATTCTTTCTTTGTGCCTTCAAAGAGCAACCTCTTCAAAGCTTTGTAAAGTTTAATAAAAGAGCAAGCGGGATTACGGCTCCCACAAAACCTCTTCCCCCATTTGGGGTAGCCTGTATCACCCTGTCATTTCATTTGCTTCATACCTGCACGTAGAATAGATAGTTAGAGTTGTCTCTTTGATACAGTAGATTAGTTTTCATTACTTAGATCTTTATTAATTGCTTAGATCTATTTTTTCAAGTTTGATATAATCTACCTAAAATTCACCCAAAGTCTCTTGAACCTCGTTGAAAAGTAGGTCAAGAGCACTCCCTATCAGAGAGTACAATTTGCTTTCTAGATTTAGATTTTATTGCTTTAATATAACATTGTTAAATAAAAGGAATCCAAAGTCTCTTGAACCTCGTTGAAAAGCAGGTCAAGAGCACTGTCTATTGGAGAGTACAATGGTCCTCTTTCTTCAATTGGAATAAATCATTTGCCTACACTGTGTATGCTCTACCCACCAGCAGTTCGTCTGAGCTGTGGGATACCAAAAGCAGTTGGAAGCACTACTTAATTTTTCCCACTTAACTTAATAATCATTAATAAAATCAACCTCCCTTTTAAGATAAGTGAAAATATGGCACTTCGATTGGATTTCGCGTGGGGAAATTCTGACTAAGGACGCGGGAACCACTGGGAGGTGACCTCAGAGCACCGGTTAGACTACATCCTTCTTAGTGTAGTGTTGAACACTGCTCTCGAGACTCTGTTCCAGCCCACATGCCCTTGTACGGAGCCATCGATTTCTAAATTTCTGGACATTCCTCCCTGTACCTCACAGTATCTCGGGAGTCCCCCTTTTCCCTAAACAAGGTTCATATCATAATAATCTAAAATTAACCAAGAGACATTTGCACAACATTTCCCTTTCATTCAGCATTACTTACTATACTATATTGATTCCATAAGGCACTGGTCCACTACACATTTCATTTGCTTAATATCATCTCAGACATTGTGCATCTGTTTTGGCAATTATTTTAACTTATGCTGGTGAAAGTATCTGTAACTTTTGTTGCAAATCTATTTTGGAACCCTTCTAATCAACACCCCGAAAACTCCTAAAATTATAAACACTTTTAACCTTTTCACTGGAAGCTCTAACAACCTTAGAAACTTTCCTTAGGGACTGCCCCCCTTGGCTTCGTTGGGAGTTTTTCCTAAACGAAGGAGTCAAGATCAGGTGACAACCTTGACTCGAGACTTGCCCCCAAGGGCACACCGAGCAGTAGCAAAGATTTTCTGCTACGTTAACCAAGTGTGTTGATCCGGCGGCAACAGGTCCAAGAGGACCCCTCCCTCTACCACCCCTGTATGTATTTGAAACTTCACCATGATTATGTAACTGTATTGAATAATGGTCTTGCGTATTGCTTTATTTTGAGTCGATCCCATTGTATGATGTTGCTAAGTGTCTAGTCATCTTTCAATGCTTGTAAAATAAGAGTACTAATGCCTCTTGCATGCAACAACTTTAAGTTTTTGCTCAGACACATTTTTGATCAATTTGGACCAAGTCAACGATGATGTCCCAGCACGAGATTTCACTAGAGGTACCTACATGATTATCTTAGTGCCTTTGGAGGCTAATTGGATCATTCTATGATTCAGAAAAGAAAAATTGGCTTATTACATAGATTTTATATAGTTTGCAGGATTAATTAAGCCAATTTTTAATTAAAAGATAGAAAATTGTTCATAGAGCGTATCTTAGATTACTCCAGGGTGTATGACTAGTGATTCTTAGTAGTTTTGATGCTTATGGATCCATTGGTGCAGTTAGTTTATCAGTTTGGGCAAAGGAAAAGTCAGTTATAGTTTTATTGAAGATCAACAGAGTATCTTAGCTAATTAATTGAAAATGATCAAAGCGACCAAGGTATGGCATATTGAACAAAGGACTAGTTAATGGTAAAATATGACTTGGGTGTTTATTGATATAGTTCCCGGGATTTGGTGTCTCTCCAAGCTATAAAGGAGAGAGCACCCCTCATTTGTAACGAACTTTGGCTCTTGAGAGAATCTAATAGAAAGGCTTATTGTGCACTTCTTGTGTTCTTGTGGTGGAGTTCGAAGAGTTCTTTCCTTTCCATTTTCCTTCTATCATTGGATCTCCATTATATTTCTATGCTCGGGCAAAATCCTTGTATTTTCTTGTCTACAGGAAGAGGGCAACTTCATTGGGGCGACTTTGAGAAGACCCCCTCTTGCTCTAGTGATTTCACTTATGACATGGAGTGTTTTTGTGTAGAATTAAATCTTGCTTTTGCTATTTGATTTGATCCTAACACTTCTTGCTATTTCTTGTATGCATCATAGTCTTGTGAATTTCAACTGGATTGCAATCTTAGCATTTGCTTATTGTGTCTATTGGGGTTTTGCAGGGCGCACTTGGGAAACATTGAGCAAGCTTTGAGCATGGAGATTAGGGTTCCAAATGAAAGATGTTGAATGTGGAGAATAGATTTGAGGCATAACCTAGATCCAAGTAAGTTCAATCACCTTTTTCTTGCAATTCTTTTCATTCCATTGTCTACCATTAAAATTCACAACTACAAACCTTGAACATAAAATACAAAAAAAAATCCCATCACACTAGGCACATTTTTGATTTTCCGCCACTTGGATATTTTTCATAGGTGTCTTAAGCTTCTATTCCTCCCACGATGTCATCTTTGGGTGACTCCTTGGCCCAATTTCCAGGCACTAATCATTCCAGGCAGTTCACATTTGTGGGTTTGGAGGGTAAAGTGTCGTTTGTGTGAATTTTCGTGCTTGTGAACCCATCGATTTGCTATATCTTTACTTCAAGCAATTAATCAAGTGTTAGGGAGCTATTTAACTGTTATCATTCATTTACTTTGGGTGTTTCACCAATAACATACATCAATCCCCCTAGGGTAGTGAATCGATCATTTAAACCTTAACACTATTATTCTAGATCTCTAAGCTTAACTATTCCTACTGAGAATTCCTTGAATTGGATTGCATTTACATAATTGATAAGTCTCTAACAATCCACATAATCATACTCAGTAGACATCTTCTTGATCTAGGGCTTCATCCAAGGTATCTCACATTTTGATTCCATATCTAGTTTTGGTATGTTGTAGATTAGTTTAGCCTTTGGGTTAGACTTGGGTCTTCCCCATAGCCATCTTGCTTCATTGGCTGATGTACTACCTAGCTTAAAGTGACAAGAATCCTACTCAGTGTGACAACCATACAAATCTTTGGGGGTAGGATCCTTGAAGGTTGCAACTTTAGCAACCTTGTTTCTCTGCCATTTTGCATAGGATCTCAATATCAGGTTGCTATGTGATAACATTTTTGGCGTCGTTGTCGGGGGTGGGGGGGGGGGGGGCGTAGAGACTTGCTTTGTGCATTCGCATCTGACTTTGACTGTTGATGGTCTGTTAACATAGTCCTAATTTTCACAACCATAAGAGTTTTACTTATTTCTCTTTCTCCCTGCTCCATAATGACATATCCTTTGGTGAGCTTCAATTACTGTTCACCTCGCGATTCCACAACATGACTCCAGTAGCGAACTCATATAAAGACTCCATTGGGGAACTTCAAAGTTAATCACGATGAAATGTATTTCTCCAATTTTCGCAATCCATGAAAGAAATACATAAAAACTTAACCGAGCTAAAAAAGCAACAAGAGGTAAACAATGGATGGGTTTCACAATCTCAGTATGAGGATGAATTTGAATATGATTATGGGTATTCTTACGATACCCACAATTTTCCTCATCTATCTAATGCAACAACTTCTAAAGTTATTGTCCCTGTTACCACCTAAGTTGTACTTAGTTGGACTTCTAGTGAGCCGCCAAAGTATGAACAAGTCAACTGTTCATCATCAGAGTTTTGAAGTCCATGCAAGCCAATTTGTGGCCCTTTTTTCATTTTTGTGCATGTTCATACCCCACGGGGAATTGTAATAAGTTGAAGTAGCATGATGGCTTATGTAAAAGGCTTGGATTTCTTAGGACTTAGTCATCAATTGTTACTCTAGAGTGTTTTTTCCTTGGTAATTATTTGTTGCTTTTCAACGACTTACAATTTTTTAGTTTTTCACTCAATCCTCCAAAGTTGTAGTCGTCGTCTTGGTGGTTAGGCCTTAGGAGGTTATTTAAGTGTTAATGTATATTACCATGCTAGTCATCATTTTTGAGACATATGAACATGCACCAAGTCCCCCCTAGGTTTTTTTTAATTTCCGTCAATAAAAGTTTTCCCGTAAATCAGGCAATTTTTAATGTTAAAATAAAAAAGTCATAAAAGTGGTGTTAGGAATAGGAATTTGCCATGGGTGTGCTTGTTTTCTAACCCAGAGCACCCACTTAACCCTAAGCCCACTTTTGAGAGAAAATTTGTGATTATTCTTCACTAAAATGGATTTTTCTCTAAACAATGGCCAAAAAGACCAAATAAATGGCAAAAAGGACATAATAAAGTAAAAAAATCAGCATCCCTCAATGAAAGGAAACATGTCAGGGACATGTCTGAAGTGGTTGTGAGTTGATTTCCAGCCTTGGGCAAGTTAAATCCTCTCTTGATTTTTGAGCTAACTTATCAAAGGTGGTGCATTACATGAGTTAGGGAGGGCGCATATCTCCATAGTGAGGGTGCATTTGTTGAGATGGCATCTTGTGTATGGATGGGAGTTAATCCCAAAAGTAGGGGGGCGCACCTCATGAGAGGTGGCGCCCATCCGTTAGCTTGAACTCTCAATCAATCCCCCCAATCTCTCCAAGAACTCGCCCTCTACCTCTAGTTAGGAATGCGCCCCCCCCCCCTCTCCTCATTTGGCTATTTAAGCAAGGCGCCTTCACCTCATAGGGGATGGAAGGCCAAACCTTTGCTCATGTATTGTGTAAATTTGTTTCATTTGAATACATAGGAAGGCTTTGGAGGTCCATGTGGTGCAAAAATCTATGCATGAATGCTTTGTTATGATCTGAGGTAATATTGTTTCAGTTATTTTCTTCTTTGCATATGAACTAGTAATTGATCTGGTTTAGAGGGTTGTTAGCAACACATAGAGCAAGTATTTGAGGTATTGGTATACTTGTTTAGTACTTTGCTTTTAGAGATCTAGGAGTGGCATGCTATATTCAGTTGTATTTCATGCTCTTTTAATCTCTCATTGTAGGGAGTACTAGATTTAGTCCTGCTTGTGCTGTAGAAATTTGATAAAACAACAAATTCTTTTTATGAAATTTTATCAAACACTTTGAATGCATAACCTGGTTTATCATTTATCTGAGTTATATGATTTATGTAACCATTGTACAAAAAATCTACTGATAACTGAAACATAAACACTTATACATTCTCCCAATGACCTAGCTGAAGACAAATGCATACACATTGAAAACTCAGAAATTTAGGGCCAAGCCTATGGAAAAACCCTCACACTTCATGAGGGAAAACCCAGAGAGATTTTTATTAGAGAGCAACAATTAAATTACAACACAGAGATTAATGCTAGGCAATTTGAAATACATTGGGAAATGTGCCATAAAACATAAATAAAAATACCAGCAATAAATGCAGTTGTACGACCTCCTCCTACAACAAATTGCCTTGAAAAACGTGCCAATGATTGTCCTCGATTTCTGTGCCAATGTTCTTCAACAAATTGCAGAGAACAACCTCGAAATCTGTGCCAATGGGCTACTCCTCGATTTCTATAGCAATAAATACTGTTGTACGGCCTACTGTACGATCTATACAGTATGGATTTTCTCGGTTTTTGTGCAGAGGTACGAATCCCTTATCTTCGGTATTTGTGCACAAGCAAAACTGAATCTCCTTCTTGCTGCAATTTGTGCTCTCTCTCTCTCGCATGTGGGTTTGCTCTCCTTTGAAACCCTTGATCTCTCTCTCTTGTCTCTCTTGTGTGTTTTGACTCCCTTCCCAAGGTGCAATATATAGATGACTTTATCGCCCTTGAAACCCTAACTAACTCAAACTAACTTTTGAATGGTTAAGATTACTTTTGATCTAAGGATTTACATTTAGTGCACATTAAATGTCCTTTTTAATTATTTAATGCACAAATACATTTAATAAAGTCATCTCACTTTTAAAACATAAAGTCACTTTTTATATTTCAAAAAGTACATTTCCTAAGGAAAACAACTTATGTCCCGACCACGGTAAACACAAAAACATGGAAAAGGACCTTTCTCATTACAAATTTCAATATGTGCAACGTTGTTTAGCTGTGTAGGTTAGCATTCTGAAGAAGGGGTTGAGTTTGGCTGCATCTTCTTTTTCTTCAGAATCTCTAAGTGAATATAATGCCTCTGTTTCCCACCGGCAACTCTTAAGTCGTCAAACATTCAAGGTTGAGCTTGCTGTGTCTCCTTCCATCATCTAAATTTCAATTACTCTCGGTTACTTATCCTTTTCATGTTAAGCAAGAGTAGATCTGAATAAAAGACATATCATATATCTTTTCTTGTTTCACATGTTTTATTAACTAGATCTAAAAGTATTAAAAATACATCTCAAGCATAGATCTAGTTTCCGTTTTAATACTTGCAGTTATAATTTTCATATCTTCCTCAAAGTACTAAGTTTAGGCTTAGAATTTTTTTATGTTTTATTTGACTAACCCACCATCTTTCCTTCATATCTGCTCGCTGATTTTTTGTTTACCGACGAACAGGTAGAAGGAGGTGTTGGCCATTTTTTTAAGGATTTGAACCATTCAAAGCACTAGCTTTACTCTCCTTTATTTGTAGTCATTTTTGTACATTTGTAACCCTCTTTGGTCCTATTTATAAAGGATCAAAGGCATTTCTTTTAAATTATTGTAATATATCATAATAAAGAGAAGTGAGTGGGCTACATAATGCTTACACCCATTCCCCCCCGGGGTAATTTGTGTTGCCTCTTGGTGGTGTGCATATTTCCTTTTTTGCTTTGTTTTCTCTTTTGATACTAACTCGTAGAGTAGTTTAATGTTGTTAAGATAGATTAATTTATTTATCTCTTTAGTTTGCTTATCATTTGCAAAAAGTAATGAACCCAGCTATGCTTTCCTGAAGTATGCTTTTGTTGCCAGTGAAAAGGCTTGCCTGAGTAGGTGTTTTACAATCACAAAAGAGATTCGTAGCATTAGTAATTACAAAACATTTCCTTTCTTTTTGCAAGTTGCTTTTTCTATTTTTAGTTCTTGTAATGAATCTGACATGAAGTCCACGAATGCTCTTGGACCAACGTGGCTTGTCTGATTTGTGATCACACTCAGAGAGGGATTAGAGTGACTAGTCTTAATAGGAAAATCCACTTAAAATTTATCTTTAAGAACTTGGGAGGTCACATTGAACTCACTACAGAATAAAAGGGGATACTCGTTAATGAGATTCGTTCTCTCCTCATTGTACACTTGGTATTGTTGCTCTGTGCTCAATTCGAGGAGATAAGTTCTTAGTGGGCCAAACCAAGAATGAACCCACTCATAAGCAACACTTGATAATAATAAAATTTACCAAGAGCATAGAAAAACATTTTACTTTTAGCATCTTGTGATTTACCTCTGGCACTGGTTTGGATTTGCTTATTATCTTGCTTCAAGTTTTCACTTTATGCAAAATGATGATCATCCCTTTTTTTACATGCTGTTGAGGTAACTTGTTTTATTTAGTCTTGTTACTAATCAATAAACTCCTAGATTTCCTTTTTGTACTTAGCTTTGTCGGCCTTAGTATTTTTGTATGCTGAAACTGCTAGTGTGTCTGCTGCACTATTCTGATCTCTAGGCATTGCTTCTATGTTTAGGGCATCAAAAAATTCCATAGTGTCCCAAATTGCATTTCTATATTTCTTTAGTCTTTGACACTTACATGCAATTTGGCCTTTGATTTGTTGGACTATTAAATCTGAATCACCCTTTATGCTTAGCAATTTTATACCCATGTCCTTGGCTAGTTCGATGCCTAGTAGAAGTGCTTCATATTCTGCTACATTATTGGTGGCCTCAAATTCTAACCTGAAAGCGAAGTTGAAAATCTTACCCTTGGGTGAAGTTATGACTATCCCAACCCCTTTCCCAGCTGTTGAGTATGCACCATCAAAATTCATTCTCCATAACTCATCAACCTTTTCATCCTTAATCTCTTCTTGAATGGGGGCCAAAAAGGTGGAGTTAATTTGATAGGTTCCATGTTCATCAGTGTTGTAAACATATTGGTTCAATGGTCTTTCAGGATTTTCAACATGGTACCTTTTCTCTTTCTCAGTATGTAGTATAACAAGTGAATCTTCAAATGTTGGCACAGTGGCATAGGTCCAATCTAGTTGGATCGATCCACCCAAAGTGGCCCCCCACTTTCTAGAAAGCAACATCCCCCATTTGTCCGACACATCAATAACAAGGATGTCCATGGTAACATGGATGTCCGGATACTTAGCTAATCTAATAGGTTGATTTTCAATCATTCCTTCAACCTTGACCGGTCTAGAATCCATGGCACATACATTCTGGTATGGTCTTGTAGTTTTCAAGTTAAGCTGTTGCATGACCTTTTTAGTCATTAGGTTGGAACCAGATCCTGAATCTAACATACAATTATGTAGAAGAAGATCTCCTATCATCAATGATATATAGAAAGGGGGATGCTCTTCTTTTCTTGGGTCCCTAGTATGTAGAATTACAGGAGGATCTTCATAAACAATGTTATGGCTTGTTGAAGGTTGCTCTATGGTATCTGAGAAAGTCACCTTCTTAGGGGTAGAAGGTTTCACAGGTGGGGGAGGCTTTGAAGGTATGGGAGGACTTGTATCAGTTGGAGGATCTAGGATTTTCAAAAGCTTTTCTCTTTGTCCAGGTATTTTACACAATTCTAAAATAGGCACAGGTACTTTTGTGTTAATCAACCAATTACCTAAATCAAAGCTTAAATCACTTATTTCTTTAGCATCATTTTGAATTGTTACCTTAGGTGCACTTTGAGTAGAAGGTCCATCATTTGTTTTTCTTTGGTAGACAACACCGTTGTATCTCTGCATGTTGTTGATTTGTTCATTGGAAGGCTTCACACCAAAGAACTTGGTCATGTTATCTAGCTCCTGACTATACTGTTTTGCTTGTCTCCAACTTTCTCTTGGAATACTATGAATGTCACCTACATGGTTTATATATTCAGGCTGGCTTGATGAAGACTGACCACCACACCCTTCAGGGAAACCATGCTCTTGAACATAGCATGCATAATGACAGGTGTCTTCTTCATGGAAGTTTTTGCATGCCCTACAAAATGGTGTGTAATGCTCAACCATGTTAGCAACCTCTAGCTGATTAGGAGGCCTCTGTTCATGGTTGGGTGCTTTTCTTTGCCAAGTTGGTTTTGGAGGAAAAGTTCTTGGAGTAGGTTGAGTTTGTGATATTTCCATAGTTATAACCCTATTCTGCATCTCCTTCATTTGTGCAAGATGTTTCACTTCAGTTTGTTCCATCCATCAAGTCTTTCTTTCATTTCCAACATCTGTTTTTCATAATTATCCTTGATGGGATCCTTTTCTTTATGTTCAAATGTCTTTAAAGGAGTTGAAGATCTCGAATAACCAGGAAGGTTGGACTCACCAGATAATTGCATATTTTGGTCTATTTTGATTGCCATTTCCTGAGCTTCTAGAAGGCTAGTGGGTTCTTTATCCCTGATCTGATATTGCATCTTCCCACTAAGTGCTTCAATGTAATAGACTAAGATAGATGGTGCAGGTGGTGCGTACGTGGCAGGAATAACTTTTGACAATTCAGTGAACCTCGTCTTAAACTCATCCATTGTTTCAGTCTCCTTTTTCTTTATGTTTGTCAAAGAAGCTAGTTGATGCCTAGGCTCCTTCTTTTCACCAAACTTGTTGGTGAAAGCAGTCTTGAAAGCTGCAAGTGTGGTGAAGGAGTTGTTCGGTAAATTGCTGTACCAATCACCAGCCTTTCCATCTAAGGAAAGAGCAAAGAGTTTCATATAGACATCGTCATGCTGATTTGCAGAATCACTAACATAAGCATTGATACATCTGGAAAAGCTTCTGAGATGCATGGCTGAAGTGGTGGCATCAGTGCCAGTATACATAGGGAGTTTCTCTACAGCTTTGTCTGGAAGACGATGGGGTTGACCTGCTATCTGAGAGAAGTCAAGTTGAGTGAAATACTCACCCATTATGTCAAAAAAACAATTATTATTATTTTCTTCAAACAAACTATGGATGTCTAATATAGACTCAGATCCAAGATCTTCAAGGATCCTACGAGAAGCTAGCTTATTTAATCTCCTCCAATAAACCTTTTCAGGTTCAGGGATGAAACTAAGTAAGCCTTTAGAGTTTCTTTTAGTTGAATACCTTGGTAAATTATTTGACAGTGGAATCGCCAGATGGATTCAAGTCTAATATCAGAGAGTTGATTAAACTAAAAATCTATCGAAAAGGAAAGGTAAAAAACTAGGAAAAACTAAGTTAAAGTCGTCCAGGAACAAAAAGATTTGTCCCCGGCAGCAGTGCCAAAGATGTTGTCCGCCGAGATGCACACCAGCAACATAAATCTTTCAAAAGTTGTTTCCTCACTACAAGTGGGAAAGGTGTGGCCTTGGGGGCAAGCAATGAGCCAAGTACTGTCACCTGAATCCCAGCTCCTCCGTTTAGGCTAACTCCTAACGAAGCCAAGGGGGGTTGTCCCTAACAAAGAGTTGTTCTAAGGTTGTTATGTTTTTTAAATGTTTTTTGGGTGTATGGATGCAGATGGGTGTTGTTTAGGAGTTTTTTGAGATGAACACAATAAGAATTAAGCAATCCACGTTGCAATTGCAAAACACAAGATGAGATACACAATTGATATAATGACTGAAAATTAAAGCATCCACAAAATAATAATGACTTAAGCAAATGAAGGACAAATGGTCCAAATTAAGGTGATAAACAGATAAGTTTGAGGAACCAGTGCCAAATGGAGTCAAAAGTGCTTGGGGATGCTGAAATACAAATCTCAATGTGTGTTCGTGAGATCGTTTTGCAATGCTCTTGGTAAATTTTATTGTGTATTTTAGGGGTGCTCTTGATTATTATGGCTAGGGGAATTTCCAACCGATATGCAAGGTACTGGAAATCTGTCCGGGAAATATTCTAAATGGCTCCGTTCGAAGACATGACGGACCACCCAGTTCTCTAGCTAGGCGCTCAATAGCTAACCAACAACTAGAGTCTGAACATGGCTGCCCGACGCCCCCACTTGGAATTTGCCCACTTAGACTATTTCTCGATCAACGCCGGATTCGTTGGTTATTGGGTGAAGATTTTATTATGGTTTAAAATTGAGAGATTAAGCAGCCAATACCGTTTCTGAGTATTCCAACCTTTTTCAAGGTTGGCCAGAGCATATGTGGTATGGAAAAACGAATAAATTCCAATTTTAAAGGGAGAATGAGTTGTGAGTGTTTTAATTAGAGCATAAAAGACAAACCTCTCCGACATAGAGTGCTCTTGATCCACCTTATGGTGAGATTCAAGAGTCTTATCTAATCTATATGAAAAATGCAATGTAACAAGATGCTCTCCGATAGAGAGTGCTCTTGACTTGTCTTATGACGAGTTCAAGAGACTTTATGTTCCTTTTAAGATTGACAAACAATTATGATCGAGAAACACAACAATATAGCTCAAGATGAAATGATAAAAGAATCTAGCAATTAGTTGAAATGAAACTAAACTAGCGATTAGTGATCTAATTGCAAAATGGAAAACTAAACTAACAATTAGTATTCTACTTGCAAAAAGTGAAACTAAGCTAGCAATCAAACCAATCAAGAAACAAAACACTACAAACTTCCCCAAATGGGAAAAGTTGGGTGTGGGAGCTTAAAAATCCCACTTGCAAATTTTATTAATCGATTACAATGCCTTGGGAATTCAACCCTTGAAGAGAAATGAAATTAGAAATAAAGTGGAAGAAACTCTTTGAGAGCCCTTTACAAAAAGGAGAGTGGTTATTAGATCTTCTTTGGTTTGAGTCATCTCTTTGTTTTGGGTCTTCTTTGCTCTTCTTGGTTTTGCACTTCTTTGGACTTCTTGCTTCTTCTCCTTGGTTTTTGTTCTTCTCTTCAAGTTTGGATCCTCTTCTTGGTTTTTTGTTCTCTTCAAATACCTACAATAAAGATCAACTCAAACATCCATTATTATTTAATCAAAACAAAAGTGAATCTAAGATCTACAATGTAAAAAATCAACTTTTTAAAATGCAAGTTTTCAACTTTTTGAGATGAGATCTAAGTATGAAAATTACCAAACTTCAAGTAAAACTAGATGCAAACTACAAAGAGATGAACTAAGATCTAAGAAATGTAATCTAATGCAAACTACAAAAAATGCAATAAAGTCTAAGTATGAGATCTAGGCTTAACCAAGAAGGGAGGAATGGAAGAAACGAAAGGAAGGGGATGGATAGGAAGAAGGCTGCAAAAGAGGTAAAAAAACAGAGATATAAAGGGCAGCGAATAATAGGGAAGGAGCTGCAAAAAACAGGGAGGAATAAGGCTACAAACAATGAAGAAAATAGGTCAGCGAGCTAGAAGGGAGCAGCAAATAGGAAATTAGGGCAGCGAGCCAGAAAGGAGCTACAGAGAAGGGACAACAACAAAGAAAAAGGAGAAGGTAAGAATGAGAGGAGATCAAGAAAACGAGAGGAGAAGTAAGGTAAGATGAGAGGAAGAGAAGATCTAAAGAAGACGGGTAAAACGAAGGCAAGGAGATGCTAGAAAAAGAAGAGAAGAAGAGATGGAAGGCAAAACGAAAGGGAGGAAGAAGAAGGGAACTAGAGGAAGACGAGAGCAAGCCAAGCAAGGCAAGAGGAGTGGAGAAGCCAAATGGATAAAAGTGGAGTTTAGGGCTTCTTAAGAAAAGACAAGTAACCAGAAAATTGCTTTTAAAATTTTGAGTTTGATGGATGAGGAAGAGCCCCTGTTGGCTATGTTTTTTCACTTGGAAGTGGAAGCTTCTTGTAAACCCTGCAAAGTGAATGTATTAGATGGTAAGAACTCCTGTTTAATGGAGAAAAGGTTGATCTCCCAACTCCTCTCCACCTTCAGTGATCCCTGAAAAACTCAACTCTCAACAAGGCAAACTAGATCAAGTGCTAGTATGTAAATCAAACAAGTATCTAGATAATTGAAAGATCTAGAATAGATAATCAAATTAAAACTTTAATTGACTAACCTTATGTACTAGATTGATAGTCCTATAAAGCTAGCATTGAACATAATTTATAAATAAGAGAGTAGGGTGAGAGAGATAGCACCTCAAAAGGATGAAACCACAACACAAAGAACCCTTGCATGGACCTCCAAAGTCGCTTTTATTCCAAGATTTAAACAAATGATTACAATACAATTTTTGGTAGAGTTCTCTTGCACAAAATCTCCATCCTAAGAGAGCCAAAGAGGCCTCTCTTTATACAAAACTAGACACCTAAAACCCTAATTCAAAATTGGCAACAAGAGAGCCAATGGCAATAAACACCAAGTCGAATTCCCAATCAATCCAAGGCTTGGAGTGAAGATCTAATAGCAAACTCGAGTTTCTTGGTTGGTATGAGTGGGGAGGTGGCCTCCACGTAGGCAAGGCGCCCCCCACTCCTCCCTTGTAATCTCCACCACCCCAACTCGTGGATGCCATGTGGAAGACGTGAGCTAGCAAAGGAATGCGTGAATCCCATCAAGGAGATAGCTTGGAGCTCAATGGAGAAGATAACTCGAGTCTTAGGATCCAAGCCATGTGATGTGGCCACAAACTTAGGAAGGCACCCACCTTTTAGTAAATGCTCAACCACCAAACCACTAAACAATTGCCACATAACCAATTTGTTATTTTTGCATGAGGAGGGCGAATTTCCTTGAGAGAATTATCTTGTAGTGATTGGATCATCAACTGAATGTGATTGGAGTTGATTGGAATCTTCTTAAATGCCTGATGCCATGTCATTTAGCATGTTTATTTAATCCAATTGGATTATTTTGGAGAGATTTGGATAATTCTCCAATTTATTATTTTTTGATTATTTTAATTAATAATTTCTCTTTTATTGATTTTTGAGAAAATATTAATTAAGTGGCTAAATGCCTATCCGAAACTTAGGATAAGTGGGTTTGGGGTTTAACTGGGATTTTTGGCTTAGGAATCAAGCCTCCAATCTCTGAAATCCACCCCCAAACGAATGACATATTACAAATTGAAGTTTTCCAATTAAATATTTGGAAAAATAATAATAAAAAATAAAACCTGTCCAAAGCGTCCGGTAAATTTTTTTTGTACATTGTTTTAAATGGACAAGGGACCTAGGAAATGACCATCTAAACTACAAATAGTGTCTAGTAGGTTCATATACATCAGTTGGACTCTAATAACCCAGGCTCAGACTCTCAAAATCAGGCATTCTAGCTTTGGAGGAAGCGGGAGAAAACCTAGTCAATTATTACTCGGCTATAGGCAAAGCATAATTGACAAGGGCAAAAAACTCCTTGGAATGCCTTAGTTGATAGTCAAGTCATGGGGAACCGAGCCACTCAAAAACCCTACTAGTACACTTATTACAAACCCCATGGGGCCATGGTCATTTCAACAAGAAAACAAATCTGGCTAGCCAAAATTGGCTAATCACTGCAAACTGAACCCCTGATACTCTAGAAGTGAACATTGATCATGTTCAAACATTGGCGGCTCAATGTAGGTTCAACTATTGTACAATATAGTTGGCAACATCTGGCTCCAACTGCGGGACGGGTACTCGTTTGATTCATGGATCAAATAGAGTGCTCGAGAACCCTAGAATATCTGTTTCCTGCATGGAAACAAAGGTGTCTTAGTCCCATGTATATATGATAAAAATGCCAAATATATGCCAACATAAATTGAAATCTATTCTAAAGCATAAAGTACAAAGCATAATATACATGATCTATGATACAAAAATAAAGTACAACTACATATGGTACAACAATATGATACAAATATATCAATACATAAAAATACAACAAGATAAGGTTTAGAGAAGCCTTGAAATGACCCCATGGTCATTTTTAGAGGTTGTTGCCATAGAACAACTTCAAATGCTGTCCATTCATAGGTAGGGGTAACCTCTCTCCCTCCACAGTATTAAGCATGAAAGAGTTCGTTCCGACAAGGTGGCATATAATAAAGGGACCTTTCCAAAGGCTGTCAAACTTTCCATGCTTGCATGATTTTTCTCTTCTTTTGTCCCATAAAGGACCGTGTCTCCAACTTGGAAGGATCTAGGCTTAGCTGATTTGTCAAAGGTTCCCTTCATGCTCTCTTGATGTCTCAATAGTTGATCAAGTGATGCTTTTTTACTTTCATCAAGCTCTATAATCTGGTTGGTCCTCTCCTCCATCTCTAACCTTTCTGTCCCATACTCACTTATCATTCTGAATACAGGTATCTGCATGCTGACTGGCAAGGTGGCTATGAGACCATAGACAAGCTCGAAAGGGGATTTTCCAGTAGAATTCTTTTTAGTGATCCTATCATCCCATAGAGCATACTTAATCTTGCTATCCCAAGCTTTTTTGTTGTTGCCCACAGTTTTCTTAAGGATGGTCATTAAGTTTTTATTGGTGGACTCAGCAAGTCCATTTCCCTGTGGGTAATAATCAAAAGAATGGGATAGGATAATGCCATACTTGAAACAAAAAGAATTCATCTCTTATGAGCTGAAAGCCTTGGCATTATCAGTTGTTTTCTTGAGAGGGATGCCAAATCTTGTGATTATTCTGTCCTCTATGAAGTCCATAACAACTTTCTCCGTGGTTGTTTTGGTGGGTATGGCCTCTACCCACTTAGTGAAGTAATCGGTTGCAGTGAGAATCCAACAAAATCCATTGCTAGAATTATCTTTAAACTTTCCGATAAAGTCAAGGCCCCATTGCTGAAAGGGGAAAGGACTACAACAGGTGTAAGGGGAAGAGAAACCAACTTCTGCTTCCCAGTGGAGAGTTGACACTCTTGGCAACACTTAACATGTTTGTGCACATCTGCAAAGATGGTTGGCCAATAGTAACCAGCTCGAAGGATTTTGTGGGCAGTTGTATTTGCTGCATAGTGGCCTCCACAAAATCCTGAGTGGAACTCATTCAAGATTTTCTTGGAATCTCGTTCATGAACACATCTAAGTATTACGCCATCCGGGTTCCTCCAACCCAGGCCTTCTTGAGTAAGGCAATACCTAGCAGTCTTAAGTCTTAGTGCCCTTCGTTTATGACCCTTAAGGTGATCTGGGCAAGTGAAGTGTAGCAGGAAATATCTAAATCCTGAGTGGAACTCAGTCAAGATTTTCTTGGAATCTTGTTCATGAACACATCTAAGTATTACGCCATCCGGGTTCCTCCAACCCAGGCCTTCTTGAGTAAGGAAATACCTAGCAGTCTTACGTCTTAGTGCCCTTCGTTTATGACCCTTAAGGTGATCTGGGCAAGTGAAGTGTAGCAGGAAATATATAATGTCAGAGTACCAATGATTATCAAGTTCTTGCAATGCTGGTGTCATGGCTGGTTCAGGTCTACTGTTCTCACAAATCATATCTATGCTTCTTCATTCTTTTGAGTTAGCATCTTGGCAAGGCCTTGTCCTTTTATCTCCTTGGGAGTCTCATGAATGCCAAGTGGTCAATGGTAAAACATTTCATCTCCTTTTCCAGTCATCCCTGGTGAATTATCTTTTTCAATTTACTAATCCCATTGATTGGTTGGTTGAAAAGCTCTATAAAGATCAATTTCAGCTATTCTCAATCTTCAAGCAACAAATGGGGCAAATCTTGATTTCCAGGTTCTTAATTTCTAATTTATCCCCATTTTGTCTTATCATCAGTCGTCGAACAATTTTCCAGTCATCCCTGGTGAATTATCTTTTTCAATTTACTAATCCCATTGATTGGTTGGTTGAAAAGCTCTATAAAGATCAATTTCAGCTATTCTCAATCTTCAAGCAACAAATGGGGCAAATCTTGGTTTCCGGGTTCTTAATTTCTAATTTATCCCCATTTTGTCTTATCATCAGTCGTCGAACAAACAGAGTTGAGTTTGCTAGCTTGGTAGATGAGGAAAACAAGAGGAGCCAAGCTGGTATGAATCAAGTGTCATATCTCTCTCTTCCAAGTTCCATCATTCTTAAACGGTAATTTGTGTTATGTTAATCCCATTGACATCTGGATGGAAGAAATTTGTAAAAGTCAATTTCAACCCTGGCTTGATCTCATCTTGCATTATTCTGACCTTTCTTTGATACTCAAGCGGCAAGTTAAAGTGGCCTCGACTTTCAAACCATCTTCGACTTGCTTTATCATCAACTGCAAAGAAAGACAAATTGATCCTTTCAGCGAGTGGTTACAGTGGATTTATGATTTTACTTAGCACGTTTTCTCTTATTTTCTTACACATATTTGCTGTTCAGATTGCTGTGTGTGACTTCCAGGGAAACCCCCCTTGGACTGAGAAAGCACCAGTCTGAAATGCAGAGGCACCTAGCTGTGACAGGACTAGGAGGCCTATAATTATTGGGCTGGTCTGTTGGTGCTGATCTGTTGGTGCTGATCTGTTGGTGCTGATCTGTGTGATAACAACAACCTTGCTGCAATATGGACAAATTTGGGATCATACAGGGTTAGCAGGGTGTTCTCCTTCATGTTTTTGAGAGACCTGTTGTTCCCAATCTGGTAGCAGAAGAATGCTATTGCTTATGTGTTCCAAATCAGCAGATCAAAAGTCCTTCCTTTTTGTATCTAATGTAGTGGTCACCATTTGCAGGTGCGGAATGTATTGTTTGCTGTATGACCAATGCTGAAAAGACACGAGCTCTTGTTTCTATTTGACTCCATGACCCGTGGCAGGCACTAGTCCTTTGGATTCCTCCATTTAATTTGCTTGTTTTACCTTTGTGTATTTCATCTGTTCATTGACCCAATCCATAGGTCATAGGTAGAGATAGGGATACTCTCCTGGTGTTGGCATGAACTAACCTGAATTGAGAGACATGAACGGTGAGATGACAATAGGGATTGTGTCTAGAGTTGCACAGAGTCTCCACTGAGTTTAACAGTGCAGGTTTGGGTGTAAACATAGCTTAAAAAATTCTTGGAAATTTGGGTGCTTGTTGGTACAAGAAAGTGCTTTGATACCACTTGTAATGTACTTGTATAGCAGAAACAAAGAATTAAGAGCAATACCAGAGGAAATTCAAACTGCAGAAAGTAAATGAAACAAAAGAATAACATTGACCCTGCAGAAGTAACCTTTTATCGATATTCCAAAGGATGAGCAATGTTCACATGCCTCTTCGCGCAGGAACCTCCAAATGAGCAGTGCTCCAATGCAATGATAATCCTTGACAGATGATTACATAACTCTCTACCTCTATAAATAGTTTCTGTCTACCCCAAACCCTAACCACTAGTGGCTCCTACATTAATGATTTGGCCACATTCATAAATGAGTACCAGCTACCTTGTGGGCCCTATTCAATAAAGATGGCCTTTTTGTCAATTAACCACACGTAATTACCTAGTGGGCTGTATTTAAAGATGATGGCCACTGTACATCAATTAACCATCTGCTAACAACCTAAGTACCCATAACTAGAGGGGTTAGGTACGACTCTAACATATGGCCGTTAATTTTTAATTTTCTTTTCATGTGCTGATCTTTTCTTTTCTTTTGTTTCCTGGGAATGTGCCATAGTTTCCCTTTCACTTGCAGATCTTTTTTATTTTGGAGTGTTCTGCTCATAATTTTGGTATAATAGGAAGGTTTACTCTTATGTTTTGCTTTAGCTGATCTTGATCTAAATGTGTTCAATAGGTATGTATTCTTGTAGCTCATACTAGGCAAACAATTTTTTGGAGGCTTGAATGCCATTATAGTCATTTATGTCTGTATTTAATATTTTGTTTGATTTCAGGTGGTGGCAGGTAAAGGTGGGGAGCTACTTTCTACAACGCTGATATTAAGTGTTTTGGTAATTTTCTATATTTTCCTTAATTGATATGAAAATGCTATTACATAAAATGTTTATTTATGCAGTCAAATTACATTGTTTTTTATAATTTGGTAAATGGACTTTTTCCTTCTTGATTCATATTCTCATAACTAACTTCTGCTGAGGTATGGCATTATTTTGCAACATTTGACTTGTTGAATATGTCTTAAAAGTTAAAATTATTTACGTCATATTTGCCCTGTCGCAGCTTTTATCAGCCTTTTAAAACTTGAACTCATGGATTCTATAAAGAATGTTTTAGAAAATATTTTTTCAAAGGTATGAAGGGTTCTGTTAGAGTGTGACAATGAATTCTTTCTAAATTGCATAGAATCATGAGAAAACACACTCTCTGAACCTTCCTCTCTGTTTCTCTCTATCTTGGTTTGACTGCTTTTTATATTCTAATTTGCTATCTGTGAGCTAAGAAAAAGGGCTATTTGGTAACGAAAAAGAGCGTAGTAGCAAGTTTGTAGGGTCAATACCCAATTTTATGTTATTATACATAAGAACACAAGTGTCTCAGCAGTTTATGGGAAATATTGCTGAGTGTGCATAGAACTGCTATGCTCAGGATAAAGTGAGAAAGATTTCAGAGGCAGAGGAAACTATTTTGGAAGATCTTGATTTTGATAGCATAAGTAATTACACTTTAAGGTTTTACCTCACAGTGAGGCTTATGTGATGATGGGATGTCATGACTATGAGGTTGTCGTACCTGTTGATTTTCTTGGGACGACCATTGGAGCGCCATTCGTTGTCCATCCTTCAAATATCACTAGCTTGAATTTGATTGCATGGTGATAATCTGTCCCTTGCTAGATATTGTATTTGTGTTCAAAAGTACTTGTTAAAATATGGGAACTAATGGGATGTTGGATGAAAACCTAGGCCTAGGGATTTTGAACATTGAATAGTGAAAATTTTAGTTTAAAGTCCTTTGTCTTTGCAATGGTTGAGGACTATATATTTTTGTAGAGGCACTCAAAGTTAACTTGGCGTATTTTGTCTTCAAGATTTATGATTGAGGTGCAGTTTAATTAGCTATACTCATTTTTGGCAGATTCTTGTAATAATTTTCGTTCATATCTGATCTCCACAGATTTCATTGTTCTTATATGTTGCTGGTTACCTATCCCAAAGCAAAACAACTTCTTTAAAACCACATGTTACGGGGAACTTTATTCATGACTGGTATGTGCTTTGATGACAGGTATCATGTTTATTATTTCTCCTTTTTCCTATGCAATTCCACCATGACTGTTTTTGAAGTTGTTTCATTATTTTTTGTGTCAAAACTTTATTTTTGTTTGTATTCTAGCATATCTGTTTTCAGTTTTCTGTATACTTCTATGGGTGATTTTGTAAATTTTCCTTTAAAATCCAACTAGGGTAAAATGCATGCACAAATTAATTGCAACCAAATAACCACACATGGATTTCTTCACTTCATAAACAATTGCAGCGGAATTAAAAACTCTCAGAGATATACCAATCAATCACACCAATAGAAATAACACAATATCTTTTGGGTATAAACCCCCAGAAAAACCCAAGATGGAAAAACCGGTGCAGCAGTAGGAGAAATATTTTATTCAGAAAATATGGAGCTCTTTAACAAATCAGAAAATCAATTTCCAGCCAACAATGGTGAAACTGAAACACATAGAAATGCTGAAAAAAAACCTGAGTGAGTGGCACGGATCCCAAGGCAGTTTGCTGCTGCAGTTGTATGGCCTGTACGGCCTGCTGTACTGATCCGTACGGACTGTACGGATTGCTGTATGGACTGCCTGCTGGGTGGGTGCCTCTGCCTTGTCGCTGCTTCTCTCTCTTTCTTCCGTGTTGCCCTTCTTTGCTTCGCTGCTCCTCCGTTTTCTTCTCCAAAAACTTCTCTCTCACGAATCTGCTCTCTCAATCTCTGTCGGAATGAATGTGTGTCTTCTCAACCAATTGACCTTTCTTTTATAACTCAATGCTAAGTGAATAACCTAATCTCACTATGGATCAATGGATGAGATCCTCTGGTGAAATCAATGGCCAAGATTAGATCTTGCCATTCACTTTAATTTTTCGCTCATACTTTATAAAAAGTAATTTCATTAAGTCAATAATTAATTAGATCACTTTAATTAATTTTTCAAAGTACACTTAGGAAAAATTAATTAAATACATTTTTATTGGTTTACTCAATTTCCGTCTTCTGCATGCAAAGACACATGCATGCAGGAAGACCTTCCTCAGTTGTCATAATCTAACACTCCTTCTCAACGAGGAAGGGATTCGGTAACAACCCCAACTTGTCTCTGAACTTTACAAACTTGAGTTTGCAAAGTGCCTTGGTGAATATGTCTGCCACCTGCTCATCTGTCTAAATGTACTCCAATCGAATGGTTCCTCTCTGAACACAATCTCTGAGGAAGTGATACCGGATGTCAATGTGCTTGCTCCTGTCATGGAACACTGGATTCTCAGAAAGGTTGATACCACTCTGATTATCACAATGAACTATAGTAGTCTCTATCTCATTCTCGAACAATCCTGAGAGCAATTTCCTCAGCCACATCCCCTCACATGCAACCATGCTAGCTGCCATGTATTCAGCCTCAGCTGAGCTCAATGCAATTGACTTCTGCTTCCTGCTGAACCAAGAGACAACTCTTGACCCAATGCTGAAGCAGTAACCTGAAGTGCTCTTCTGATCCTCTACACATCCTGCCCAATCAACATCTGTAAACCCTGCCAACTGAATACTCCCACTGCGCTCATAAACCAGTCCATACTCCACTGTACCTTTGATGTAGCGAAGTATATGCTTCGCAACTGTCCAATGTACTCTTCGAGGGTTCACCATGAACTGACTCAAAGAGTTGACTGCAAAACTGATGTTTGGTCGAGTGTTGACTAGATACATAAGCGACCCGATAAGCTGTCTATACAGAGTAGGATCAAACTCCTCTGATCCTGATGCATCAATATTCCTCCAGTTGGAAACTAGAGGTATAGCCATAGACTTGCAGTCCTCCATCCTGAATCTCTTCAAGATCTCCACTGCATACTTCCCCTATCCAATGAAGAAGCACCCATCTCTCTGCCAAACCTCCAAACCCAAGAAGTAATGCATCAACCCAAGGTCTTTCATCTCAATCTCTACTACAAGATTGGATTTGCAGTCCTTGATCAGCTCCTCATCTCCTGTAAGAAAGAGATCATTCACATATAGAACCAGTATGAGAGGTACCTCACCTGCCAAGAATTACAGGTTATGGTCTGCCTCACTCCGCTGGAATCCCATCTCTCGTAGATAGCTGTCAATCCTCGAGTACCATGCTCGAGGTGCCTGCTTGAGCCCATAAAGAGCTCTATGCAACCTGCATACATGCCACTGTCTACTCTCTGTCTCGAACCCCTCTGGCTGCTCAATATAAACCTCTTCCTCAATCAATCCATTGAGGAAGGTTGTCTTCACGTCCATTTGATGAACGCGCCAACCCATCTCTGCTGCCAATGATAGGATAGTCCGAATAGAAGAATACCTAGCGACATGGGCGAAGGTTTCCTCATAATCAATACCTTCCTTCTGTGAATACCCCTTCGCCACGAAGCGTGCCTTGTACTTCTCCACACTTTCGTCCGCTGCATGCTTTACCTTGTAGATCCATCTAGAACCCACCACCTTCTTACCCTGTGGTCTTTGAACAACCTCCCATACCCGATTCTTCATGATTGAGTCATACTCCTCAACCATGGCCTCTTGCCACACATCATGTTGTACAGCCTCCTCGAAACTAGAAGGTTCAGAGTCAATCAACTATGTCACCAGTGCCATATAACTCAGTCTATCTAGTGGTACGCTTCGTCTGAAAGTTCTCTGTGGAAGACTCACCTGCCTGGAATCCTGAACAGTGGCCCTATACCACTTAGGCTGTGGCCTAGTGTCTGCCTACTGCGGCTGCTGGATATCCTGCTGCTGCTGCTGCTCATCCTCCCCATCCAAGATGGGAGGATCCTGTCCACCTGACTCCCTCTGACTGTCAGAGCCTATGCTTTGTGTCTGTACCTGTACCTGTGACTCCTCCAACTTGACTCCCTCTGAGTCATCAGCTGGTTGCTCCTGCGCTGGTAAGTCCATAGATCTTCTCAAGGTTTTGTCCTCATCAAACTGGACATCCCTGCTCAGAATGATCCTCTTGCGAGCTGGGATATATACTCTATAAGCCTTGGAAGTCTCACTATACCCAACTAGAAGCCCCTTCTCACCAGAAGGATCCAACTTCTTCCTAGTGTCAGCATGAATGTGACAATAGCAGATACTCCCAAATATACGCAAATGACACACGTTTGGCCTAGTACCTGTAAATACCTCCTCAAGTGTCTTCCTCCCCAATGCAGTGTGGGGACACTTGTTCTGGACATATACTGCAGTCCGAAATGCCTCGGCCGATAGGAATAGTGGTAATCCCTGATCAAATATCATGGCCTTGGCGGCACTCACTAGTGTCCTGTTCTTCCTCTCTGCCACCCCATTCTGCTGTGGGGCATGAGGAACAATGTGTTCCTTATTGATCCCCTCCGATGCACAGTACTCCATAAACTCTCTGCCGGTGTACTCACCACCGTTGTCTGTCCTCAATATCTAGATCTTCTTCCCTGTTTGGTTCTCCACGAGAGTCTTGAACTCTCGGAACCGATCGAAGACCTCTGACTTGGCCTTCAGAAAATAGATCCAGGTTTTCCTGGAGTAGTCATCAATGAATGTGACGCAGTAACTGTAACCACTGAAAGAACTAACACTCATCGGTCTGCATACATCCGAATGCACCAAGTCTAAGACTCTCTCAGACTTGTGCTCACTATGTGGGAAAGGCTTCCTGATGTTCTTCCCCAACGCACAACCCTTGCAGTGGTTGTGCTTGTCCTCCTGAACTGAAGGAACTCCAATGACTGCCTGTCTCAGATGCCTCAGTGCACCATGGTGTAAGTGTGCCATCCTCCTATGCCACAACTCACAATCACTACTACTGCTGCTGACCAGAGCCTTTGCAGGCTCAAACTGTAGTTTGTAAACCTTCCCGCTCCGAACCCCAATCACTCTGTCCAATCTCTGATCTGACCCACTTGGTCTGATATATACTTTCCTGTCACGGAAAGTCACTAGAAAACCCTTGTCTTCTAGTGTGGATACTGATATGAGATTCTTGGTCATCCCTGGAACATATAACACATCAACAAAGCTGATAGGCTTCCCAGACTCCTTATGAAACGATACAGTGCCTACACCCTGTGCCTGATATCGCACATCATCTCCTAACTCAATATGGAGATTCACTCCACCCTCCTGCAAGCTCTTGAAGAACCCTCTGTCTCTTGTCATGTGACAAGATGCACCACTATAAACATACCAGATACTGCTGCTGACGGAACTTGCCATGCAAGCTACCAAACAATAGTACTCCTCAAAAACTAGTGCTGAAATCATCCGTCTGTGCTGATCCTGCCATCTGTGTGTTGTTGTTCTTCTTCTTTTTTTCTGGGCACTGGAAAGCAAAGTGTCCATGCTTGTGACAAATGAAGCACTTGATTTTTGCCATGTCCAAGTTCTTCTTGCCACCTTTCTTCTTCTTTGCCTTCCCCTTAACTTTGCTCGATAGGGCTAGAGCCTCTTCATCCACGATCTGTGTAGTACCGCTGGATGAAGCTGATCCTTGACCCATGCGGGTCTCTTCCTGTGCGAAGTCATCCCACAATCTCTGTCAGTCAGGGAGCTTCTCCCTAGCCATCACGCCTTTAACAAAGACGTCCCATGGCTTAGAAAATTCATGGAGAGCTATACACACTAGCTCCTCATCCTCAGTCTTAGAGCCCACTGCTCCAAGCTCATCCTTGATCTGTGTGAGCCTTGTAAGATAAGGCACCACTCCTTCACCCTTGGCCTTCCTGGTACTACGCATTCTCTCCTGCAGTACCATCTTCCAGTTTTCATTCTTGCTCTGGTAAAGACTCTCCAAAGCCGTCCACATCTCTAATGCAGACTTCTTTCCAGACAGGTGAGGGACTATGTGGTCCTTCACCCCATCTAGAATGATCAACATAGCTCTGGAATCTATCTTCTTCCAAGTTGCCAAATCTGCCAGATCTGTGGGAGCAACCTTGGTACTATCAATGTGCTCTGCAGCATCATTGACATCCAGGATCCTTGTGATCCTCTCTTTCCAAGTAGGAAAGTTCTGTGCCCCCTGGAGTCTATCCTCAACTCTCAATTGTGCGGCCATAGTAAATAGTGCCAATAAACCCTTGGATAGATATGCAGTGATCCATCCAAGTACTCCGCTGCTTTCTCTCAGTCTGCTCAGAAGAGCTCTGATACCATGTAAATTTTCCTTTAAAATCCAACTAGGGTAAAATGCATGCACAAATTAATTGCAACCAAATAACCACACATGGATTTCTTCACTTCATAAACAATTGCAGCAGAATTAAAAACTCTGAGAGATATACCAATCAATCACACCAATAGAAATAACACAATATCTTTCGGGTATAAACCCCCGGAAAAACCCAAGATGGGAAAACCGGTGCAGCAGTAGGAGAAGTATTTTATTCAGAAAATATGGAGCTCTTTTACAAATCTGAAAATCAATTTCCAGCCAACAATGGCGAAACTGAAACACACAGAAATGCTGAAAAAAAAACCTGTCTGAGTGGCACGGATCCCAAGGTAGTTTGCTGCTGCAGTTGTACGGCCTGCTGTACGGATCCATACGGATTGTATGGATTGCTGTACGGACTGCCTGCTGGGTGGGTGCCTCTGCCCTGTCGCTGCTTATCTCTCTTCCTTCCGCATTGCCCCGCGTTGCCCTTCTTTGCTTCGCTGCTCCTCCGTTTTCTTCTCCAAAAACTTCTCTCTCACGAATCTACTCTCTCAATCTCTGTCGGAATGAATGTGTGTCTTCTCAACCAATTTACTTTTCTTTTATAACTCAATGCTAAGCGAATAACCTAATCTCACTATGGATCAATGGATGAGATCCTCCAGTGAAATCAATGGCCAAGATTAGATCTTGCCATTCACTTTAATTTTTCACTCATACTTTATAAAAAGTAATTTCATTAAGTCAATAATTAATTAGATCACTTTAATTAATTTTCCAAAGTACACTTAGGAAAAAGTAATTAAATACATTTTTATTGGTTTACTCAATTTCCGTCTTCTGCATGCAAAGACACATGCATGCAGGAAGACCTTCCTCGGTTGTCATAATCTAACAGATTTTGATTTGTCTAGTTGGGGTTATTTGCTTCAAAGGTATTGTTACAACTTGAACTAGCATGTGTGATTAAAGCCCCAAAGAACAAGGCTATCTCAACTATAACCTAGAGGTGTTCCCCATGTCACCTCAGTAACCACCACCTCCCTACACTTTAGGTTGGCTCTTCTCCAACCAAGGGGGGCTTCCACAATGATAGGATTACTACTGCTTTGAGTGAAGAGCAAGGTGAAGAGGATGCATAGCAAAACCAGTGTTTGTTGTGGTATGAAAAATAAAACGAGGTGATGGAAGGACCAAAAGACTAGTGCCAATGCAACAAGGGTGAAATGAGCAGAATTCATTTCTGACATATGAACATAGTTCAATTATTGAATATCCATTTGAAGAAGGACAACAGGTAAAAATCCATAAAGGACAAGTGTATATAATAAATTGTATAATGAATAAGACATGATTTAGTAGCATGTGATGTTGTGTATAAATATACATTGAATGGTCATACACTTGAATAGACATATCTTTTAGACATGTGCCTTTTAGGTATTCATCATCATTATTATTATATTATTATGTGTATTTATGATTATTAATATATTTATGTTCACAACATTGCCTACCCCTTTAAGATGGCTTGTCCTCAAAGCATTTATGGATAGAACTATATCCTTGTTCTAGCCTGCAATGCCTTGTCATAATTTTTTATTCTTGAGGTTGACGACATGTGACAATATGATTTTTGAAGCATTGAGCATAATCGTCAAATTGTAAGAGGGTCTGACCATCCTAACAATTTTCTGCAGCATGACATGGTGACGACCTTTACATTTGAGCTTCTCTTCAACATAGTACCATCTCTCCTCTTAGATTTTTATCTTGATTTTTTCTAGGATATTTATTTTGATATAACTTCTTGTTTTATGCTGCAAAACACTGTGTTGATTTTGTCTTTCTTCAACATTCTGATTATTTTGTATGTATGAATATTGTTATTTATATTCATGTTGATTTTGTTGTTGGTCACAACGGCTCTTGTGATTTGGATGACTATAAAGAACCCTTGTCTTTCATATCTTATTCTTGGAACATTCGTTTTTTGAAACTTTTTGCGATCTACTGGTCAACACTAATTCAATATAGGCATCTGTTTGATTTTGGACATTGATTGGATTTGTATTGGTTCATTTTTCTAACATCTGAATTTTAATGTTTGTTGGCTCCTCTATTACAATTGGATCAGTCATTGTTTCCTTATTGATCATTGATTCCTTGTTGGTAATTTGGACTAGCTTTTCTTGTAACAACTTCTTATCATTTTTAATTTGTGTAAGTAAATCTTGCTTATGATTTGAAGGCGAAAAATTTCTGTCTTTATTAGCGACAACCTTGTCAAATTCTTCTTGCATTTTTTGTATTGTCTTCTGATTACCTTTGAAGGACTACCTTTGAGATATCTTTCAAGTCTTTTGATGAAGGATCTTCAGAGCATGACTTATTGTAATATCTTGGAAGGTTATCTTCTTCTTCTTACAACAAAATGTCAAAAAAGTTATTTATTTATTTAAGATAAAAGTCTCTAATGTTTCCAGTCAGGGAGAACCTAGAATTATAACAACATTTTCTTTAGATATAGATGTAATGTTGAATTGGGATATGAAAGTATAATCGTTAGTTGTCAATTGGAGATTGTTTAATCCATATCCTTTACGCCATTCTTTATGTCAAATATACTGGACTCTAGAATTATCATAGGCCTCTTAAGGTTTAATAGTGCATAAGCGTATTTTTTCATGAGTTTTAGAAAATCCTCCTTTATTTTCACTGTTAGACTCTTTATGCCTCAGAGTGTCTGAAGCATTCTTTCCAGATGTGCTAGAGTGAGGGGTTTCTTTTTCTTTTGTAAAGGCCAAGTTTTTGGGGTTATATTATGTAGAGTGTTGATTTTGGGGCTAAATGTAAATACCCCTGATCAGGTCATGGTAGGTCCTCTTGGTTTTCATGCCAGGAGGTGCTGGCTTAGTGGCATTGTTGACTGCCTCTTGATGGGCGGATGTCATTTTGAAGCTTTGGAGAATAAATATTAATTAGTGCTCATAATTGAGAATATTCATTCATACTTTTACATTGAAAAATTTGAATTTTGGTTTTAAGTGTTGGCAATTAAATTTGCCATATTAGACAAATTTGATGGGACTTGATCTCATTTTGCCAAGATCAGAACTCATAAATTTAGTTTGGACATTGTCATATACCAGTTTGAAGTACAATATGTCATATGCCAAGGTCTAGATTATGCCAATGTGTCACAAAATTCATGTAATCTCCTGCATGATGTGAAAAATATATGTTTTCGAAGATTCAAGTAGGGCGAACTTAATGATGAACTTCATCATATTTTTTTGCATTGGTGTTTTTTTTGGGTGAATATCATCATGGCCGAATTCAAACATGAAAACTATTGCATTGACCTAGATTGCATTTATGCATAGAATATTTTGAGCATGTGATCTTGGTTTTGGAGGGTGATAAATGATAGTAGTAGTATTTCCTCTACTGGTGTTTTGTCCTTTGGGTTTCATTGCCTTCTTTTTCTGTATGTCTAATGCTTCTTGTATTGAGGGGGAGTTATACAGTGAGATACTGTCATTAAGGTATTCCCTTCATAGTTCATATATATCCTCTTGTATTATTGAATTTATTAAAAATTTAATATATTTATTTGATTGAGATATTGACTTTGTGGATCTTCTTATATTAATATTGAGGAATGTCCTTGGATTTGTGAATTTCAATTCCACAAATGGTTAGTAACTTAGTCCATTGCCATGGTAACAAATTAGGTGTGTTTGTAACTTTGTATGCTAGCTCGATTTACAATTATGTTCTAGAATGTGTTTCTAGGGTAGGAAAACTGATACATGATGGTTATAATCTATCATAAGCCTGCATTGTGCTGTGTATATTATATTCATATTCCTATGTTGAAGAAAAAGTTTACACTGTAATAAATAAACCGCTTTTTAATAATTCCATGAAGGCATGAATCTTAAATTTGACATTTGACATTTTCTCTCGAAGATCTTCAATTTGTGACATCTTTTATAATATACATCAGAATATAGGAAAAGTAGATCTAAATTCATTTATTTTTCTAGTGTCTTGGTAGATAGGGATGAAGTTGTCAAATAAGATAGTTGTTGCCTTATTAACTGAAGCCAAAACTTTCTTCTAACTTGCACTCACCATTTGATTTGTATTTTGTCTTCTTCTTGTTATGATGATTTTGTTAATCAACTTGGGATCTTTGTGATGTATTTACAGGTGGTTTGGGATACAATTAAATCCACAATTTATGGGCATTGACCTCAAGTATGTTATTCCCATTTAAACATACACAATGGGTGGATATTTTGAGGGCCTTGTTTTCTTTATTTGCATTAGAAAGAAAGTTGTGTACATGTAGGTTAGGAGATATGTCTCTACACTTGATGCACTTGTTTTAGTTTGTAGTAATTGTTCTTGTCTTGAAATTTTTTGCATAGGTCACAATGTTGTTGTGGTAGCTAAAACACTGATGCATTAGCTTGAACAATTTTTTTGTAAAATACACTTTTTATGTATACAGAAAAGTATTTACATCACCAGCAAAATAAATGAAAATGGAAGGGTATATACAATGGATTTTATATCCTCTTCCTTAATGCAACTAAAACTGATATAAAATAAAATTAACAATGATCCTTTTGCCAGCAGTTGCATATGTACCTAGTCTCTCCATAACTGACAAAAGGCAACCAAAGCACTGACCTCATTTTCAAACACATATTTGCAGTAGAGTTTCCAGAGAACAAAAAATGCAGAAACTGTCAAACAGTGCCAATTACCAGCCAGAGAACCCCGAATCACAGATCTTGAATCTCCCAACAAAACTGCCCTTCAATGCAAATGTTTCTGAAGAATGCTTGCCAATTGTGATTGAACATCCTCCCAACAAGACCTTGCAAAAGGGCATTGCCATAAAATATGCTTCACTGTTTCTGCCTTTGGACAAGAGAGGCAGAGACCATCAGAAAGGCTACTCTTGGCCAAAAGAGCTTTGGAGGGGAGACCTTGATAGTTCATCCAGAGTTAGGCTCTCAGCATCTGTTGAAAGAACTGGACCTAGTACATGCCTCTGATTCGAAATGGAGTAAGTCTATGAGAATCATATTGAGTCAACGGGTGTTCTAAACTCCACCCCCAATCCTACGAGAAGGGACCTGTGATATCAATATTCATCTTGTAAAGATCTTCGTGTGGGACGGTCCTTCATCTTCAAGAGTATTCTGGGCAGCTAGGAGGAGGATGGCATGTTTGGTTCGTTGGGTGGTAATAGCTCAAACATTTAAGATTGTGGATAGAATAAAGTTGTACATCATGTTGGTTTTCCTTATATTACAACCTATGATTAGTTTTTCTTAACCATAAAATGTTAAGTATATATATATTTTGGGGAAAATGCATCTAATATTTCGCTATGGACCAATAAAGAATATATCAAGAAATCTACTGTAGTGAACCAATTTGGTTCAGACTACACACATCCAAAATATTTGGAACATCATAAAGAAATCCATCTGGATGCAAATACATATTTTGAGTAATATGAAAATGATGATTTACAAATAATAAAAATCCCTGTATATATAATCTCTAAAGGGCACATAGTGACTCTTCATAAAGAGTTGCAACCTTTAATAATAATTGTTAATTTTATTTATTGTTAATTATGAACTATTGTTATTTATTTTATGTTCATAACATTGCTTTCCTCTTTAGAAATGCTTTGTTCTCAATGCATATTAATGACAAGGCTTACATATTATTTTGTTTGTAATATCGTCGCATCATTCATTGTTCTGTCGTAGTTGACGATACCAGACGATATGAACCTTTGAGTGTTGAACAAAATTTTCGAAACATAAAAGGATCTGTCCATCCTAATTCAATTCTTTGTGGAATGTTGCACTTCCTCGATGAACTGTTATCATATGATTTATTTGCACTAGTATCAATATTTTTCGTTATTTGCTCACAACCTAAGGAATATTGATACTCTGATTGTTTAAGATATTTGCTTTTATGCTTTGGATGTCGATAAGGAGTTTTTATAACGTTATTTTTCCTTATCAAGCTTGTAGTGTCTTCTTGGTTTAATTTCAGTATATGATTTTCTTCACGGCTTGATATTGTTTGGTGACTTGATGAACTTCTATTAGTGCGTACGCCTGTAGTTACCTTCGTTTGGACTCCAACATCCCTATATGTTTGTTCTTCAACTGGATTGGCATATTTTTGAGCTGTGATGTGGATTGGATATGTATTTGTTCATTTTTCCACAACTTGGATTTTATTTCCTGAGGGGTTTAATGCCTCATTCTGGATTTGCTCTAACTTGTTTTCCAACGACTTTTTATGATTCTTAAGCTTC
This sequence comes from Larix kaempferi, assembly GCA_027924585.1. Classification (NCBI taxonomy): domain Eukaryota; kingdom Viridiplantae; phylum Streptophyta; class Pinopsida; order Pinales; family Pinaceae; genus Larix; species Larix kaempferi. The sequence continues at coordinate 10,089,689 of BSBM01000029.1, forward strand.
TTGAACTTTTCTTCTTGCGACTTCTCGTTATCATTTAACTTCTTAATATGTTCCATCAGATCTTGATTATGATTTTTTGTTAGAGATAGTGGTGTATCTCGGAATGTCCTCCATGTTCAAATGCCTAGCATGGAGGTGCATTTTCAGTATAGGCATCAAGATGAGGTAGATGGTGAGATGCACTCTACCAAGTGGCATGAATCTAGTGGTGGATGCATGCAAACCTTTCGGGGTGATTTGCCTCATGCATGCTGTTACTAGCTATTTTGTACAATAGCTGAATTTCTTGTGAGCCGCCAGTTTTATGAACATGTTCAATGTTCATCATTAGTGTTCAGAAGTTCAGAAGTCATTTTCAGGGCAATTTTGCTCCATTTGTAATAACTGCATGTTCATACTCCCATGGGGAAATTGTAAAAAGTTGGTCTAAACGGGGTCCTTTTATAAAAGACTCGGCTATCCTTAGGTTTAACTGTTAGGGGGATACTCTAGAGTGTTTTTTCCTTAGGAATTATGCATTGCGCTTCAGTCGTGTATAATTCCTGAGTTTTTTACTCACACCTCCAAAGCTGGAGTATTTACCATGGTGGTTGAACTTAAGGTGGTTATTAGAGTCTTGTGTCTAGGTTTTTTTCCGTGTTAGCCATCTCGATTGAGTCGTATGAACATGCATTAGGTCCCCTAGGAGTTTCGTTTCATTCTGAGAAAAATAATTTTTTCCGTAATTTAGACCATTTTTTAATGGTTTAAATGGAAAATTTCAAAGTGTGATAGAAGTGTCATTTGGAGGTAGATTTTGGCGTGGGGAGGCTTGTTTTGATGCTTAGAGTGTCCTCTTTAAACGGGGTCCTTTTATTAAAGATCTTAGGAGTAATAGACTGTAGTTGGTTATACTTATATTCTCTTTGTCTTTCTTAATGAAATGTACTAGATTGACCTCGCTCGTGTGAAGGATTGTGTTGCTTGGTAGGTTACTGTTATCACACAACTTGTAGTTGTCCCTTGTGGTATCCCATTCGAGACAGTAGAGGAGATGGACAACTAAAGAGGTGACCCAAGAGATGCCACGGTTCCCAATGCAAGGTGGGAGTCACGCCAACCAAGGCACTCTTCGCTTTAGATCTAGATAAATCAAGACCTAGGGGGAGACCCTATAACCAATCAAAGATGATTGGACCTGTTATCACATATATAGTAGCCGGGCTACCATACATTATTTTTCTCATTCCAGTACACTATTCAGCCAGTTCCCTTGCATTTGAGATGCCGAGATGAGCATTTATATTGGATCACTATCAGATTGTGGACAGCAGTTATATTCCCCATGCCATGACTGAGTTTCAGGACACTCAGAGAGATGCCCGATATAGCCATTATGCCATTGGTACAAGAGCAGACAGTAGTGCCCAGAGTTACAGCAGCAGTCTCAGAGGACAGATGATGGTACAGGTTGATGAGCTTTCAGGTATATGACTCAGCAGGTATACTATTGTGTTATGGTTAGATTGCTTTTATACTTATTCTTATAGCATGTCTTAGCACTTAGTGTCATGATCTGGCGATCATATAGATATTTGGACCTGGTTGACCTATTATGTATATTACTGTCCCTACTCAGACTTAGAAGTTCACTATTCATACTCATTGGTACATACCCTCCTTAGGGAGAATAGAGGTGATCATTACACCATACTATGGCTTGCTAGTGTTGGCTTCATCTTTTCATTGTCTTCATCCATCCGTGGCCTACCTTTTAGATTATTACCTTGATTTGCTACTTGACTAGTGACATGGAGGACCTTTCCCCACTGTAGCCTCTATACTGGATGAGCTTCCTTGTTTATTGTGTCTCGGCTCTGAGTTGGTGACAAAACTTACCTATGGTGAGTTGGAGTTCCTTGAGAATTCCCCCTAGTCACTAAAGTTGTGTTGGCTAAACCTGAAACTTTTAGTGCTGCCATCAATACAAAATCTGGGAAAAATCAAATGCTATATCTTGTATATGAAAGAAATGCCAAATGAAAATGGCCATGAAAAATAAAATGTTATATCTTTTGGAAAAATGAATACCTAGGTAAACAAGCTGTCCATGACACACCTAGAAGTGCTCAGGTAAACAAGTGCCTTAAAAACACACCTGCAGCAGAAAGCCTAAAAATAAATGTAAATCTATGCAATGTGTTTGTAAACACACATAGATCAAGGCTATGGAAAACTCAGGCCCAAAAAGCAATGGAACTTAAATGTCATATCTAAACAATTGCTGGCCTTGCTTGTATTATGGATTGTGCGCATCTGTGAAGGTGAATAAACCCTCTTTAAACAACTCATCCATTTGTGAGACACCGCCATTCCCTGTGTTATTGCTCATTCAGTATATACTATGGTGTGTATTCCCTTTCCCTTGCCAAAGTGTCACAAAGTCAAGACAGTCAAGTCATCCCTTAGCCTAGCCATTTATTTCAGCCTTCACCCTTCACTAGCAAATTGATCACAACTATGAAGTGAGTATGATCCTGAAAGTCTAGTCTGAGTAATAATAATAACTAACGACACTATATATTTGGATTTAGATCGCCAGTCATGATTACTCTGTGTTATAGAAGCTATTTGAATAAATTGTAAAGCATGTATTAACCTTGACACCTTGCAGCAGATATTGATGATAGTCTGAGTTATATTTGGTCTTGGTTGGACCTAGTTTGACCATGGAGGACCATGGGACATGAGATGTTGGACCTTATGATGATATGGATAGATGATATATGGTCTATGTACACATACAGGATGATTCTATGCAGCAGCTACAGGGTATGATGATGATTCTGGGGTTACAGCAGTGTTTGTATACATACAGCGCATTATTATTGGCCCTGTTCCGGTATATTGGATATTTATTTTGGTCATGCAGAGACTCATATGGTGTATGAGTACACATCTTGGATAGATTTGGACCTTCTGAGTCCAATGGGACAGTTTGTTTTCAGTTCCGGGCACTTACAGTGATGATTTAGCCTCAGTAGGCTGTCCTAGTGCAGTTTTGGCCTGTTGGAGGCCCTGTCGGAGCAGAGATGACTTTTATCCGGATGACCTAGGGCGCTGATGATGGAGGGGGTGGTCCAGCCACTTGTTTTTACCATATTACCCCCCTCCCGGACACATTGGCACCCTCACCTTGACAGCGCCATCACTCCAGGAGGCAGTTTGGGCAGTTTCACGTTTCCCGAGGCATTTCAGGATTGGTAGAAATGGCTATTGAGGAAATCGATTTGGGCTACTGAGGCAAAGTTATGGCATGAGATGATCAGTGATGATAGATCGGGACCTTCCACACCTCCTCCTGCAGTTTCAGCTTCATCGGGGCCCGCATCCATCACTTATGGCACTTTCTGTGGATTTTTTGAGGTCTTTGAGGACCACGACTTCACCTTGGAGATACACTACTTCACCTTGGAGGCACGATTTGGTACTTTCATGATTGTTTATTGGTTATTGTGCCATGGGGATTGACCAAGGAGGGATAAAATTACCCCTTGGACCCACCATGAGCCTCTTATGATATTTTGTCATCATGATTTGGTGGGATTCCCCTCTCCTAGGGCGACTTTGTCCACTTATGTTATATTTTATGTATGATCCATGTATTATGTTGTTGAGCTCATCTCAACCATTGATTAGACATTTGTATCTTTTAATCTTAGCCACTCATTCAAAAAGTGGTTAGGGTTTTGGTGCCTCTCCTTCCTATTTAAAGGATAGAGCCTCTCATTGTAAAGGGTCTTTGGCTCTTGGATTATTGGTATAGAAAAATATTCTTGTGGAAATTCTTGTGGTATCCTTTGCATCTGGTGTTCTTAGATGGTGATTGGAAAGTCTATTGCAACCTAGCATTTGGAAATTGTGGTAAGATCTATCTATTTTTTGGAAATCATTGTTTGTCTACAGGAGGGCGACTTCAACAAGGGCGATTTTGCAAGGCTTCTTCAAATCGACTTTCTTGGCATTCGCTTGTATCAGGGGGTTATCATTAGTATCATTGTGATCTATGCTATCTTTCTGTTACTTCTTTTGTGGCATTAGTCTTATCTCTTGATGCATCAAATCTGATATTGTTGACGTTTGATTGTGCAGGAGAGAGGGCGCATTGGCTTCTTGGACAAAATCGATTTGCATAGAGACTACCTCAAAGCTTCCAAATTGATCGGGTTTGCATAGATCATCATCATCAAGGCATCTACAAGGTTATCCAGGTAAGATCCACAGGTTTGTTTCTCTTTCCTTTATCCAATCCATTGACATAATTCATAAATTGTTAAAACCCTAAATACTACAAAACCCTCATTTTACATTTTGTCAGATCTACTAAGATCTAGTGGGTTGTTGGGCTTGATATTGAAAACCCACCTCTATAGCATCCACGGCATCCCGGATCTATAGTTTGGTGTGGATTGGCTTCCGTTTGACCCCTCTCCCAAGCCAACCTAGCTTCTCCCAAGGAAGGCGCACTTCACCATTTGAGCAGGTTGACCTAGATCTAAGCAATGGGTGTTTGAGATTTCACTTGATTTGACATCTACACATCAAATAACATACACCCAGGTTGTCCCTTTCTTGAAACTCACCTTGTGGGCCCCATTCCACATTTCAAGGGATTTAATCCCCATTTTGGACCACTTGGAACACTAAAACTCAGATCTACAAAGATCTAACCGGTGGATTGCCACAAAACTATAGATCCATATCCCTACTTGACTGATCTACCCGGATCTAAAGTTTGGATGCCATCCGACATGATTTGACCCACCTAAACCCCAATTGAAGCCTCCTTAGGGAAAGTCGCACCACCTTGGAGAAGTGAGTTCACTCACTTCGAGGAACTGGGTACTTGAGATTTTTGCAGATCCGGATTCAGAATAATTCAAAACCTAGGTCTAGACTGTCACTTTGTCAAATCTTGCCTTGGGGATTGCATTCCTTGTTTTTAGGGATTGTGGTCCACTTGGGTCAAACCTAGATCTAGACACTTTTATCCATCAAGGCCTATACTGTCCACTTATCTCATGTTGTAGGAGTCCTAAACCATAAAGTCAACCCTACTTTGACTCCACTTCCCAATTCCCAAGGCACTGGTTTATCTCCAAGTCAACCCACTCTCCTAGATTGTTGGATTGACTTGTGGTTTGACTTTTGCATGGTGAACTATACCTTTGAAGACATCATGGACTATGGTCAAGATTGTCTCATGTACTAGTTAGCCCCAGTCTGACCCCTAAACAACCCTGCATTGGACACGGTTCCCAAGGCAGTGGATCTTTTGACATTGACCTAGTACACTAGCCCTAGATCTCACTTTAAACATTGTAAGTCACTTTCACTTCAACTATGAACCAAAGCTATACCTATTAAACCCCCCACTTGGCTTGTGACTTCAACCAATAAGGTCTAGGATAAACCATACACCTAACTTCACTTAGAAATCCCCTGATTTGGTGTCTTGGTTTTGATCTCTCCTGTCGGGAGTAGATCGGGTCTCCCCCTTTGTTGTCTGGGCTAGATAACATAAAGCGAAGGTTGCCTCGACTGGCGTGACAACCATACATATTGGAGGTCGAGGTGATCGTGGTTGCACTTTTCAAGTTGCCCTTCCCTATTGCCATCTATGACTGGATCCTTCCATAGGGGTAACTACAGTTTAGGTGATAACAGGACCCAAACAAAGGTTCCTAGGCATAAGTAAATGATGAGTTACGGAAACCAATGCAAGGTTGAGTGGACCTAGAAGTTAAAGTATGGTTGAAGGTGGTTTGAGATATGATTAGTGTTTCAACCAATATATGATTTAGGCCACATGATGAGCTAAAAAGACAAGATCTAGTACCATGTGTTACACAAGTGGGACCCACTTCCTTGGGATATGTGAATGGCTCAAATGGGACCCACTAGATGGAATTTAAGGGATGGAATTGGTACTAAGTGGTATGTAGTGAGTAGATCTATGGATCTAAGTTAAGATTAGGAATACCCACATATGGGATCTAAGGTTTGACACAATTCCCAAGGAGTGCGACTTGCCTAATGAGGACTAGTGCCTTGTTGGATGGGTTAATGGAGTCAAAAGATATGTCAAAGTGTAGATCGAGACAACTAGTATGTAAATCAAGTGGGCTAATTGGGATGTGATGGTTGGATTTTGCTAGATCTAGGGTTTCATGATATGACCGAAGTGGACCACAATCCCTTAAAATAAGGAATGCTACCCCCAAGGCAGATTGTCACAAAATGATACTCTAGACCTAGGTTTCAAGGTATGCTCGTTCCAAATCCACGAAAATCTCAACTACCCACGTCCTTAAAGTGGGCAAACTCAATCACCCAAGGAAGTGCGACCTTGCTCAAGGAAGGCTAAAAGGTAGGAAAGGTGTGTCAAAACAAGTCCAATGGCCACCAAATTGTAGATCCAAGTAGTTTAGGCAATGATCTATGTGTATCTTGAAAATCAAGGGGATCCAATGGCTAGATCTCCATAGATCTTAGATTGAAGTGGGTCACCAAATTGATCCAAGTGGGCATAACCCCCAAAATGAGGAATGCTACCCCCAAGGCAAAAATCAAAGAAGTGACACACTAGGGGTAGGTTATCAAGTGTGTAGATTGCAAATCAAGTGGGATCTCACCTACCCATGTGCTAGATCTAACCAAACAAGCCTCTCCAAGGAAGTGCGATTTGGCTCAAGAGGGCTATATTGCCTTGAAAAGTGTGTCAATTTTAACCCAATCACCACCAAACTATAGATCCGAATAGGCGTGGATGCTATAGAGGTGGGTTTTTAATATCTTTTCAAAAGCAAGGCTAGATCTAAGTAGATCTAAGAAAAACCAAAATGAGGGTTTCAATGAATTAGGGTTTGTGACCAATGGAGAAGAATGGATGGAAATAGGCACATACCTTGTAGATCTTACCTCAATTGCTTATGGCCACCTTGCAAATTGATAGCATTCTCCTATGTGTATATTCAAGAGTAAGATCCAAGAGCTCCAACCAAACCGTCCTCCTCCAAGATAGCCAAATCGTCCTCCTCCTACAAGACAAGATCACATGAAACAAGCCAAGTAAGATGATTATGAAAATGATGGAAAGATGTAATAGAAAGCATCAACTATGTCACAAAGATACAATAATGATACTCCCTTTCACCAAGATCAACCCAAGAGAGACTATGTGGATCCTGTTATCAATTTATTTGTACCATAGTTGGATTATCTGAAGAGCCGCCAATTTATTGATTCATGTTCATCATCAACATTCAGAAGTTCAGAGGTCAATTTCAGGGCAATTTTGCCCCATTTGTAATAACTGCATGTTCATACCCCCATGGGGAATTTGTAAAAAGTTGGTCTAAACGGGGTCCTTTTATAAAAGACTCGGCTATCCGTAGGTTTAGCCATTTGGGGGGTACTCTAGAGTGTTTTTTCCTTAGGAATTATGCGCTACTCATCAGTGGCGTATAATTCCCGAGTTTTTCACTCAAACATCCAAAGATGGAGTATTTCCCATGATGGTCAAAACCTAAGGTGGTTATTAGAGTCTTGTGTCTAGGATTTTTTACGTGTTAGCCATCTCGATTGAGTCGGATGAACATGCACTAGGTCCCCTAGGAGTTTCGTTGGATTCCGAGAAGAATAATTTTTTTCATAAATTAGACCATTTTTTAATGGTTTAATTTAAAAATTTCAAAAAATGATAAAAGCCTCATCCGGAGGTGGAATTGGGCGTGGGGAGGCTCGTTTTGACGCTCAAAGCGTCCTCTTTACCCTAGCACCCTCGTTTGTCAGTTTTTGGGCAGTTACGTCACCCCAGGAGTAGTTTTGGCTAAAAATGCATCATTTTGGCTAAAAAATGATAAAATACACTAAGTGACAAAAATAAAAAAGTCAAAAATATGAATTTTTAGCTTTGGAAAAGGTTGAAAATTGATTTTATTAGGTGTACGACTTCATATTCCTATAAAGATTAAAGCATATGTTATATAAAGTTTGGAAATCCCAATTTATTAAATGTGAATGACGTGAGGGATAAGCGTGGGCCATCACCATGCATGCAAGTAATTGGTGGGCATTTTGCTCCAAGTTGAAGGCGTTGGGAGTGGGGCTCCACCTCATCTCCACCTACCATTTACACTCCAAGCTTTATCTATCACGTGATTTTCTCTTCAATCAACGATTTGGCTTCTTCTTGTGTGAGTTCACGCCCCTCTTGCATGCTCACGGCTTTGGTAAGGTGGCACTCATTCATTGGTTTGGTGATGATTCTTGTGCTTGATGGTTGACGCCATTACCCATGTGAAGGCCACATCATCCCAGAACTCGGTGTTGATTGATTGGATCAAGCTCCAAGCTTGTGATTCGATTGGTATTCGATTGAGGAATTGGCTCTCCATTGCCAATTTCGAATTTAGGCTTAATGTCTCATATTTTTGTATAAAGAGAGGTGCTTTGCTCTCTCTTAGGATTCTCTCTTTGTGCAAGCTTACTCTACCCAATTTTTGTAATACTTCATAGCTTTGGCTATCTTGGAATAAATTCGACTTTGGAGGTCTATTGATGTGCCCATTGGTCCATGAGAATTTGTTGAAGCTTCAATGAGTTGATGTCTTTTTATTTAGCTATTTCATATATAATTGTTTGATCATTCTAGCTTAGAAGTCTTTTTTAAGTCCATGGAATGAATATTTGGGTTTCAACTTATTCATTTATGCTTGGTTGATTAAGATCCAGAAGTAGCAAACGGTAATTGGTCATACTTATGCTCTTCTTATCTTTTTTTTATTAATCATACTAGACTTGATCAAATCGTTGTTGAAGTGGTTTGTTTTACAGATCTCCTAAGTACAAAGTGGGATTTTGAGCTCGGTTGCTTCTTCCTCTCCTTCGTCACTATTTTTATTTAACTTGTGTGCATTTCAGGGGTTCTTCAAAGATCGAATCGTGCTTCAAGTTTGAGCTTGAGAAGTTCATAAGAGATCCATCCATTTATTAAAAACTTAAATCTTGGTTACTTGTTCTACTTAGCAAAGTTGTGGACCAAAATTTCCCATCATCCTCCAAGCTTTGGCTTTCTCCCATTCATTCTTCACCCACTGTTTGGCTGCCCACTACATCACTGTTCGCTGCCCCTGTTGTTGACTGTCCCATCCATCATTTGCAGCCACTTCTACCACTTTTTGGCTGCCCACTACTTGACTGTTCGCTCCCCTTTTGTTGACTGTCCTACCCATCGTTTGCAGCCACTTCTTTCACTGCTGGCAGCCCACTGTCAAAACCTTGCAGCACTGTTTTTTCTCCCTCTCATCCACCTTCATTTCTGCCCTAAAGTCACAACAAAACAACAAAAAGAAAACTTGTTAAGACTTAGTTAGTTAGTTGCAAAAGCTTATTAGAAGTTAGCTTGTTAAAGTATTTAGTAGCTAGATCTCATTTTTGGCATTTCATTTGTTAGTAGTTGCATTTCTTTTTTCCAAAAGTTAGGGTCTAGTTTATTTTCTAAGTTTAAAAGTTACTTGCATCTAGATCTTGTTTAAAATTTACATTCTAGGTCCCATCTAGCTTGCATGAGTACTTTTGCACTTCATTTTTAAAGACTTAACTTAGCTTGCATTTCGTCATAGATTTTAGATTGCATGTGGTTTCAGTTTTGGTTTTGTTTTAAACTAATGAATAATGGTTTTGGTTGTTTGAGTTGATCCTTGTTATAGGTGTTTGAAGAGAAGTGCAAAACTCAAGAAGATAAGACCAAGAATTTTCTCTCCAAACAACAAGAAAAAAGCAAGAGATCCAAACCAAAGGAAAGAACAAACCGAGAGGAGAAATAAACAAAGGAGAGATAAAACCAAAGGAGAAGGCAAATTCAATATATGTTATCTTATCCTTTGTAAAAGCCATTAAGGGCTTCAAGTTTTTCCTTTCATACTTTTGTTTTAGTTTATATCAAAGATCTTGCAAGGATCCCATTCCCAAGGCAATTGTACAAGTTTTAATAAAAAGTTCAAGTGGAGGAGGCCTCCACTTTTTTGGGTTTCTTCCCCATTTGGGGAAGAGTGTTGTGGTCATTTAGCTTAGAGTTTTTATTTCATGCTTTAGATTAGTCTTTCATTTTATCTTTGCACTCTCTTCCAAGTTTTGACCGGAGGTAGTATCCTTGGGATTTCATCTCAAGGGCAGGACCACATAATTTTGTGGTTACTCCTCTCTCCCCGTTAGTTGCATTGGTCGAAATCTCAGCTAGTTGGGAAGTTCTCAAGTGCTAGAGGTTCTAGTGGTTGACCTTGTTCGGAGGTTGATCCCACCTTAGAGTAAATCTGTTGGTAGAACACTAAATTTTGCTTTCTGTTATCTTCAAACATCTTATATATTTTGTTGTTATCTTTTACTTTCAGTCACTTTAAGCTTTCTTTTTCAAGTATCACAACTGCTTTATTTTTTGCAATAAAATAAACAAAGCCTCTTGAACTTGGCCAAATCCAAGTGAAGAGCACTCTCTGTCGGAGAGCATTGTAGACTTGCATTAGACATTTTAAAGTAGAAAATCTCTTGAACTGTGGTCTTAAGACTAAGTCAAGAGCGCTCTCTGTCGGAGGGTTGAACAAGTGCTCTTAATAATTAAAATACTTCAGTCCACATTCCCCCTAATTAATTTACTTTGGTTGTTTGTCCAACACTCGTATGCTCTGCCAACCGGAAACGGTTGGACTAGTACTCAAAAAGGTGAAGGACTTGCTAAGCTCATAAGTGATAACTAATAAAACTTTCACCCCCATAACCAATGAACCGGCGTTGTTCAAAAAGTATTCAAAGTGGTTCTCAGGGGAGGCGCCGGGTTGCCCATTCTGTGACACAGTGGCTGGTTAGCATTGCGTGCCTCGCTGTGATCCAGACAGGTCCGTCATGTCTCTTAAAGGAGCCGCTTAGAATATCTTTTCCGGACACTCTTTTGATATCCTTGGTTTTAGCCTTAATAATCAAAGACCATTAAAATATTCAATTTACCAAGATAAATTTCATAACGATCTCACAAACAACATTCTTTCAAGACCCACACATTCAGCATCACAGTCATCTTTTCTGTGACTCCATAAGGCACAGGCACTGGTATTTACATTTTATATCTTAATTAGGACCATTTGTCCTTGTGTTAATTTTCATGTTGTGAATGCTTTATTTAATCGTAAGTCTTGAGGTATACTGTTAGTCTTGTTATTTCATTTTAGCAACGTGGATTGCTTTGTTATCTTGTGTTCATCATATCTTTTAATTTGGTCTCATCACAAGAAAACTCCTAAACAACACCCATCCGCATCATTCACACTTAAAACCTTAAAAACATAAGAGCCTTAGTGAAACTCTTTGTAGGGACTATCCCCCTTGGCTTCGTTAGGAGTTAGCTTAAACGGAGGAGTTGGGATTCAGGTGACAGTACCTGGCTCATTGCTTGCCCCCAAGGCCACACCTCTCCCCACTTTCCAGTGAGGGAGACAGCTTTCGAAAGATTTCCGCTGCTGGTGTGCAGTTTGGCGGACAACAGATCCCTCCAACAATAACCCTCAAGAAATCGCCCTCCTCTCCACCAATTCGACTTTCCTACAAGAAAACTAGTAGAAGCACCAAAATCCACATTGATACATAGAAGAGATACTGTATACTCAAGATGCAAGAGAATCCACAAGACAAGAGAGATATGCTCCACAAAGAAGTGTTCTATTCCAATATTCCCGAGCTCCAAAGGTGAGCTATACAATAGGGGGTCTCCTCCTTATATAGGATAATAAAGACCAAAACCCTATACCACTTTACAATACACTATCAAATGAGTGGTTGAGATTAAAAGATCTCAATATAAAATCAATGGCTAAGATGAACCACATAACATAACACATGGATCACTCAAAAAGGGGATGACGTCATAGTCTAAAAATACTCATGGAGGGTGACGTCATCCACTAGAGGGGGTAAAAGTACCAAAACCCACCTCATAATGACTAGGACATGACATATGGAGCACATGGTGGGGCTAGGAGGCATCAATCCTTACTAGCTCATCCCCAATGCACAATAAAATAATAAAATATGTCCAAGATAATATAAATGACCCAATCTGTCCTCAAAATCTGTGACAGACAAGCAGTAAAAGACCTCCTGTGATCTCTATGGGCCTACCCACATAGTGAAAACTGGCTGGAAGATAGTGGGATCACCCTGGAAGACTTCTGTGAAAACCAAGTGCCAAAACCTTGCCTCAATTGCCGAAATCGAATTCCTCAGTGACCACTTTATCCCATTTTATAACTGCCTCGGTAACTGTGAAAGTGCCAAAACTGCCTCCTAGGGCATCTGCGCTGTCCAACTGAGCCCACCAGGCTCTCCAGAAGGGGGGGTAAATGGTAATAACAAGTGGTTGGACCACCCCCTCCTCATACAGCGCCCTAGGTGAACTGGCCTCTCATGGCCCTTGCTGCTCAGGCTGGGAAATCAGCCCCAAATCTGGTCAACAAGTGTAAAACTGCATCTATCATTATCAGAAGTGCCCGGAACTGAAAGATAAGTGTCTCATTGGATCCAGAAGACCCAAATCCACTAAGAATGTGTACTCATACACCATGGGTTGCCCTAATGGGCCAGCTGTAAGGTACACCATATATGGACAGTGCATAATCTGATGACCTGAAGTAATAATAAAACTTGCTGAACTGCATCAATCATCATTTGGACCATATGTCCATCATGTGGCATCATTATCAAGAGTATATGGGTCCATCAATCATCATCTATAAGCATATGTGGCCCGCATCATCACGGATCCCAAGAAATGACCATAGTCAAACTAGGTTTGACTAGGTCCATATATAACCAAGGATAAATCATATCAATAGATTAAGACATGTTCCTCTAATCATACCCACAGCTTAGCTTAAAGTATAACATCCATCCAGTGGCATAAATCATGTTAGCATATTCCTTTGTTCTATGAAATTACTTGTACAATAGTTTAAATGACAAACTCACCCATTGGACATGGTCAAACTGCTAGTGAAGGATGAAGGCTAGGAACCAGGTTGGGCCAAGGGGTTGACTTGTCTAATTCAACTCACAAATACTTTGGATTGGGAGAAGGGGAAACTACAAACTCTTTGCTGGACAAAATAACACGGGGAATGGCTGTGCCTCACAAATGGATAAGTTGTTTAGAGAGTGCTTATTCAACTTAGGCATCATGTCTACATCAAGTTGATCCAGGTTCATTAGGATCATTCAATTTCATTTCATGGCCTTTTTGGCCTACATAACCCTTTGGATCTCAGGTGTGCTGATAAGCACAACTAGTTGCAGCTTGCATCCAGTGCATGTTTTCATATATATATAAGGTCAACAATTGTTTAGATATAGCTTTTAGGAACTATTGATTTTTTGGACCTTTCTTATACTCTTCGAGGAGTATTTTTAGCAGTTCATCGCTCTTGCGCTTTTTAGTTTCCACGGGCGAATTTACATAAGATTTTATAAGTAGTACATGAGCTTTCAGTTTTAGCCAACAACATCTCAAGTGACTAGGGGGAGTTCGAGCAAATGCCAAACATCGGGACAACCGACCAGAATGATTTAGGCCTACAATCCAACTCACCAAAGGTAAGTTTTGTCACCAACTCAGAGCCGAGACAGTAAACATACAGGGATGCGGTCCAAACACAGAAGTAAAAAATGGGGAAGTCCTCAATACCAGAAAGTCAAATAAGACAGGCCAAGGTTTAAAGTCAAATAAGGAAAGTCATGTATGGATGGAGTCAAGTGATTTTGGAGCCTAAGCTAGCAGACAACTGGTGTCAAGAAAGACCATATCTATGTAAGGTGGTAAACTAGTGAGTTTTGTCAAACAACCTAAATGTGCAAGTAAATGTCCATTTTATAATTTATAGTTCATTTTAAACAATTTGCCACATCAGAAATAATATACCAAGTAGATGCTGTGAACATGACTAAATCAACAAGATAATAATCCACAGTCAATGATAAAACATCCATAGGTCAAACAACATCATCATAAGAGTAATCATCATATATCATCTGAAACACTGCAGCAATACATCTCTAGGCATTGAACTGAAACTGTATGCGATAAAGGGTCACATCGGTCATCAAATCTGAACTCTCAAGGTTCAGCCTTGACACAAGGTCGAACATAAGTCTGAATAATACATTGCTCTGATCATGAGTGATCTCAAAATATACAATCATCATAGCCAAGCTCTGAATAATGGAAGTTCTGGAATGTGCAAATATCTGTTAAACAAGAATAGTAGCCCTGCTACCATGGTGTGATAACAGTTACCAAGAAAGAAGAAGATTTGGAGTTCGGTTGCATCCACTTCTACTGCTTTGTATTTTTCACTAATGATTGTTGCCTTTCAGGATTCTACAAAGAGCTCATCTATTCAAAGCTTTGGCTTTGGTCTTGCTCATTCTTCACCCATTTAAATCTTAAATTCAACTCTTTAAAAATTTTGGTTACTAAGCAATGTTGTGGATCTAAAAACTCCTACCTATCTCCAAACTTTTGCTCTCTTCCTTGCCTTTTTCTCCTCTTCTCTGTTGGCTGCCCTATCTTCCTTTGTTCACTGCTGATTTTTTGTTTAGTTTGCAGCCCCTTTCTTCATCTGTTGGCTGCCCTATCTTCCTTTGTTCACTGCTGATTTTTTTTTTTAGTTTGCAACCCCTTTCTTCATCTGTTGGCTGCCCTATATTCCTTTGTTCACTGCTGATGTTTTGTTTAGTTTGCAGCCCCTTTCTTCATCTTTTAGCAGCCCTCTCTTCTTATTGTTTGTTGCCCCTTCTCTTCACTGTTTTCAGCCACCTTTCATCCTCCTCTCCTTTGCTTTTTTTACTTACCTTCTTCTTCTTCCTTTTGTTTTCGCCCTTCCTCCTCTAAGCATTCTCTTTTCGCTCTCCTTTGCTCTCACCTTTTCCTTCTTCTCCTTTCGCTCCTCCTCTTCTTACCTTGCTTCCTTTGTCTTCTTGCTTCTTCATCTTGTTTCCATCTTGCTTATAGTTAAAGTTTTCATCTAGTTCATGTACATGTTAGATTTCATTTTCAGATATTAGCTTAGACTTGATTTAGTATTTGCATACTAGTTTAGTTTAGATCTAGTTTTCAATATTGTTTTGATTTTGTTAACATCATAACATGTGTTTGTCTAGAGCTCTCATCTTAGGTGAGCAAAGAGGATCAATCAAGAGAAGAAGCCCAAAGGCTAAAGCAAGCAAGCAAAAATATCAAGTCAAAGAAGCAAAACCAAAAGACTACTTGAAAAGCACTCCCATTCTATCTCCCTCTTCTTCATCCCCCCATCTGTTCTAAGTGCTTTCAAGAGAAGAAGAAAACCAAAAAAGCATTGTAACAATTAATAAAGAGCAAGTGGGATAAAGTCTCCCACACCCCTACTTCCCCCATTTGGGGGAAGCTTGTATCATCTCTTGTCCCTTTTTTGCATTAGCTTAGTTTCATTTTCGCAAGTAGCTTAGATTTCTTTTGGTAGAGTAGTTTCATTTTCAAATAAGTTGCTAGATCTTAGATTTATTTTTTAAAAGTTCTATTTTAATTTCAAATTCATATAAACTGTATAAGTCTCTTGAATCTCACTGAGAAGTGGATGAAGAGCACTCTCTGTCGGAGAGTTTTATGCTTTCAGTGGTTTAATCATTTCCTTTCTAGCATTTTTATCTTTTCATAAATCTCTTGAATCTTGCCATAAGGCGGATCAAGAGTGCTCTCTATCGGAGAGTTAAAATGGTTCTTGTTCAAAACATTTCATAATAAAATTGGAATTTATATTTGCTACTCTGTGTATGCTTTGCCCACTTGTGGGATACCCAGAAGCAGTTGTAGACTTATTAATTCTCCACATCTAATTCCACTTCAATCTAATAAAATTTATTCCCAAGAAAACCAACGAAAATCCGGCGTTGATCGTCAAATAGTTGAAAGTGGGCAAATTCTGCCTGGGGGTGCTGGAACTCATGGACCGAGACCTTAAGGGCACTGTTAGACTACATCCCTGGTTGGTGTAGTGTTGAACACGCTCTAGAGATTCCGGCCAGCCAACATGTCCTTGTATGGAACCAATTAGACCATTTTCCGGAGATATCTCCTGTACTGCAAGGTATATCTTGGAGATTCCCTTCCCTTAATAATCAACTTCACCATTAAAATTTACAGTAAAATTCACTAAGAACACTTGCAAAACGTTCTCAAGCACACCCAAGACTATGTATCAAGCATCCCAAGCATTTATTCGACTCCATTTTGGCACTGGTTTTATCAAGTTATTTTATTCGCTTATTATCTATCTGGAGCACTTGTTTTATCTATTGAATTCATATCATGCTGTGGATGCCTTACTTTTAATTTGTCATTATCAAGTGGTTGTGTATCTTATCATTTTGCAATTACATGCTTGGATTAATTAATTGATTATTGTAAATCATAAAAACTCCTAAAAACACCCATCCTCATCTTCCACCAAAAAACACTTTTAAAACACAAGAGCCTTAGAAACTCTTTTGTAGGGTCTACCCCCCTTGCTTCTTTAGGAGTTTGCCTAAACGGAGGAGTTGGGATTAGGTGACAGCACCTGACTCTTTGCTTGCCCCCAAGGCCACACCTTTCCCACTTGGGAAACAACTTTTGAAAGATTTCTGCTGCTGGTTTGCATATCAGCGGGCAACATTCTTGGCGCCGCTGCCAGGGACAAATTTTTTGTTCCTGGATGACTTTTACCTTAGTTTTTTCTTTGTGTTTTACCTTAACCTTTTGATAGATATTTAGTTTAATAAACTCTTTGAAATTAGACTTGAATCCATCTGGCAACTCCACTGTCATTAAACACACCAAGGTATTTGTTATCACACCGTAGTAGTTGGGCTACTATTCTTGCTGAGCAGATATCTGCACTTTTCAGAGCTTGGATTTTACAGAGATCGGCTATGATGAACTTGTTATTTGTGATCACTCATGGATCAGAGCAATATATTGTATCAGATTTTTGTTAGACCTTGTGCCAAGGCTGAGCCTTGAGAGCTTAGATTTGATGACCGATGTGACCCTTTGTTCCATACAGTTTTAGTTCAGTGCCTAGTGATTATATTGCAGCAGTGTTTCAGATGTTTATTGATGTTTATTATGATGTGATGTGACCTATGGACTTCTGATTATTGGCTTTGGATTATTATCTTGTTGTTTTAGTCATCTTCATAGCAATGACTTGGTATATGAGTCATGATGTGGCAGTACTATTTAAAATAAAATGAACTATCTTGGATGATGTTGTTAATATAGAATGGATGTATTACTTGCACACTTAGGTTTTCTGACAAAACTCATCGGTTTCATTACCCTCCTGTGAGCATAGATATGGTTTTCTTGACATCCTTGTCCGCTAGCTTAGGCACCATTTTCAGTTGACTCCATCCATCCATGACCTTCCTTATTTTGGCTTTCACCTTTGACTTGCCTTCTTGACTTCTTGATACTGAGGACTTCCCCATTTCTACCTTTGTGTTGGACCGCATCCATGTTTGTTTTGTGTCTCGGCTCTAAGTTGGTGACAGAACTTGCTTTTGGTGAGTTGGATTGTATCCCTAAATCATTCTGGTCAGTTGTCCCGATGTTTGGCACTGTGCAGAAGTCCCCCAGTCACTTGAGATGTTGTTGGCTAAAACTGAAAGCTCATGTACTACCTATATTGGAAATGTCTTATGAAAGCCTGTGAACTTAAAATTCTAGAATGTGTTTCTTAACACACGTGAATAAAGGCTATAGCAATGAACTGCTAAAATACCCCTTGAAGGGTATAAAAAGGTCCAAAAAGCAATGGTTACACAAAGTTATATCTATTATTGCTGACCTTGTATGTATAAATATGCCCCGGATGCAAGCTGCGATTAGTTGTGCTTCTTAGCACATGTGAAATCCCAAGGGGTCATATAGGCCAAAAAGGCCATGGAAATGAAATGAATGATCCTAATTAACCTGAATCAATTTGATGTAGACATGATGCCTAAGTTGAATAAACACTCTCTAAACAACTTACCCATTTGTGAGGCACATCCCTTCCCTTTGTTATTTTGTCCAGCACAGAGTGTAGCTTCCCCTTTCCCCGTCCAAAGTATCACTTACTTGAGTTTGGTCAAGTCACCCCCTTTGCCTAGCCTTGTTCTTAAGCCTTTATTCTTAACTAGCAGTTAGGTCATGTCCAATGGGTGAGTCTGTCATTAAAGCTTTTGTGCAAGTAAAATATAAATAACATTGAAAAATATATATGTACTAACTGCCACAGAATGATGTTTATACTTTAAGTTAAGCTGTGAATATGATCTAAAGGAACATGTCTTAGTCTTTGTCATAATCTTGTCCTTGGTTGTAATTTGACCTAGTCAAACATAGTTTGACCATGGTCATTCTTGGGATCCGTGATGATGTGGACCATGTATGCTTATGGATGATTATTAATGGTCTCACATACTCTGGTTGATGACTCCATACGGTGGACATATGCTTCAGATGATGGTTGATGCAGTTCAGCAGGTTTATTATTATTTCCAGATCATATTTTACATTGTCCGGATATGGTGGACCCTATTGTTGACCCCTCAGGTCAACCCATGGTGTATGAGTACACATTTTCAGTAGATTTGGGTCTTCTAGATCCATTGAGACACTTGCCTTTCAGTTTTGGCAATTCTGATAGTGATAGATGCAATTTTCCAACTGTTGACTAGTTCTGGGCATGCTGACCCAACATGTCCAGCAGAGGCTTGGAGGCCAGTGGTTGCCTAGGGCGCTGTGTCTGAAGGGGATGGTCAAGCCACTTGATCTTACCATTATACCCCCCTTCCAGACACCCTGGTGCCCTCAATTTCACAGCGCAGGCACCTTGGGTGGCAGTTTGAGGGTTTTTTAGGAAGATTAAAAATGGAATAAAAGGGTCGCTGAGGAATTCGATTTGGAAAATTGAGGTAAGGTTTTGGCACTTGGTCTTCACAGAGGTCTTCCAGAGTGAACCCCCCATCTTCCAGTTAGTTGGCATCAGTCAGTGGGGTCCACAGAGATCACAGGAGGCCTTTTACTGCATATCTCTCACAGATTTTGAGGACAGGATTTGATCATTTGTGTTATGTGGACATGTCATGGTGCTTTTATTTTATATTATTGTGCCATGGGGATGAGCTAGTAAGGATTGATGCCTCCTAGCCCCACCATGAGCTTCTTGAGTCATGTCCATGTCATATTAGGTGGGCCCATGTATATTTAGCCCCCTTTGAGGGATGACGTCACCCTCCTTGGTCTTTTTAAGGGATGACGTCACCTTACTTTTGAGTGATCCATGTGATATTATGTTTGGCTTATCTTAGCCATTGATTAGATTGTGAGATCTTTTAATCTCAACCACTCATTTCAAAAAGTGGTTTTTGAGGTTTAGGGTTTTGGTTTTTATTATCCTATATAAAGAGGAGACCCCCCTATTGTAAAATTCATCTAGCGATTTTTGGCTCTTGGCTATTGGAATAAAAATACTTTCTTGGGCATCTTGGATCTTGGAGTTGGAATGCTTGTGGTGATTATAAATGCTTCTTCCTCTGCACTGACAGACATTGGTGGCCATCTTGATTTTATCTTCAACTAACATTGTTTTGTAGGCAAAGAAGACGATTTTGAGGAGTGCGAATTGGTGGGGAGGCCTACCCTTCAAGCTCCAAGAGGACGTTTTGGGTGACGGAGTTGTTTTGTCTTTGTACCAACAATTTCATGTTCTTCATCTCTTTGTTTGCATCTACTTCCATTCTTGATTGATTGATTGATCTTTGTGTCCTTGATTGACAGGAATAGTGAGGCCGATTTGGTTGAAGGAGGCAAAATGTGGGCAAGAAGGGCTTCATCAAGTTTGGCATTTGATCTTTGTGGGAAGTAATCCTCGTGACAAGCCTGTTCCATCTTCATCTTCTAGGTATGCTCCATCTATTCTATTAGATCTCAAAACCCTCATTGATTAAAACCCTCATTTTTATATTTTTCTAGATCTACTTGGATCTAGCAAGCTTTTGGGGATAATATTGAAAACCCACCTCTATAGCATCCACGACAATTCGGATCTATAGTTTGGTGGTGATTGGCCTCCATTTGACCCATTTCCCAAGGCACATTAGCCTCTCCAAGGGAGGTCGCACTCCTTAAGGAAGGCTAGTGGGGCTAGTTCCAAGTTGTGGGTAGGTGAGGTCCCACTTGATTTGCATTGATCTACCTTGATAACCTACCCCTAGTGCTTCACCTCTTTGATTTTTGCCTTGTGGGCCCCATTCCTCATTTTGAGGGTTGTGCCCCACTTGGGTCATTAGGTGATGCATTTTCAACCTTTAGATCTATGGAGATCTAGCTCATGTTGGGGCATGCCACTTCAAACCCACTTTGATAATTGCCTAATCTACCCCGATCTACATTTTGGCATAATCTGGACTCCATTTGCCCTGTCATCTCAAGGCACTAGTCTCCCTTGGGCAATTCGCACTCCCTGGGTTAGTGGCCTTTTCCTAGATCCCATATGTGGGTGTTGTCTATCTTGTCTTAGATCCATAGATCTACCTCATCTCATCCACTTAGTGCCATCTCACCCCTAATCCAACCTTGTGGGCTCCATTTGAACCATTTTTCCCTATTTTAAGGAGTGGACCCCACTTGTGTCTTTTCATGGTACTAGATCTAAATCAATTGAGCTTGAATAAGTGGCCTTAGTGATTCATTGGTTGAAACACTTGTCACATCCTAAGCCTCTTTAACCACACTTAAACTCTTGGGTCCACTTAATCTAACTCACGCATTGGTTTCTGTAATCTAACTTTACACGTTTCCCTAGGAACCTTTGTGTTAGCTAATCTTCATCGATTGGCTAGGGTCTCCCCCTTGGTCTTCATTTGTCTTGATCTAAAGTGAAGAGTGCCTCAGTTATCGTGATTCCCAGCTTGCATTGGGAACCGTTGCATCTCTTGAGTCACCTCTTTAGTTGTCCGTCTCCTCTACCATCTTGGATGGGATACCTTTAGGGACAACTACAAGTTGTGTGATAACAGTATTCAACAAGAAGAAACTCTGTAGGCCTACTTGATTTCATCCCTAAACCTGAAAAGGTTTATAGGAGGAGATTAAATAGGTTAGCTTCTCGTAGGATCCTTGAGAACCTTGGAGCTTCTCGTAGGATCCTTGAGAAGAAAGTCCCATAGATGTTGGTTTTCTGGGTAAATCTGAGACTCACATGTGTGTTTGCCATATTTTGTTAAAGTTGATAGGAGATCTATAGTGCCTTTTGTTATAGGTTTATTGTTTAACTGTGATCTTCTTTGGCATAGAGAAGTTGGGGTTGATTGTGGCTTATATAGACTCAAGGCTGGTTGAGATCTCAGTTTCCCAGATCGAGTAGTGACATGGGAAAAACTATCATGGTATCAGAGCCCTGGTGAGGGTCAGGGGCATTCACACTCATATCTGCGAGCTGTATACCAGATCTGTGTGGAGACTTAGTGGTGATATCAGTTATGTGAGATAGAGACTAGATATGCCAGATCTGAAGAGTGAAGTTCAGATCTGTGGTTGTAGAGGTCAGATCTATCAGATCTCCGAGTTTAGAGGTGAGATCTGAAATAGATCTTTCAAATCTGGGCGAGTAGGGGCTAGATCTGTGTCAGAGAGATTCTTTTGTTTAGTGGGATTTTTTATTTAGTTTAGATTGAGCAAAGATCTTATGTATTGAGGATAGGTTGGATAGGGTCTCAAACTTTAGTGCATGGAAGGCCAAAGTTGTCCTATTTTTGAAGGAAAGTGATTTATGGGATATTGTGGAGAGCACTGCCACAAAACCTGTAACTGTTCCAACATATGCTGTGGCAAAGGTGGCCTATGACAAGAAAAATATCAAGGCCCAGAGGATCATCCTTGATGCTATGAAGGATCATGTGATACCACATGTTACAGGTAAAGAGAACGTGTAAGAGATTTGGGATGCATTGACGAAGTTGTACCAAATCACTAATGAGAACAGGAAGATGGTACTTCGTGAAAAGATGAAGAGCATAAAGATGGTCAAGGACGAGAGTATGGCGACATACCTTACCAGGATAACACAGGTAAGAGATGAGTTGGGGGCAGTGGGGAGAAGGTCGAGGATGGAGAGTCGGTACAGAAAGCTCTGAATGGTGTGACTAAGCCATGGGCAGTGTTTGTTGAGTCCATTGTGGCTAGAGAGACCCTCCCCAGGTGGGATCGTCTATGGGATGATTTCACACAAGAGGAGACCCGAAGAGGTTATATTCAAGGCACCTCTTCTGCTGTTCCTGAGGAGGACGATGTGGCATTTGCAGCTAAAGTCAAGTAGAGGTTCAATAGAAATGAACAGAAGAAAGACCTGAGCAAGGTCAAGTGTTTTGCGTGCAATGAGTACGGGCACTATGCATGACAATGTCCTCATAAGAAAAAGAACAAAAGGGAGAAGGATGAGCAGGTAGCTGCAGCATAAGAGGTAGATGAGTTTGCTTCTAGATTTCAGAGGGAGTTCTCTCTTGCATCTTTTGTTTCAGGCCAAGATAGTATTCAGCCTGAGGTTCAGGTTGATGAGAGGTGGAAGATTGACTGCAAGCATTGCAATCACATGACCGGGATGCGAGAGTCATTCATCTTCTCAGAGTATACTCCCGTGCAATTTATTCATGATGTTGAGGGTACTGAGCATATGGCTAGAGGAGTGGGACATGTACGGTTCCTCCTAGACTTTGGAGAACTCCTACAGGTGTCAGGAGTCCTATTCATTCCAGGACTGAGAGGGAGCATACTTTTAGTAGCAGCATTGGATGCTGCAGGTTACTCTGTAGTGTTTTAGAGGGAGCTTATATTCACCTATCCAGAGGGAGCTGATCCAATGTTAATGGGTCACAGGATTGACAGGGAGTATATAGTTCGGGGCCAGCCCACGTCAGGAGCATCTAGGTGGTTGACCACATCTTCATCAGAGTTTGAGACAGACAGGGAGCGAGATGCTCATAGTGTTGATGAGGCTCGGAGGAGTGAGTCCTTGGACTCATATCAGGTGGATGAGCGAGAGCTTCATACAGGTACCAGTTAGAAAATGAGTTGGTACGAGATGAGAGAGTTGGATTTAGATCAGGAGCGAGCTGAGTAAGCTCAGATCAGGGAGATTAGATATAGGTCAGTGGATCCGCTTGATGGCAGTCTTAGAGATTGGTTGCAACAGAGATTCAGAGGTAGTCTAGATCAGGGATTAGTGACAGAGTCTGTGAGAGAGCGAGAGGATTCTTGTAGGGCCATGTTGATGGAGATGGATCAGGTTATTTCAGATCAGAGTGTAGAAGTGACAGTCACGACAAATGGCTCAGTTATAACAACAAAGGTTTTGTTGGATCCAAGCATCAGTGGTTGGACTTCCCTCGATAAGAGGGAGAGTTAGAGATAGTGGTGTATCTCGGGATGTCCGCCATATTCAAACGCCTAGCATGGAGGTGCATTTTTAGTATATGCATCAAGAGGAGGTAGAGGGTGAGATGCACTCTACCAAGTGGCATGAATCTAGCGGTGGATGCATGCAGACCTTTCGGGGTGATTTGCCTCATGCATGCAACATTTTGCATGCATGATTTTTAATTAAATAACATGCAAAAGCGGGATTTTTGCATGCAATCACTTTAGGGTTTTGGAAACCGTATTCGGTCAACGAGTTGTTATAAGGAGGCAAGAGGTCATCGAAAAAGGTTACTCTGCAGTTTCTTCAGAGAGTGAGGAGATTTATAGAGTGAGAGCACTTGTGCATGCGGAGAGCGACTTCCTAAGAAGAGGGGCGCATCTGCATAGAGAGAAAGTGAGGGGATTCGAGAGGGATCTGTCCCTGCTAGATCCGAGGCACTAAGTAGCCATTAGAGTTAGCAGTGAGTGCATCTGTGTAGAGTTAGCTTAGAGATTGAGCCTGAACAACTTCACAGAGGGAGGGGCGCATTTCAAATGCAGAGGGGGCCCACTTGCTTGTGAGGATATCCGTCTTGAGGCGAGGAGGGCTAAGAGAACTAGAGTTGGTCTTCTTTGTTAAAGAAATGTAACTGCGGAAGATATTTTACTTGTACCTGTCTGTTGTATTATTGCATTCCTCCTTCGGGAGATGTCATTGATGTAATTAATAATGTAAGTCATTGAAAGAGTCAATGTAAACCCTAGGTCTTGTGTCGGCCTAGAAGAACCCAAAAAAGATTATTATATTATGTAATTGAGAGGTCGGCCTAGTTAGTTAGGTGAAGTCGGCCCAGTTGGGGAAAAGTCAACTCAACAGAAGAATATAAATAGAGGAGTCTCTCATTTGTATTCACTCATCTCACTCACACAAGTTCGCATAGGAGAGAGAGAGAAGTTCGCACAAGTGGAGGAGTAGCTGATTTTGTCTTGTGGTTTATATTTGTACTTTGTGAATTCTATATTGAGGAAGATTTTGCCGGGGTTTTCTCCCTTATGGTTTCCCCGAGAGAGATATTGTGTTCATTGTGTTTTTGCTGTGCTTGTATTTATTTCAGTGATAGATTGTTTAATGTTATATGCTAAACACGTAAAAATGAACATGGTATCAGAGCAGGCCTAAAGAAAACATTGTGCAACCTCTGTAACTTCAGAAACTAGGGTTTCTTGTTCCAGGAGCTCCCTCCATAGATCAGTTGAAAAATAGAGTGCATCTAACTCGCCTCACTAGGGAGCATCTTTGTGTCGAAGCAGATTTCAATTTTGAGAATTTTCATTTTTGTGTCCCCCACTACAGCTCGGGAGAACTAGGGCATCAAGTTTTTGGATCATCTGCTCACAGAATTGGGAGAAGGAGTACTTTGCTCAACTCGCCTTAAGGAGGCGAATTTGCTCATCCATTCAGGTTTCCAAAATCCCGAAGTTGGAAAATTAGGGTTTCTCTAACAAACCCTAGGTCAAGGAAGAAGCAGTTTTCAGAAGGAAAACTTTTCTGGTCAGTCTCAAATCTATTATATTTCCATTTGAAGTACTCATTATATCAAGATGACAAGCAATACCAAGCTTGATGAAAAGCTCGAAGGAGCTGAGAACTTCAGGGCATGGAAGTATAGAGTCATGCTCATCCTTGAAGAACATGACCTAGAAGGCTTTATAAAGGAAGGACTTACAGAACCAGAGGGAGATGAAGCCAAAGCAAGGCATAAGAAGAATATGGTCAAGGCAAAGAGGATCATTGCTGATTCCATCAAAGATCACTTGATCCCCCAAGTGTCTTCCAAGGAGACCCCAAAAGAGATGTTCGATGCCCTGACCAACCTATTTGAAGGGAAGAACATTAATAGGAAGATGACCTTGAGAAACCAACTCAAGGGAGTGAAGATATTGAAGTTTGAGTCCATGCACTCATACTTCTCCAGAGTGTCCCAGATAAAAGAACAACTAGAAGCTATTGTATACATGGTAGAGGATGCTGAAGTTGTGATGACCACTCTGAATGGTCTCCCCAGAGATTGGGAACCATTTGTTCGTGGCATTTGTGCTAGAAAGAAATTGATCCAGTTCAGACAACCATGGGAAGAGTGTGTGCAAGAGGAAGAAAGAATAGTGGTGAGAGAGGAGAAGCAAAACGACAATGAAGGTCAAGCTTTGGAAACTCATGCCAAACGTGGAAGGAAAAGGAAGAACAATATACGTTCCTGTGAGGACTCTCCAAGAAGACCTCAGAAGAAAAAGAAGTTCAAGAGAGACCTATCTTCAGTTGAATGCTATTCTTGTCACAAAACAGGACACATTGCAAGAAATTGCCCAAACAAATCTGGACATCATAAGAAGCAGAAGAAAAGATTTCATGCTCATGAAGCGAAAGATAGTGAGTATGATGAAGAAGTGAAAAATAAAGATGATGAAGACTCTAGTGAAGAATATGTTCTAATATCAACCCTCACTGGTTCAGTATCTCATGGAAATGATACTTGGATAGTAGATAGTGGAGCTTCAAAACACATGACAGGATACAAAGAATCCCTCTCCCATCTCATTCAGAAGGAATCTCCACACAAGGTAAAGCTTGGAGATGATTATCAATACCCCATCAAAGGAATGGGAGAAGCCTCTTATAGATTGGACTCTGGAAATTCCATGAATATGAAAGATGTACTTTATGTACTAGGTTTGAAGAAGAACCTTCTATCTATTTAAGCATTAGATAAGAAAGGTCTTCGAATTGCATTTATAGATGGTGAAGTTTTTATGTGGCCAAAGGGGAAGACTATTGATGATGTAGTAGTCATTGGAGTAGAAGGATGACTTTACAAACTGAAGGGTCATGCAGACACAACATTGATGACCAGTACCGTGAGCCCTTGTGAGCTATGGCATAGAAGACTAGCTCATGTACACTACAAAGCCTTACCAATAGTAAGTAAGGTGGTGACTGGACTACCGGAAATCCAGGTTGATCATGAAGGAGTATGCAAGGGATGTGCTCAAGGAAAGAGTACGGAGAATCCATTTCCAAGCAGCGACAGCAAGGCAAAAGGTTTTCTGGATATGATTCACTCAGATATTTGTGGACCTATGTCCACCACTTCACTAAGCTGGTATGTTTACTATGCTTCTTTTATTGATGATTACTTCCGCAAAACATGGATTTATTTTTTGAAGAATAAGAATGAAGTCTTTGAAAAGTTTAAAAAGTTCAAGGCTCTTGTAGAAAACCTCTTTGAGAAGAAGATAAAGATTCTAAGGTCAGATAATGGAAGGGAATATACTTCAGGCGATTTCAAAGATTTATGTAAATAAGCAGGGATTAAGAGGGAGCTTACTATTCCCTATAATCCACAACAGAATGGTGTAGCTGAAAGGAAGAACAAAACGATCATAGAAGCAGTGAAGGCCATGATCCATGATCAAGACTTACCCATGCATCTATGGGAAAAAGCGGCTAGAACCGCAATATATGTAAAAAACAGAATCTCTCAAAGTGCTCTTGGCAACAAGACTCCAGAAGAGATGTTTACCAGTATGAAGCCCACAGTTAGCCATCTAAAGATATTTGGATGTCCTGTATTTATCCATATTCCAAAAGAGAAGAGATCAAAGTTGGAACCTTCAAGAAAGAAGGGAATATTTGTGGGCTATAGTGAGCAATCAAAGGCTTACCGTATCTACATCCTAGGATTCCGCCAGATTGAACTCAGCCGGGATGTTACATGTGATGAAGACACAACCAGCCAAGAACCGTGGTCTGCGGTGTTACCAGATGGACTAGGAGGGCTAGTCTCTAATGACAAATATGAGAGAAGTGACCACTGTCACCTTAGCCATTTTCCTAACTTCTTTGGAGAGTCAGAACCTCCAAGGGGAAGAGCCCTTATGTGGCCCGCAAAATACCTTAAAACAAGGAAAGCTATGTCTTCTTTGACAATAATATTAGTGACCAGTGCCTTAGATAATGAACTTAAGCGAATGAAGAAGACATACTACTTGGGTTGTAGTGGTTGTAGATGCAAGATAAGATGCCAAATATTTAACTCAATGATGTAAATGATTAGTACCAGAGACAATTAATTGTGTTTTAGTATATGAGATAGATCCTTCATAACCATAGGACGTCCACTAAAGTGTAAGAACATCTATCCAAGCATCAAGGTCAATCCACTAACACCATTAACAATACAAGAGACCACTTGCCAACCTTTATCATGTAAGTGTGTGTAACCAATACCAATACCCAAGCACTTCTATGGCAGTGAAGTAGCGCCTTATATCGCATTAGTTTGCAATGAACACTAAACTATGTCATAGTAGCATATATATAGATCAAGATTGGCCTTAGGAGACAAGAACAATCATATATGTTTTAAAACCAACCTATCACCAAATGCAATCCACACTTGAGGAATGCTGTCTGTAAGTGTTAGTACAATATAGCAACAAAAATATCAACGCACAAGACACAAGGACATAAAAAAATGTTTAAGTACTAACTCTCGCACCATTAACTGATTATTCTCCAATCTTCATCCACTCACTTGCAAGTATATCACAAACATAGCAGTGTACAAGCAGCATTAGAACAATATTATTGTGTGAATGGAAATCAATGCAAGTAAATAATGTGATTCATCACTTTCAAATACTTAGAGTAAGGACATTCAATGCATATGGGACCAATATTTTGTTGAGCATGGTTGTCATTGATGTCAAGCCATTAATGACAAAGGAGTGACAAAGGTTGATGACATGGCAAGCAGGACATGGTGGTTTGGGAATTGGAGCCCATTCACAGCTGTTGTGTGCCTTGGAGCACTAGGTGGTACAAATAACCCATTCTGTGGTCATTTGTTGAAGATATTGTGGCTTGATGAGGTCATGAAGCCCACACACTTGGTGGCTTGATGGTCCTTGTTGCCACTATGCTGGTGATGGAGTTTTTAAGCTCTCTTGCTATAATAATGATGATGATGACTTCTTGGGGCATATGGTGGTACGATGGCATGATCGTATCTTTGCAGTTAGTTACACATTGACATAATGACCCACTTATATAAATATAGTATGATGCCCTAGTTGATGATGGGCCTCACGATGAAGTTCTTATGATGCCACTGTCACACATGGCGGTTTGATGACATGTTGATATCCTTGATGTGTTGAGAATCCCACACACATAATGTTGAAATCCCTTGACGTGGCACTTCATCCAAGCATGAAATAAGTTAGTTTGTGAAAGAACAATATTTTGTGGGCATCAAGCAAGGTCGGCTCCATAAAAGACTCTAAATGGAACAATTAATTAATTTTTATTTTGAATTATTTATTTCTTGCAGGTCATCTTAGTTTGAAGTCAATTTTTTTTAAAGACAAGGTCGGCCAGCTAAAACCTCACTCAACCCTCCATGTTGAACCTATATTTATACACTTTTATTCCATTCATTTCACACACATAGATGAAGAATCTTTCTCTGATTTCGGGTGACCAATTGAAGTCTGAGGTAGACGCCATCAAGGTTTTGAAGTTAAAGTTGATTTTTAGCTTTGAAATTCGGGTACAGTGACTGAGGCAGCCGCAGGGAATATGAAGAAGACTCTCACTTTGATTTGATACCTACAGAGGTAGCCGAAAATGATACATATTCAAGGATTTGCAGGTGTAAAGGATTGATCTCAACTGAGACAGTCGCAATGGAGGAGAAAATGTTTTCAAGTTTATCTTTTATCTGATTTCGGGTATGTAAAGTATAGAGAAGGATCCGCAAGAGGCAGCTACTCTGAGATTCAGATTCCTTCTATGCTGTGAGATATCCCTATGAACTCTAAGTTTAAGTGGAGTGAAGCTATGCACAGTGAAAGGGTTACTCTTAATTCCTTTGAATACACAAAATTTGAAGAGCATTAGTACCGTGAAGAAGGGATCTCAGATCAGCTGATGATATGTAATATGAAGTTTGACTGGTTGACATATGATAGCACTTGATGGCAGAAATACATAAGTCGATCCTTGAAGTCATATGTATGAGTAGATTCTTGGCATGAGCGGTGCATCACTTGAAGCCTTGGTAGACTCCCTTGATGATAGTTCTCTTTCAAGAAGGCTAGTAGAAGCATTGATCTCTGTACATATTCTTGCATCCGAAGAATTCGCTTATCTCTAGCTTGTGATCCTAGCCAATACTTAAGAGTTTGATTCCAAGGCATCTGAAGACAGTTGACCTCTGTATATAGTGAAGCTTGTTAGAAGAAGACCATCTTGGATTTCTGCAGCAGTATGACAATGGACAGAGTTGATGACAGTGATCAATATGTGATTGCAAGCTGAGACTTGCATTTGAGGTTTGGATACCTCAACCCTTCCTAGTTGGAGCTTAGAAAACCAGGCCGTGTCCTGTTGTAGGAGTTGGTGCTGATGTAATCGCGAAGATTGAAGTCTTCTATTGTTCATCATATAAAATTATAAATAAAGTTTACTATGCTTGTCTTGTGATGTGTCTCTTGTTATGATCTATGTTGATGACATGCTTATGTAGATGAATGATGTACTTGGTAGTGTAATGTAAATGATGAATTCTATTTAACATTTTTAAGAAGTGAAAATTGCTAGAGTTGGTAGCACACTGATTCACCCCCCCTCTCAGTGTGCCATTGTGTCCAACATATTTCAGACTGTAGATGACCTTTCTAGACCCGTGTTAATGATTTTCAGAACTCTTTCTTTCTCATGTAACAACCTTGCAAATGCCAAAAATGTATCAATGTTTAACCCTTCAGTTTTTTTTTGTATGTGCAGGTGGAGGAAGACCTTACGACTGTCAAAGTCTGCAATTTATTGCAGACCTAGGACAACAATGGTGACAGTTTGAAGAGGGGTTGGTTTGACCTAAAATCAGGTTGCCAATTAAAGCTGTGGCCTAGGTAGGGCCTTTGGGGAATGGATCGAGGGTTAAGGAGACCTTTAGAGGGTAGTTGAGGTTTGGATGGAGGATAAAGGGACGCATAAGGGATTTGAAGAAGAAGAAAAGGGGAAGAGAGGAGGCAAAGGGGAATGGAAAAGGATGTGAATATAAGATAAGATAAGATAAGATAAATTTATTAATGTCCAACAAATGACCACAAAGTAGGTCAACGGGACTGTCGGTTACAATGAAGTATGTGCTAAGCGGGAGGACCAAATGGTCTCCTTTTAAAAGCAGATGCTGAAAAAGAAAGAAAGAAATAAACAATGTGGGCTGAGTTGAAGTATGGGGCTCCAAACCCAGCCTCGTCGCTTGAAAACTGCACTGTGGCGAAGAAGCTCTGGTGGAGAAGATCCTGGGTCGCGAGTGAAGGAGAAGACTGCTTACTCCTAACATCCGAGGCCGAAGGAGGAGAACTGTGGGAAGTTCAGTAACATCTGCTGGTTGGATGCGGTGGGCACAGGCTGTCTACCGCGGTGCTGTCTCTGCGATCTAATGGTCTTGGTTCGTCTCTTAGGGGGGGCTTGGATCGATCCTGCTGCTGAGTTCTCGTGGGTCGGGGACCTCAGCTCCTCATTGACCTGGAGACGGAGACATTGTCGGAACTGGTCCGATCGGTGTCCGGACTAGTAGATCTCTTGACCCCCCTGACCGAAGGAAGTATGTTGAAAAACGCTGTGATCCTCTGCGTGGTGTCGGGTCTGGTGGGAGGCTGGAGGATATGCTCCAGATATCTGAGGGTCTTGTGAATGTAAAGTGCGGCACATCTCTGATCCGTGTATCTGAAATAGCTGGAGAGATTCTGCGGACCTCTGAACAGACAATGGAACCGTCCTCTGAACTCATAATATACAGGACATATGAAGATGAACTGCAGCTCGGTTTCTACTTCCTGTAGATGACATAGGCGCAAATCCTGTCAAGTCTGTCGATCTGGTGGTCCGTCTCTACCCAGAGTCTGTGAGAGCTTACTCTGAACTGTCCGAGAGGGATTCGAAGAGCATGCATTCAGTGGCGAAGCATGTACTGGGGGCGAACAATGAGCCCGTCTCTAATCGTTAGGAAGTGCTCTGACGAATGGGAGGAGGAGAAAGGGAAGGCAAGGAAGAAGGGAAAAAAGGGAGATCGAAGGGAGATAGCAGTTAAGGGAGAGGGCTGCGAGGGTAAGGAATGGAAAGCCAACGAAGGAGAAAAGGGGGGCAGCGAGGTAGGGGATGAAGAAGGCGAGGATCTAGATTTAGGAATGAGGGTAAGACGAGCTCAGTAAAGAAGGGAGCAAGGGTAAAAAAAAAACAAGGAGGAGGGTCGCTAGGGCTTTGAAGTACTGCAGCTAGGGTTTAAGGTTTGAATTTTAGATTTTTTTAGGGTTTGAATGGAATTATGTACATAAAAAAATTAAAAAACTCAGACCTACTTAACCAAATAACAAAATATTTACTTTAATATTTACAAAAAAATCACAACTAGGGTTGGGAAAAGATGTAAGAATGAACTTAGGGTTTTAAGGTCTCACCCTAACCCTAGGGCATCAAGGAAGATGCACTTCCTTTTTGAGAAAGGCACTTGCAAAATTTGGCAAACTAGGGCCTTCTTCAACAACCACAAGAGTTGGTTAAAGGAGGCCTAGATAGGGCAAAACTTGAAGACCGAAAGCTCAAGCTTCAAAGAACTCCTTCAAGAGGATGTCCCTGACAATGCTATGGTGACTAAAGGTTGAAAATGACCTAGTTCAGACAAAATGCAGCATTAATGGCTACCATTCAACCATGAACAATCATCATTATCAACATTTAACAAAGAGACATCAAGAGGAAGAGCATGGCTACCTCCTTGTGCATGTGTTAAGCCAACAACCCTAGCATCACCTTAGCAAAGAGCATGAACAAAAGACACTTCAAGAAATTTGCTTCAAAACCAAAAGAATCTCCTTCTCAAGAGTTGCGCATCAATCCAAGAGCCCTAGTAAGGGTAAAAAAATAGCATAATGTTTTATCTCATAAGTTGTTATCTAAAAATGAAGTCAGTAGAATGTCAAATAATTTATAGTCTCTCACAGTCACTTTTACAAAATAATCAGGCCGACATGCCTTTTAAAATGTCA
Source organism: Larix kaempferi (assembly GCA_027924585.1). Taxonomy (NCBI): domain Eukaryota; kingdom Viridiplantae; phylum Streptophyta; class Pinopsida; order Pinales; family Pinaceae; genus Larix; species Larix kaempferi. The sequence continues at coordinate 10,122,345 of BSBM01000029.1, forward strand.
AATTGAAATTATAAATGTGAACTTAAAATTATAACAAAAATAATATAAAATAATCAAATCTGTGGGCAACTTGGGGCATTTCCCCTAGAGTTTACCCAAAAAACGACTAATATAGCTGAAAATAAGCAAAACACTTCGATCTGAAGGCTGGAGTGGTGGTGGGGGGGGCCGTCATGCCCTATCTAACCGCAATAGTAGTGAAAATCCCTCAACGCCCCCCCTAATCAAGCAATGTAGGCCTGGAAGAAGGATGATGTCATCATCAAAAGACAACCAAGGAGAGAGGGCGTTGCTGAACTGGAGGACCAAGTGTTAGTTTTTACTTGTTTAGCATATAACATTAAACAATCCATCACTGAAAGAAATACAAGCACAGCAAAAACACAATGAACACAATATTTCTCTCGGGGAAACCACAAGGGAGAAAACCCCATCAAAATCTCCCTCAATATAGAATTCACAAAGTAGAAAGATAAACCCCAAGACAAAATCAACTCCTCCTCCACTTGTGCGAACTTCTCTCTCTCTCCTATGCGAACTTGTGTGAGCGAGATGAGTGAGTACAAATGAGAGACTCCTTTATTTATATTCTTCTGCTGGGGTGAATTTTCCCCAACTGGGTCAACTTCTCCTAACTGACTGGGCCGACCTCTCAAATACATAATATAATAATCTTTTCTGGGTTCTTCTAGGCCGACACAAGACCTAGGGTTTACATTGACTCTTTCAATGATTCTTACATTATTAATTACATCAATGACATCTCCCGAAGGAGGAATACAATAGACAAGTATAAATAGAATATCTTCCGCAGTTACATTTCTTTAACACTCCCTCTTAACTAGGAAGGTATTCTGCGGGTAACAACAACAACTGCACAACTAACTTGTGAATCTCTATATGTCGTAAGAAGTTTTGGATCATCATATGTCTAGGGTATCATCTGTTGGAACATCATCATCATCTGCTGGAATATCACCATCACCAGTGTTACGATGGTACCAGTACCAACACACCTGCAGCGGTGCCCCAGGGAGGGGTGTTTAGCCAGCTTTTTCTGAGTAGGGGTTATGGCCAGACCCTATGGTTTCTCCCTTGGAAGTACTATGGCTTAGTGTCATCGTTGACTGCCTCATGAAAGGGCTTGAAGCCCTGAGGTTGGTGTCCGGGGCTTCCATGGTTGGATCATTGGGTCACATGACCCCAACCCTTATTTAGCACTCCAGTGACAGATATTTCAGTACTGAGGCGTCTCTCTCTCCTCCAGGTCACCTCCAACACCCTCCCGACCCTCTAGTTCACCAGCGCTCTCTCTCTGGGCCCTCCTTCAGATGATGACGTCATCCTTCTTAGCAGACTTTCATGCTTGATAAGGGGGGGTGTTGAGGGATATTCTCTTCTATTCGGGTTATTTGGGGCATGACGCCGCCCTCTTCCGCAGTCTGGCCTTCAGAACGGGCCGATTTGCTCATTTTTAGTCATTTTGCTCAAGTAGGGGTCAAATCTGGGGAAAACACCCCAATTTACCCACTACTTTGATTATTTTATATTATTTTTGCTTTAATTTTAAGTTGACATTTCTAATTTTGGATTTTAATTATTTTTGTAAAAGTGAGTGTGAAAAGTATAAATAACTTTTCCTCGTTTCATTTTTAGACATCAACTTATGGGTTTACACCTTTATTTCTGATTTTTGCCCTCACAAGGGCTCTTTGAGTGATGCACACCTCTTGAGGATGATCAATGTTTGATAGTTTGGGGACAAATCTTTGGAATCTTTGCTCTTGTTTCTTTGCTAAGGTGATGTTAAGAGTTGTTTGCTTGACACATGCACAAAAAGATATCTAAGTCTTTCTCTTGATGTCTTTTTGTTAAATGTTGGATGTATGTTTGTCTAAGGTTGAATGGTAGCATTGGAGTTGCATTTTTCCCTAGCATAAGTCATTCTCTAGCCTTTAGTTACCCTAGCATTGTCAACTTGAGTTTTAGGTCTCCAAAATTTGTCTTAGCTAGGGCATCCTCAACCAACCCTTGTAGTTGTTGAAGAAGCCCTAGCTTTCCAAACTTGGCAAGCACCATCTCAAGAGGAGGGCCATCCTCATTGATGCTTTAGGGTTAGGTGAATTTCATTCATGCAAACCCTAGGTTGTTCATCTACTCATCTAACCTAAATCTATGAGTTTTGCAATTGTACATATTATGTTAGATTAGTCTTATGTCTTTATTTTCTGAGTTTGTAGATGTTGTAGATATTATCTTAGTTAGATTTTTGATTTTTTTTAGTGAAATTTTATGTAATTTTTATAAATTTCAAGTCTGATTTTTCTGTGTTTTTTAAAACCCTAGCTCTAGAGATCCTAACCCTCGCGACCCCTCTTTTTTCCTCTCTCCTACCTACATTTTACATCCTCCCTAACTCGCCTCCCTCTTTTCTTTCTCCCTGTACCTTCGGCGTCCCCTTTCTCCCACTCGCTGGCCACCTGCTGCAACCTGCTCCTCTGCTCCTCCCACAGTCAGCAGCCTCCTCTTATCCACGGCCCCCCTCCATTCCCCACTTCTTCTCCTTCTGCAACTCCCTTCCTTCCCTACCACCTTCCCTCTTCCCTTTTCCTTTTCTTCCACCGTCCATTGTCTTGCCTTTGGCTTCCCTTCTCCTCATCCGAGCCCTCTCCCTCAGTGAACACAGGTCTGCAATATAAATTGCAGACCCTGTGTCTCTTCCCTTTTGCCTCATATTTGCAACAATAATTATAACAAAGTTAGTGAATGAATTTTGGGATTCTAAGATTGTTTTCTTGCATAAAAACGATGTGAATAATCTTTGTTCCTAGGTCTGATTTTTTATGTACTTCATACTATTTTGTGTCCAAATAATTGATGAGAGGTGTTAATGAAATTCTGAAGTGTTGATGTTGAAAGTTTAACTTTTATTTCAATAAAATGTGACGCTGCTATTACTTTCTGACATACTCTCTCACAGATCTAAAAATTGATACTGTAATTTGACATCTTTGGAGTTAACTTACTGCTGAAGCATGTTGTTACATTTTTTTTCTCGACTATCTTGAACTGCTAAAAGCTTGAAGTGGTTGAATGTATAAATATATATGCATCTTAGTCCTTGCTCACAAGTATTTGGAGCTGTCATACTGCCGTAACCTTTTTTTAAATGCAGATCTGAAACTTATATCTTGGACTGAATCACATGTGGTTATTGGATGGTTAATGCTAGTTATTAATTATAATAGTTATCTATTGAAGGTTAAACTGATTAAATTGACACTGAACTAATTCGTAATTAATTTGGTGTGTAAACCTGAAACGTCTGCCACTTTGACAGTCTTAAGTAACGAATATTGGAAGTGGTTTAATGCATGGTGAAGCTAGTTAAACACAAGGTTATTTACCGTAATACATGACTGATATATGTGATTGGTAAATGGTTAAGCTATTGATGAATGATATGACATTGACACTGCTTCTGTAGTAGGTATTTGACTGGTTTACATTTGGTTAATGATATATGTTTCATTGGTGAATGATCTTTGATTTCATGTTCTTGCCCTATCATTGATTAAATACATGCCTATGACCTATCTTATGTACATGTTCTTGCATTGAATTTTCATTTTATTAAGTGATATAAGTGCTACGTGCGTTTGAAATATTTTTATTTGAAGTTACGTTCACTAGCACTTTGAATACAATTGACTCCATTTAGGCACTGTTCTAACTACAAGATTGCATAGAGAATATAGTTCTGTGGTTGTCTTAGTGTTCTACAGGTTGTCACAAGGATACTTCTCCTTGGAGATTATTGGCCTCCAAAGAAGTTAGGATCGTGATCGAGGTGACATTGGATCACTTTCCTTTATTTTTGCTTATCGGGAACTAGCCCTGCTAGTTTGCCCGGTAACAAACATCCTCCGTATTATTGTCAGCAACATCCTCTGCTGGATCATCATCAGCAACATCCTCTGTTGGAACGTCATCGGCAATATCCTCTGCTGGAACATCCTCAGCTGGATCATCATCAGCTGGAACATCCTCTGCTGGATCACCATCAATAGCATCATCAGCTGGAACACTATCAGTCAGCAAGTACTGATGTTCAGTCACCCCTGGACTGGCATCCGTCACTAAGGACAAGAACTCTATTAGTCGGCAAGTACTGATCTTTAGTCACCCCTGGACCTGTTGATTTTTGATGGACTTAGGTCACTGTATTTTCATAATTTTCAATAACTTTCAAAACATAATTTTCATCTCTTTCAACTTCACACCTTTAACACTACCAGTTAGGTCACTGTGTTAAAGTAATCTTCAGTCCTTTAACACTACCATTTAGGTCACTGTATTAAGGTAATCTTTAGTAACATGTAATAAAAAATAACATAACCAATTTGTTTATTTAACAATGAAAGAGATAGGTGAAGAAACTTACCTGTGTGGAGCCTTTCCTGTTATATACTCAGAAATATTACTTTCAGATAAAGACTGAGCCTCTCAGAGGCCAGTCAACTCTAGGAGCCAATTGACGCTATTAAAGGGCTAGTACAAACCCGAGAGAGAGAGATGAGTGGGCCGAGATATAACCAAAAAATCAATGACAGTCAGAAACACAGATAAAGTCTCAAGCAGAACAAGGCACAGACTTTGACACCACAGATCAAAGTAGGATCTCAATACTAATATTATGTTTCAACAGTAGATCAGGTCTAAAGATATAGATCGAGTCTCAGAAGTCTAGATCAGATTTAGTGCACTTTAAGAAACATAGATCTGGTATAGAAATGACCAATTAGCAGATCAGATTTAGTGCACTTTAAGAAATATAGATCTGGTAAAAATCAGATCAGACTTGAAGCAGGCTGAAAATAGACCCTAAGGCCTTATGGCCTCCACCAACAGTCAGATCTAGAACTTGTAGGGTCACGACCTTCCAAACAACCAGGTGTGGAGAGGATTAGAGCACTTAACCAGTAGATCGAACCTGTGAGGTAGCTCAATGAACAGATTGGACCTCTATGACTTAAAGCAATCAGATCGGATCACCAAGAAACCTTAACAGACCTCATTAAATTCACGGGTAGCAGAAAAGAGATGTGAAAATCCTTCAACAAACCCACGTTACAAGTGGCAACATCCTATAAACCTTGACATCATCCCTAGTAAACAATAATTTCAGATCTGAGATGTATGGTGAGGTTCACCAGAAAGGTGGCTTCAACACAGGTATGCAAGCAACTGTATAAAATCTTAAACCTTTGGCGTCAAACAGCAGAACAGAAGGACTTGAGATCTTGTGATGAAGTTGATTATGAATGAGGAGTAAGGACTCCAATAAATAGGCTTTTGATCATTCTAGAAAGGTCAATAAAATAACCTTTTAGGATTCCATAGAAATAGGAAAGTACCACTTAAAAAAAAATAAACTTATAAAAATAAAAAGTAAAAAATAAAAGTAAAATAAAAAATAAAAAATAAAAATAAAAAGTAAAAAATAAAAGTAAAATAAAAAATAAAAAATAAAAATAAAAAAATGAAAATAAAGGAGTCACATAAAACATAAGTAGGGTACTAGGGTCATAAAATAGGTGAGGGTACAAGTACCAATATATGGTACAAGCAAATCATGACCCAATATAACATAGGTGTGGGTACATGACCCATAACCCTTAGGACCAAGGGCAAACCTAATATGTGGTCAAACAACCATAGTACCCATAAGACCAAAAACATCAAAAGTGGTAAAAATCAAAAGATATCTCAAAGTGGGTAATTGACCCAATTACCCACAAGGTACCACAAAATAATCAACAAGGTGTAGGACCAAAAGTCAAACAATCAAGGTGGGGCACAACCAATCATCTCTCTCAAATGTACAAATGTTCCAAATAACATGAAAGTTCATCATAACTGTATAAGGAAAGTCCAAACGGATGATGTGATCATGTGGTCCTCTAGACTGCTCCTAAGGTCAAATGTTAGTGGCTCCATCAAGGGGTGGTCAGTCCCTTGAGAAGACCATCTAACTCAACCATATCGAAGACCTAGGAGAAGAGGACATCACACATCATCATCTTGGTAACTGACCAAGAACCTCCATTCTCAAGGAATGGCTCTCAGCCCAAGGCTGAGCTTCAGTCCTAGGCTGAGTCATGTTGATCAACCCTCTGGTGCTTGACCAGGTCCTCCATTCTCCTGGAGAATGGTCCTCAGCCTCAAGCTGAGCTTTCAGTCCTAGACTGAATGTTGATCAACCACTTGCAGGACCTACTTGGTCCTTGATCAAGAATCTGCCTGGTCCTAGACCAGGATGTCTCTGTCTCAACCTGCAGGATCTATTTGGTCCTCAAGACCAAGAAACTATCTGGTCCCTAGTTGCCGAAGCGTCCCACACCCCCACGGTTCAAGCTCCAAATTCGCGCTCCGAGCGAAAGCGCTGCCGAAGCGTTTTTGGAAGCTTGCTTTGGGCAGGAAAAAAACGCTTCCTGCCACTGTGTGAAGCTTTCTCGCTCCCGATCGCTCCGAGCTCTGCCCTCCACGCTTCGACCTCACTCCGACCTCGCTTCCGACCTCGCTTTTGACCTCGCTTCCTGAACGCTTCCGCGGACAACAAGAAGCTTCCTGTTTTTTTTTGTTTTTTTGCTCTTTGGGTGGGGCCTAGGGCATTTTTAGGGTTAGAGAGGGGAGATAAGGCATGAATTATGGAATTTAGATGGCATGATAAGGCATGTTTATAATGGAATCATGAATTATGGAATTTAGATGGCATTTCATATATTGGAAGTAGCAAAAACATACATGTTTCATAAATTTTGCATCTAGTTTGGTATTCTACATTTTTTTTGAATATATATATATATATATATATAAATGCTTCCGAGACGGTTCGCTTTCGACCATTTTTTGAAAAATGCGCACCCGCGCTCCCGCTCCCCACTCCCGCTCCCGCTTTGCTCCCACGCTTCGGCAACCTTGGTCTGGTCCCAGACTAGAATACCCTAGAGACAAAAAGGGGCCCTAGACACATGCTAGGGACTTTGCCATGGCAACAACTTGCTTGGTCCCCTAACCAAGAACACCAAGAGATAGCTGGGGGCCCTAGGGTACCTTCTAGGGTCTTACTCTTTACTCTGCCTGGTTAACTTGACTAAGAACCCTAGTTAACTGACTAGGGTGCCATTCTCTCTGAAGGTTCCAACTTCGATCTCTTCTCTTTTGGAATGTGGATAAATACTGGACATCCAAATATCTTTAGATGGCTAACATCAGGCTTCATACCGGTAAACATCTCCTCTGGGGTCTTGTTGCCAAGAGCACTATGAGAGATTCTGTTTTGTACATATACCGCGGTTCTAGCTGCTTCTGCCCATAGATGCATGGGTAAGTCTTGATCATGGATCATGGCCTTCACTGCTTCTATGATCATTCTGTTCTTTCTTTCAGCTACACCATTATGTTGTGGATTATAGGGAATAGTAAGCTCCCTCTTAATCCCTGCTTATTTACATAAATCTTTGAAATCGCCTGAAGTGTATTCCCCTCCATTATCTGTCCTTAATATCTTTATCTTCTTTTTAGAGAGGTTTTCTACAAGAGCCTTGAATTCTTTAAACTTTTCAAAGACGTCATTCTTATTTTTCAGAAAATATATCCATGATTTGCGGGAGTAATCATCAATAAAAAAAGCGTAGTAAACATACCTGCTTAGTGAAGTAGTGGACATAGGTCCACAAATATCTGAGTGAATAATATCCAGAATACCTTTCGCTTTGCTGTCGCTGCTTGGAACTGGATTCTTCGTACTCTTTCCTTGAGCATATCCTTTGCATACTCCTTCATGATCAACCTGGATTTCTGGTAGTCCAATCACCACCTTACTTACTAATAGTAAGGCTTTGTAGTGTACATGAGCTAGTCTTCTATGCCATAGCTCACAGGGGTTCATGGTACTGGTCATCAATGCTGGATCTGCATGACCCTTCAGTTTGTAAAGTCCTCCTTCTTCTACTCCAATGACTACTGCATCATTGATAGTCTTCCCCTTTGGCCACATAAGAACTTCACCATCTATAAATGCAATTCGAAGACCTTTCTTATCTAATGCTTAAATAGATAGAAGGTTCTTCTTCAAACTTGGTACATAAAGTACATCCTTCATGTTCATGGACTTTCCAGAGTCCAATTTGTAAGAGGCTTCTCCCATTCCTTTGATGGGATATTGGTAGTCATCTCCAAGCTTTACCTTGTGTGTAGATTCCTTCTGTATGAGATGTGAGAGGGATTCTTTGTATCCCGTCATATGTTTTGAAGCTCCACTATCTACTAGCCAAGTATCACTTCCATGAGATACTAAACCAATGAGGGTTGATATTAGAACATATTCTTCACTAGAGTCTTCATCTTCTCTGTTTTTGACTTCTTCATCATACTCACTATCTTCCGCTGCATGAGCATGAAATCTCTTCTTTTGCTTCTTATGATGTCTAGATTTGAGTGGACAAAATCTCGCAATGTGTCCTGTTTTGTGACAGGAGTAAATCTTAGAGCTTCAAGCCCTCCCATGAGGCAGTCATCAATGCCACTAAGGCATAGTACTCCCAGGAGAGGGACCAAAGGATCTGGCCATATCCTCCACTCAACAAAAGCTGGAAAACACCCCAACAAGTCGAAAGAATGACCCTCTCTGCCTGGGGCACATCTGAAGGTGCGCTGGTACTGGTAATTTGAGTGATCATTTGTAGAAAGGGATCAGGTGTTTCTTCAACTTCAACCTTACAAACAAACATCCCCAAAAATCACCCCCATAAGAAACAAGCTCCGATGTTCGATGGGCCTTACCAATCATAGAATGCATGGACAAGTGGCCTACAAGCTCACTCTCCAAATGACTCCAATGTTAGATTTTTATCATTTAATTCAATATGATCTAGGATCTTATCTGAGAGAGCAACATGCACAACATATCAAACATAAGAGACAAGAGACGCAAAGCATTTCACTGGGGAAACCATAAAGGAGAAAACCCCGCAACTTCCTCAGAGATAGAATGAGCAATAATACAAAACCCCAAAACAAGAAGATGGTCTCCAGCAACTTCCTCCTCCTCCACTTGTGTGAACTTGTCTCTCTCTCACTAATGCGAAGTGAGTGAGTGAGTGAATAAATAGAGAGCCTAGCTCTCTATTTATACTTTACCTTTCACTTTACCTTTACCACTTGACAAGTCGGCCTCAACTAAAGCTGACTGGGCCGACTACTTTAGGAGACTTAAACACCCCAATACAAATGACTCTAGGGGAACTAATGCCCCAACTTACATGGGAGGATTGACCTCAATGACTTTACATGACCCAAGTACAATAATGACTTCTCCGACCATAGGAATAAACATCTCCGTCGGAGGTACAATAATAAAATACAAATACAATATAAAATATACAAGTGAATATCTTCCGAAGTTACAATTACATTAACATCCAAGATTCACCCGGTCTTTCATGTATCATGCCTCAAAAAGTTGGTGGGCTCCATTTGTAAAGTGCAAACGAAGTTACCAGAACTTGATGAGGAAGGTTCCATTTGGCTCTAGCTGGAATCAATACTGGATACTAGAGAACATCAATTGCATAGGCATACAATCAAAGAAGTGTTGATCCAGTGGAAATATATGCAACCCGAAGATGCCACCAGGGAACCTGAAGGGATTATGCATTAATTTCCCCATCTTCAGCATTGAGGACAATGCTACTTTGGAAGGGGGAGGTTATGTTTGGGTCCCACCCTAACTCCCTTACTTTAGTAGTTAGTCATATTTGTAAAATTTTCTGCACTTTACTGTTTGTTGGTTTATGTCAACATTTTGTGGTTTTCATTCCCAGTCGGTTATGCATTGACTGGAAACTACTTATGAAATTTTCAGTAACAATTAAACACACAGTAAAATACACTAATAGGCTGAAAAACACATTTAACATTCACACATGAAAATGAAAGACTCAGAAATTTTTGGCCAAAATCAAGCCCTAGAAAAACCCCCACGGGGAAAACCAGTTAGAGAGAGAGAGAGTTATTATTTCTTCAGCAAAAATCTCAGTACAAATATTACAGTAAAAAATAATGTACTTATCTCAACCACCCAAAGACACCCATAAATCTGCCTTGATTTCTGTGCCAATCTGCAGCTCAAAACACTGAACAAAATCACCTCGAAATCTGTGCACCTGACTGTCTCGATTTCTGTGCTAAAACAGCACCTCGAAAACTGTGCCAAAACCTCAATTTTTGTGCAGTTGAGCTGTCTCGAAATCTGTGCAGAAAGGTACAGTCCGTACGACGGTACGGACCTCGATTTTCGTGCACAAAAAAATCCATATGGTACGGAATCCGTACACCTCAATTTTTGTGCCTGCAATAAATGCAGTACGTACACCTTGATTTCTGTGCCTGCAAATAATGGCTGAACTTGCCTTGGGAATCGTGCTGATAATAAATGCAGACTGTCTCGATTTGTGTGCCCACCAAAATCTCTCTAGCAAGCTCCTTGGAAATCGTGCCCTTGCTCTCTTTCTTGAGCTCTCTTCACTTCAATCACAAAAGTGAGCTCTTTTGCCTCCCTCAAGCTTTTTGTTCTAACCCTAAGTGAGTTTTTAATCCAACGGTGAATATTGAATCTAATCCGATGGATGAGATTCAATGTGAGTGAAAATCCCATTTATTTAATTCACATAAATAAAATCACTCACCCACTTAAGTTAAATCAAAAAGTGACTTTAACATTATAAAGTCTCATTAAGTGACATTTAATGTTGAGGGTCACCTTTTTCCCCCTTCTAAGTGACTTAGGCAAAAGTCACTAGCGGAACATTTCCCTAGGTACAAAACTAACACTCCCTCTTACCGAGGAAGGTGTTCCGCACCACTCCCAACTTATCTCTGAAGAAGACAAACTTCCCCCTCCCCAAAGACTTCGTTAGGACATCTGCAACTTGCTCATCAGTGGATATATACTGTAGCTCAGCTGCCCCTCTCTGAACGTAGTCTCGAATGAAGTGGTACCTGATCTCAATGTGCTTCGACCTGTCATGGAATACCGGATTCTCAGAGAGCTGAATGCAACTCTGATTGTCGCAATAAATCACCGTAGGTCTCAGCTGCTGATCAAATAAATCTACCAATAACTTACGAAGCCATAGTGCTTTGCAAGTCGCCTGACTGGCTGCCATATACTCAGCCTCAGCAGAACTCAATGCAACGGACTTCTGTTTCCTGCTGAACCACGACACTGCTGCCGAGCCCAAGTTGAAACAGCAATCGGAAGTGCTCTTTCGGTCCCTCACACAACCTGCCCAGTTTGAATCTGTGAACCCAACCAAGCTGACTCCACCCGAACCCCTGTAGTCCAGACCATAATCCACTGTCCCTGCTAGGTATCTCAAGATGTGCTTTTCGGCCGCCCAATGCACACTCCTAGGCTGCACCATGAACTGGCTAAGAGTGTTGACCGCAAAGCACAAGTCTGGCCTGGTGTTGACCAGATACATCAACGATCCGATGAGCTGACGATATAGTGTGGGATCCACCAACTTACCCTCTGAAGCATGAAGTTGCTTCAAGTTGGTGATCATAGGTGTAGACATAGGCCTGCAGTCCTCCATCCGATAACTCTTCAGAATCTCTGCTGCATACTTCCCCTGTCCTAGGAAAATATGTCCAGGCTCCTGCCAAACCTCCATCCCCAAATAGTAATGCATCAACCCAATATCAGTCATCTCATACTCAGCTGCAAGATCTCTCTTGCACTGTGCAATAAGACGCTCATCTCCAGTGATAAATAAGTCATCAACATATAACAGAAGAATGAGTGGATCTCCACCAACCACAATGTAGTATAGGTTGGGATCAGCCTCACTCTTCTGAAATCCCATCGAAGTCAAATATGCATCGATCCTGGAGTACCAAGCTCTAGGAGCTTGCTTCAGACCGTACAAGGGTTTCCTACGCCTGCACACATGAGAATCTCTCCCATGTATCTCGAATCCTTGTGGTTGCTCCAAATACACCTCCTCCTGCAGAAGACCATTGAGAAACGCGGTCTTCACATCCATCTGGTGGTTCTTCCAATCCATCTCTGCTGCTATAGATATCACTGCCCTGATAGAGGAATACCGAGCAACTGGAGCAAATGTCTCATCATAGTCAACTCCCTCAACCTGTGAGAACCCCCTAGCCACAAATCGAGCCTTGAATTTCTCCACACTGCCATCTGCAGCATGCTTGACCTTGTAAAGCCACTTGGAAGTCACAACTGACTTCCCCTCAGGTCTCGGCATAATCTCCCAAGCATCATTCTTCATGATGGAATGGTACTCTTCCATCATGGCATCTCTCCATACCTGATGCTGAGAAGCCTCCTCAAAGGTAGAAGGTGCAGAGTCACGAAGACTCGCAACAAGGGCCATCCCATATCTGTCTGGCTCAACAACTGCCTTGATCGCCTCCTAAGGTCTACCAAATGCTTCTGCTTCCTTCAAGGTGTCCTGAAGCCACTTAGGCTTCTTCTTCCTTGAAGGCTCCTCCCAAACTGGTGTATCCTCATCTGAGGAAGTGCCAGAAGCATAAGGTCTAACACCCTGAGGACCTGTAGTTGATGAACTAGTCCCTGAGGACCCTGTAATCTGTGAGCCTGAAACCTGTGATCTTGAACCTGTACCTGTCCCTGAACCTGTCTCTGTACCTGTAATCTGAACCACTGATCCTGTAGAAGCTGTGCCTGTACCCTGTGATCCAGTCACCCCAGAAACCTGCGAACCTGAAACCTGTATCGAAGAAGCCTGTATCAACTGAGTTGTGGGAGTTGGTGGCTCCCCCTGTTCCATCTCTCTTGACTTCCTGAAGGCCCTCCCCTCATCAAACTTCACCTCCCGCCTAACTACAACTCTCCTCTGGCCAGGAATGTAAAGTCGATATGCCTTCGAAGTCTCATCGTAACCCACAAAGATACCTCTCTCCGCAGTGGGCTCGAATTTCGTCCTCTTCTTAGAAGGGACGTGAGAGTAGGTCAGAGAGCCAAATATCCGAAAATGGCTCACCTCAGGCTTCTTGCCTGAATACATCTCCTCTGGAGTCATCCTGCCCAAAGCACGGTGAGGACTCCTGTTTTGCAGATACACTGCAGTGTTGCAAGCCTCTGCCCATAGAAATAACGGCAACCCCTGATCATGAAGCATGGCTCTCGCTGCTCCAACGATCGACCTGTTCTTTCTCTCTGCTACTCCATTCTGCTCAGGAGTGTAGGGAACTGTCAACTGTCGCTGTATACCCTCCTGCCTGCAAAAAGCATTGAACTCCTTGGAGGTATACTCACCCCCATTATCAGATCTCAACATCCTGATCTTCCTCCCCGTCTGCTTCTCCACAAGGGCTTTGAACCCTTGGAAGACACTCAATACAAGTGGGGACTTCTTGCTCCTTAAGAAGTAGATCCAGGTCTTCCTGGAGTAGTCATCAATGAAGCTAATATAGTACTCGTGACCAGTCAAAGATACTGAGGACAAAGGACCGCAAATGTCAGAATGAATCAGGTCAAGCACTCCTGCTGCTCTCGTGTCACTGCTAGGAAAAGCAGTCTTGGTGTACTTTCCCAAAGCACACCCCCTGCACACATCACTCTGCTCAGTGTCGAACTCAGGTAAACCTGTGAGCATGCTCCTCAACAATCTCAGAGCGGGGTGATGTAAATGGGCCATCCTCTTGTGCCATAACTCACATAGCTCACTGCTGCTGCTACTGTGTGCTAGAGCATGCTGTGGCTGAAACAATAACTTGTATAGTCGTCCACATCTAACTCCAATATCCATGGGGGTAGATACACCTGTGGTCTTGGGAAACACCTGCACTCTCCCATCTGAGAAACACACCCCAAGACCCCTGTCCTCAATAGTGGAAACTGAAACAAGGTTCTTTTTCATCCCAGGGACGTACAACACATCCCTCAAGGTCATGGGACTCATGGACTCCCTCTCAAATGTAATGGTCCCTTGACCCACTGCTCTAACAATGGTGTTGTCACCAAGTACCACCTCCACCTCTCTAGCTGTCCGTGATAGCTCGGAGAACAACTCCCGAGTACCTGTCACGTGTCTCGAGGCTCCGTTGTCAATGTACCACGTACCAGTGGTGGATGGACCTGTCCGATGCCCTGTCAACAATGAATGCTCACTCTCCATATCCATGTCTGTGCTTGTGGCTAAGGAGACTCTCTCTCTCAATCTGTCCAGCATATAGGGAAAACTCCCTCTGAAACCTGTGACCAAAATCATCAACCTCTGTTGAGGCTGCTGTCTGCTGTCCCTGTCCCTTCTTCTTCTTCTTGCTTGGACACTGTGATGCATAGTGCCCAAACGCCTGACAACAATAGCACTTGATTTTACTCAAGTCCTTCTTCTGTCCACCCTGCGATTGCTGCTGCTGCTGCCCCTTGGCCCCATTCTTCTTGGGACCCTTCTTCTTCTTACCCTTGGCTGTCAGTGCCATGTTCTCCTCATCTGCCCCACCACTTGATAAACTGCCCTGTACGAGACCCCTCCTGGTCTACTCCTGCACAAAGTCGTCCCACAGTCTCTCCCAAGACGGTAGGTTCTTTCTACGCAATATGGCCTGCACAAATGCACTCCAGGACTTTGAAGCCCCGTTCACTGCTGTGCGTACTAGCTCAGTAGGAGATACTACTTCACCAACCGCTGCCAGTTCATCCCGAACTGCAGAAATCCTAGTGAGGTAAGCTGTGACTCCCTCTCCTCCATTCATCTTGATACTCTTGAGTTTCTCCTTGAGAACCATTTTCCTGTTCTCATTGGAACTCTCATACAAGCTGGTCAAGGCACTCCACATCTCATGTGCCTTGGTCTTCCCGGAAATGTGAGGGATTATGTGGTCTTTTACTGCATCAAGGATGATCCTCCTAGCCTTACAATCCTTCTTGTTGAAGGTTGAAAGTGCTATAGCATCTGTGCCATCTAGAATGGCAATGGGGTTGGTAGCAGTGTTCCTCACCACCTCCACCCATAGCTCATTCTCCTCCAAAATCAACAAGATTCTGGCCTTCCAAGGCACAAAATTTTCTGTCCCATTCAACCTATCTTCAATCCTCAGACCTGTAGCCATCTGAACACCAACCCAACAGAACGCTGCCCACTAACAGAAGATAAAAAATATTGAAGATTTTGAAATCTGAAAATTTCTGTGTGTCTGCAAACTATCACTGTTTTCTGCCCCCTTGCTCTGATACCATGTAAAATTTTCTGCACTTTACTGTTTGCTGGTTTATGTCAACATTTCGTGGTTTTCATTCCCAGTCGGTTATGCATTGACTGGAAACTACTTATGAAATTTTCAGTAACAATTAAACACACAGTAAAATACACTAACAGGCTGAAAAACACATTTAACATTCACACATGAAAATGAAAGACTCATAAATTTTTGGCCAAAATCAAGCCCTGGAAAAACCCCCACGGGGAAAACCAGTTAGAGAGAGAGAGAGTTATTATTTCTTCAGCAAAAATCTCAGTACAAATATTATAGTAAAAAATAATGTACTTATCTCAACCACCCAAAGACACCCAGAAATCTGCCTTGATTTCTGTGCCAATCTGCAGCTCAAAACACTGAACAAAATCACCTCGAAATCTGTGCATCTGTCTCGATTTCTGTGCTAAAACAGCACCTCAAAAACTGTGCCAAAACCTCGATTTCTGTGCAGCTGAACGGTCTCGAAATCTGTGCAGAAAGGTACAGTCCATATGACTGTACGTACCTCGATTTCCGTGCCCAAAAAATCTGTACGGTACGGAATCCGTACACCTCGATTTCTGTGCCTGCAATAAATGCAGTCCGTACACTCCTCGATTTATGTGCCTGCAAATAATGGCTGAACTTGCATTGGGAATCGTGCTGATAATAAATGCAGACTGTCTCGATTTGTGTGCCCACCAAAATCTCTCTAGCAAGCTCCTTGGAAATCGTGCCCTTGCTCTCTCTCTTCAGCTCTCTTCACTTCAATCACAAAAGTGAGCTCTTTTGCCTCCCTCAAGCTTTTTGTTCTAACCCTAAGTGAGTTTTTAATCCAACGGTGAATATTGAATCTAATCCGATGGATGAGATTCAATGTGAGTGAAAATCCCTTTTATTTAATTCACATAAATAAAATCACTCACCCACTTAAGTTAAATCAAAAAGTGACTTTAACTTTATAAAGTCTCATTAAGTGACATTTAATGTTGAGGGTCACCTTTTTCCCCCTTCTAAGTGACTTAGGCAAAAGTCACTAGGGGAACTCTTCCCTAGGTACAAAACTAACAATATTATGTATGAGGCCATAACCTTTGAATAAGGCCGAGTAGTTAGTAGTAGACTATTAATGTAAAAGGGTCTCTCTATTAATTAAGGGCCACTAGGTAGTTGGTACTCGTTAATATTTATTATTGATCAAGTCAAGTAGTTATGGCTTTGGAATATTGAAAGGCTGTTTAAAGAGCTAAGAGGCTATGGATTGATTTGTCAAGAATTATTGTATTGGAGCTCTGCTCAAATAAAACGTCACCCAACCTTAAGAGGCACGTGAACATTGCTACCTAAAGTGATTATCATAATACAAGAGCTATATCTGCAGCATTTTTCTTTTCTATTATGTTTGATCAGTTATTCTGCAATATAATCTTGTGTTTCATGCATTGTTTATCTCTGTATATCTTGCTATTGCTCTAAATTGCAGGGTTAAGACCACCACGGACAGAGAATAGCCTATTTCTATTGTGTACTCTGCTTCGATATGCCTCTCAGACCAGTTTATGATTTTCATGCAGATTCTTTTTCATTCGTGCTGGGATGATTGGTTGGGTCGTCATCAATCTCTCAGTTGCAGCAAAAGCCTTGCAACAGAAGGATCCATTTAGCCTTTCAATGACTCTTTATCAAATTTTTTGTTTGGTATATACCTTTATCAGGCTGCAATTTTATTGATCATCTTTGCATGTTCTTTGTCATTTTAATGAGCAATTAACTGTGTTAGTGCATCTATGACAGTGTGAAAATGACTTGTTCCATCCATTTGACCAACTGATTTCTCTTACAGTTATATGTGATGGATTACTTCTGGTATGAAGAGTATATGACGTCCACGTAAGTAAATTGCCTTTCTGTTTCTGCTAAATATCGTAAATAGTTACACAATTTCAACCAATTGTCTTTACCAGATTTACTATCGTAGTGCATAACTATTTTTCTCATACCATTTGTTACCCTGTTAATATGTGAACTTATTCTAGAGTCCCTTTTGGTCAATATCTGAAATACGGATTTTGAACCATTTCTTAACATTGATGAAGTGATCATTGCTATTATGCCTTAAGTGACACTAACCATTTCTAGTTTTATCTGCTAATATTCCTCAAAGTCTCACACTATTGAGGTCTTGCTCTATTATCAGAATTTGGCATAATATTTAGTTTACTAATGCCATTGTATTCTTCATGATTAGCTTTTCTGTGAAAGGTTAAGGGATTCTGTTTGGTATTCCTATATTGTTTGTTAATGCTTGAAACTGCCCATTGCCAAGCTAACTGGAAATAGTACAGTCACAATGTACCCTTACCCTGCCCTTTAGGTTAGTGCGTACTAACCACAGGGGGTAATTTCTACTGACTTTAAGAGTCAACTAACAATCAAAAAACAATCAGCAACACTTGAATCAATATAAAAGCTTGCTGTCTTGAATAATTCTGCTTACAGATATGAAAAAGCAAGCAAAACATGACCCACTAACTTGAAGAAATGTAGTGTTGGGCACACAACCCAATGCACTTCTAGACTAACAAACATTAAAGTTTCTCTCTATTTATGTGCTGAAAATAAAATTATGGCAAGCTAATCTTTCTGTAATTTGACAAAAAAATGAATTAAAAATTTAAAATGATCTTAAAATGCCCAATTAATATGCCTAAGTAGCATCTTATCCAATGTTTTGATTGTGAGACTTTGTTATAAATGAGAAACCAAGAGCATATAATTAAGTAAACCAGTGCCTTTTAATGGAGTCAATGTGGATCTAGAAAATCTAAGTGATCCAATGGCTAGATCTCAGTAGATCTGAGATTGAAAATATCACAAAGTGACCCAAGTGGGGCTCAACCCTCAAAATGAGGAATGGGGCCCACAAGGTGAAAATCACTAAAGTGACAGTCTAGAGGTAGGTTATCAAATGTGTAGATCAAGGATCAAGTGGGATCTCACCTACCTAGGTGCTAGATCCTAGCAAACTCACCTCTCCCAAGGAGTGCGACCTCCCTTGAAGAGACTCCTTTGCCTTGGAAAATGGGTCAAATGAGGGCCAATCCTTACCAAACTACAGATCCAAATTGGTTTTGTTATCTAAAATTGTGTCAATCTTTTCTTGCATAAACACACTCCTTTAAAAAAAATCATAAGGCATTTTTTTAGATGAATAAGACCTGATTTAAAAATGGTCATTATTTATTCTAACACTAGTGAGCCATGTATGAAATCCTGATTGATTCCCATCATAGGTAGGACAGGGATGTTACTTAGTTTCATGGCAAATTTCACAGCCATTGGAATGCTGTGAAGCCTTTGAGCTTTTGACTCAAATCATGTCCTAAAATACTTGCATCATTGCTCTTCTCAATAACATTTGGGGAGGGAGGCTGTTGATCATTGTTTATTGGATGTGAGTTAGAATTACTTTATATTGTATACTTTAAGAAAATACATGTTGAGTTTTGCATTTTGTAATCTATCTAGTCAAGCTAGATCAATTTTTGATATCAGTTTGGTAAGCTTTTTTGTTTTTATTTTGCGTTGTGTAGTTGGGACATAATTGCGGAGAATCTTGGTTTCATGTTGGTCTTTGGGGACTTGGTTTGGATTCCATTCACTTTCAGTATCCAGGTATGAAGACAGTTTGCTTGTAATCTTTGATATGAAATTTAGTATGTTTAACTGTCCATGTGAAATGAACCATGTACAAATAAGTAGAATAAGGGCTATTTTGCATTGGCTAATAGCATAATACGCTTCAGTAACATAGAATATAATAGTTTC
Organism: Larix kaempferi; assembly: GCA_027924585.1. NCBI lineage: Eukaryota > Viridiplantae > Streptophyta > Pinopsida > Pinales > Pinaceae > Larix > Larix kaempferi. Next base: position 10,141,470 of record BSBM01000029.1, read on the forward strand.
AGCAACATAAATTTCAGTTAAATTAGAGTGGGTTGAGAGTTACTATAATTACAAACAATTTTTTTGTAAAAAATAGTTCAACTACATTAATTTTTAACTTCATAAGATTGTGTAATAGAATTCAGTGAAATGGGAATCTTTGTCCCAAAAGTATCAACTAAATGCTAGTGAAGCCTAGAGTGTTCTGTTCTTTATCTTGTAGACACACCTAACATATGTGTGGTTTTTCAATGATGAGTGTGATCTCAACTTTATTTGTATGCGTTAGATTGTAAGATGTTTCTTTTTGAAACTCATGAACTTCACTATCAGTTTCTTTGGCATTTTGTTCTTCAGGAATTTCTAGATTTATTTTGTATTACTAAATCAATTATTCAATACTAAATCTTTTTTATTTTCCCAAAAGCCTGGTTTTGAACAATAGTCAATATTTTTAGAGGTGTAAATTGTAGCAGTCCTGGCCTATGACAATACTGTTTTCTAGAAAATTAAAAAGAGCATCACAAGTTGCACAAACATTTTTTTATTCAGGAAATGCTTCTTATATTTTATTACTAAGCAAAAAAGAATACATCAAGAATTGCATCATGGAGGCAAAGGATGAGGACATGTGTTACCCCATCCCACATTGTTGAGTAAATCTAGCATGTCAACATTGGCTTTGATCTCAAGAGAATCAACATTTTTCTTAAAAATGCCATCCTGGGCCCTGGCCGTTATCTGAACAACCAGCTCTGATTTAAAAGCTGCACACAACATTTTTTTCCCTTTGAAGTGAATAATTACAGATAGCTGGAAAACCTTTGTTCTTGATTGTTTAATCATCCAACATTTCTGGCCTTTGATGCAAGGCCCATCATCAGGGAGCAACCAACAAACAGATATGTTTGAGGAGGTCAAAGATGAAGGTATGAACCACCAGATATAAATATCAGTTATTATTTTTATCATTAACCCAAATCGTAGGCAATGTTCAGCTCAAGGCGATAAACCAAAGCCAAAAGTAGATCTCTGAAGGGGAAATCCTTTGTTTGAGGCGTCCTTGTAAGTTTTGAATATTAATGATAAATTGATTTTGAAGGATAGATTTTCGAGTTCCGTGTTTTATACTTCTGTTGTTCGTTTTCCAACTATATGTGTGATTAATGCAGGATTAGATTTATGTCAGCTAGTAAGTAAATTTTAAGATTTGAATTTATTTGATGAAGAGGCATAGGACAACTATCACCTAGGCTATCAGTTATTATTTTTATCATTAACCCAAATCGTAGGCAATGTTCAGCTCAAGGCGATAAACCAAAGCCAAAAGTAGAACTCTGAAGGGGAAATCCTTTGTTTGAGGCGTCCTTGTAAGTTTTGAATATTAATGATAAATTGATTTTGAAGGATAGATTTTCGAGTTCCGTGTTTTATACTTCTGTTGTTTGTTTTCCGTCTATATGTGTGATTAATGCAGGCTTAGATTTATTTCAGCTATTAAGTAAATTTTAAGATTTGAATTTATTTGATGAAGAGGCATAGGACATGAAGAGGCATAGGACAACTATCACCCAGGGCTTGGGAAATTTAGCACTCCCCATCATGGAAAATTTGTTACAAAGGGTCACTGGGGCTGGTATGATGTCTATGTTAGATGGATTCTCAGGTTATAATCAAGTACCGGTCAAAGAGGAAGATAAACCAAAGATATCTTTTAGTACCCCTTGGGGGACATTTTAATACCTTAGGATTCTATTTGGATTGATGAATACTGGGTCCACCTTTCACAGAGCAATGAATTTTTCCTTTAGGGACCTTCTTGGGAAGATAATCGAAATAAACCAAGATGACTTAACCATCGTGTTTAAGGAAAGAAGAGATCATATAAGTCATCTTAGGCAAGTCTTTGAGAAGTGTAGAAAATATCTCATATCTGAAATTGTCAAACCGATTAGTAAGTTAAGAAATATCAAGCATTCATATGGAGTGAGGAAAGTAGAAAAGATTTTGACTTCATCAAACAATCCATTGCCTCAACTCTTGTCCTAGACAGTCCAGATTATTCCAAGGACTTCCAAATATTTTCCTTTGCCTCCGAAGACACAATTGTTGGGGTCTTACTGCAAAAGAAAGATGAAAACGTAGAGCAACCTATGGCTTTCATGAGCAAATTGCTTAGAGATGCTGAGTTGAAGTATACCATTATGGAAAAACAAGCCTATGATCTTGTACAGTCATTGAAACATTTTCGGAGCTATGTAGGTTACTCCAAGTTAATATGTTATGCACCCCATGCTGCAATCAAGAATATCTTAACCCAACTAGATTGTCGATGTCCTAGAGCTAAGTGTGTAACTCAAATCCAAGAATATGACTTAGAGATTAAACCCACTAAGTTGATTAAGGGACAATGCTTAGCCCAAATGCTCACAGAAGGAAATGAGAAAGTTTTGGACTTAACCAATAAACCCATCGAGATGGTCTTCGTAGTTTTAGAAACATTGGAACAACATCCTTGGTATTCGGATATCATTTATTACTTGAAGAACCTTAGTTCTCCGGATCACTTGGTTGACCATAAGCAGAGGGGCCTTAAGATTAAACGCATCCAAGTACTGTACGGTGCAGGGAGGACTAGGTGTTAAAAATCTCTGTCAAAACACTAACAGTCTGCTAGTAAACTTAGCGAGGCAATATGTCAAACACTTAGCAAACTCTGATTTCTACTTCATATAAACTTCAACAGTCATGCATTCATCTCAAACACATTCTACTGTACTTTATAGGTAGAAATACTAAATGCTAAGTAAATATGGGAATAGCAACGGAAAATAACTGTGAACAACAATCACATTCAGTACATTTTGACACAAGAAATTTTTGGTCAAATGACCCTGGAAAAACCCACAAGGGGAAAACCAGTCCACAAGAGAGATTTTATTTTTTCTAGAACTTCACAGAAAAATGATATTTACAGCAGAATACTCCAGCAATAAATGCACCCACTTATCTCAATAACTGTGCCCCAAAACTTCTTTGGAAACTCTGCTAATCTGCTCGAAAACTGTCCCAACTTTCTCCTTGAAAACTAGGTCAGTTTTCCGTACTACTGTACGACAGTCACAGCATTAAATGCTGTATGGACAGTCTCGATTTTTGTGCCCAAAATTACTGTAGGTGACTGTACATGCCTTTCTCATATTTTCGTACTGTATGCACTTCTTGCTGCTGGAAGGTTTCTCCTCGTTTTGTGTGCCTTCTCTAGCTTAGAAAGGTGTGCCCACACTACTGCAAATGCTCTCAATCTTCTTCAGCTACCTCTTTCTCTCTTGGAATTCGTGCCTCTCACACTTCTCTAAAACTCTCTCTTGCCTCTCACACTCTCCAAAACTCTCTCGTGGAATACGTGCCACAAAAATGAGTCTCGCTCAAGCTCTTTTAATTCATATTTAGGGTAATTGCCCTAACTCTTCATCTTCTATGGTCAAGATCGAATCTTGGCCCACAAGATCGATGGCTGTGATTTAATCTCAAGTTGACATGACTTAAGTCACCTAAGTCATGAAACTATATAAAAATCACACTTCTCTCGAAAAAGTCACTTTACCCCGAAATAATAAAAGACCTCAACTTTAATTTTATAAAAATCTCTTTTATAAAGTCACTTAAGTGAGACGTCTTGCTCGGATCCCTGCACCTAAGCACAATAAGTGCAGAAGTACCTCTGAGCTACAAAATCTAACACTAGGTTGGAAAAACCTAAATGGATTGGTCCTGCGATGTGTTGATGGTGTCGTGGCTCAACAACTCATGAATGATTTGCATAGTGGTTTTTGTCGTGGACATTATACTGCTAAGACAATTACTCACAAGATCTTGAGAGCTGGTTACTATTGGCCCTTGATCTTTGCAGATGTCCACAAGTTTGTGAGGAACTGTCAGCCATGTCAACTGTTTACGGGTAGGCAAAAACTTGCATCCCTTCCTTTGCAACCAGTCATCGTTGAGGCTCCCTTTAAACAATGGGGTTTAGATTTTATTGGTAAAGTCAAAGACAACTCCAGTAACAACTATAAGTGGATTCTAACAGCCACATATTATTTCACAAGGTGGGTTGAGGCCATTCCCACCAAGAGAGTTACTGAGAGTGTGGTGATTGAGTTCATCAAAGACAAGATCATTACCAGGTTTGGTGTTCCTTCCAATATCATCACAGACAATGCCAAAGCCTTTAGCTCGGCTAATATGTCATCATTTTGTTTTGAATATGGCGTTGTCTTGTCCCATTCTTCTAACTATTACCCTCAGAGAAACGGTCTTGTAGAATCTAGCAATAAGAACCTCATGACCATCCTAAAGTGCACTTTAGGAGAGAATAAAAGAAGTTGGGATAGTAAAATTAAATACACCTTGTGGGGTGATAGAATAACCAGGAATATTCAACTAGGAAAAGCTCATTTGAGTTGGTATGTGGGGTAGATGTCACTTTGCTTGTCCACCTGAAAATCCTTGTGTACCAATTCCTCTAGCAGTTTACCACCAGCCAAGATGTTGTGCAAGAAAGGGTAAATCAACTGATAGATTTAATCAGACTAGAAGGAAGGATTTTGCTGCAAAGAGCCAAGAGAGAGTTTAGGGTATATTCAGCCTAAGGGCTTGTAATAGGATGTTGGAAAGGGGAGACTTGGTTCTGATGTGGAACAAACGTAGTGAACAACCCAGGAAGCATGGTAAATTCGAAAGCCTTTGGTTGGGTCCTTTAGGATCGATGATGTTGCGGGAACCAACTCCTTTTATCTCTGTCATTTGGATGGTGAAAGATTGCCCTTGCCTGTTAACGGGAAAACTCTGAAGCTGTACAATCACAGTGACATTTGATGCCGTGGGGCATCCCTCTGTAGAGTAGGATTGCATCTCATTTGATTGATTTGCATCTGTATTTGCATTTGATTCACATACTTCTTTGCACATCTTGAGTTATACATGCATCGCATTCTGATTCTCATTCTGCTTTCACATATTGATTGACTTGCATTTCATATGAGTGTTTCATTTCATGCATTAGTTTTATTTCTTGAATAAATGATCATGTTGGTTGTCTTATTGTACTCTAGTACTTTAGTTTATTATTATCATGTGGATTGGGATAGGGCACTTGTGCCTTACCCTTTCTTGTATTTGATGATCCATTGAGGGTGATGTGTTTAGGAGCACATGTTTCTTGAGATTTTGGAGTTCTCATGCACTCTCACATAGAGAACATGTCCCATATTTGGAGCCATATGCTACCCCTCTTTCAACAAGGGGTAATTGTTGATTAGTTATCCTTAGAGGAGATCTGTGGTTGCACTATAGATTAGTGGTTAGAGATTCATCCTGCAGCACCAGATGGTCCATGGTCCTTGATATGCCTAGCCAGAGATAGAGCATCACCCTCTAGTGTTGCGACATCTCTAACCCTCATCTTTACTTAGCATATTTTCTAGCATGCTGGTATGCTAGCATGAAATAGTACACTTACACTTTAATGATGACTCACACACACTTTGATTATTTGCTTGTCTTAGTCTAACCTTGGTGTCTCTTTTTACTTGATAAGTGTGTTATTTGATGTTAATATGTACCTTGGTGAACTAAGTCAATGTGTTTTCATCCATCTCATACAATATTACCTAGCCATTTCATCCCGTTAAGCCAATTCACCCATCCCCTTCACTTTCCCCTTTGTCAATGATTTATTATTAGTGGTGACATATGGTATTGCTACTATTCCAATGTATGAACTTTGCAAAGAGGAAAACCCTTCAAACAGCCTTCTTCGTTTCATATTATTTGTAGGCACATCTATGTCAAGTGCCATCTTGACCTTGCCAATTAAAGATGTTTCATGAATCATGATATATTTCATTCGCTAAAACCTTGTCATCTTTGCCACCACAGAGAATTGTGTTGATTTTAGCATCACATTCTGCAATCTCGCTTTGAAGTTTTTTTGCTCGGGCTCGGCAGTGTAACTGGCAAGTAATCAAATACTCCAATAGACCATCTCGTTTCTTTTTGTTCATTGTCATGCAGCACTACTTTATGAGTAGCATCAGTCCAAAAGTCAAAACCAACCCCATGCACACCATTGCTCTTGTAATTCTGAGGCTTGCTTCCAGACTAGCAGTGAATCTCTCTCCAGAAGAGACAAAGATCACAAACCTGCCTATGAGTCTTCAATATCTAGGCAAACTGATTTTCTGTGTCAAGCTGGCTATATTATTCTTTAGTCAAATGGTTCATGGATACTGTCCTTTGGTTTCTTCATGAACCTGCTGCTATAGAAGGTCTTGGACAGAGCCAAAGCTTGGTCTGAAAATGATTCTAAGAGAGGAATGCTTGCCCTGGGCTACAATATGCTTAATATCCTTCATTAACATCCTGCATGTTCTTCACTTAGTCCTCAAATTAGCATCCCAGAGCACTGTTATCAGGATTTGCTTGCAATGTAGCTGATCTTTTGATGATTAATAGGCTCGAATCATGCACAGGTTGATGAAATCAGCACCCAGAATTGAAATTGATACCCTTTCTCTGCTGATCTTCAACCCATAACTGCTGTATGAGGGATTACTGTCGCTTGTGACTGAGTGCTGAGTTGGTATACAGGGACCTAGATATAGTGAAACTTCTTCCCAGAACTGAATATCAATTTTGCTAGAAGGCTAAACATCCCAAGCATACTCCAAACTGCATTCATATCTGCCTAGAATGATCCCTGAAAACCTATGTTAACACGCTATACAAATAGGGGGGTAACAGGTTCTATTATTAATCAGTTAAAGGTTTATGAAGCATTCATGTCTTCAATTTGGCCTTCTACTTTGTAGGTGAGTTCTGCCCTCCAGGTCAAGGAGTTTAATGCTATAAGAATGGATGTATCATGATGGAGGTCATAGAAGAAGATACATCTTGAAGAAATCTAGGTGATATGTTTCTAAATCTTATAAAATAAATAGATAGGTTTGCTTCTTTTTATTTTTTGAACAAGAAAAGCATATACTTCTTTTTGTTTTGTTGAACAGTACAGTATTGAGATGGGTTGGAGCCATATGTTTAAGAAATGCATTCCCTACATCTAGACCTTAATTATGAGCCATTTCTTAAGCCACTATATCTTCTTTGTGTTTTGTGATCTACATTTTGAATTCCAACTCATGATTTCTCAGGTAAGAGCAAAACTTTTCGAATAGGCCCTTGCACACTGTTCTCCTATCCATAAATATTGTTTCTCTCTTCAGAATTCCATTTCGCTTCTAGATATCCCTCAACATTTTCAGGTCCAGTTAAAAAAAATTCCTACACACTTGTGGCCAATAACACAAATTGAAAGGTTCCTAGAACTGACTTGTCCTGGAGTTCCTTCATAGTGGTGTTTCGGAAAGTAGTGAGCAGTCTAAAATAAATACTTCTCTTTCTGAGCTGATACAGCTTGGTGATCTTAAAAGACATGTCTCCAACTCCAGTTTACCATTACAGCAACTCCTTTATAGCATAGAGTTTTGATCTGATTTATTAATATCTATTAAACTATTGTCAGTTAACAGATATACTTCATAGAAGCTGAATTATGCTTGTTGAATATATGAAATTACTGATTTAGTAAAATGTGTTCTACTGTGAAAGTGCTAGAGCTTGAGCTAACTACATGGTCTATATGATGTAGGGTTGGTGGCTTTTAACACACAAACCTGACCTTACAAAAGCTGCTGCCATTCTTAATGTTCTAATCTTTATAATTGGGTATGGAAGTGTACTTCCAAGTGCTTTGATTATTCCATCACAATGCAAAGCTGAAGAGTGTAGTCTAGAAACTTGTGATTCAATTGCAGGCTCTTATATAGAATAATGTGTGCATGTTTTGCTTTGATCTTTTCATGAGGGTTAAGTTTCTGGTCAAAAGCTCTTTTGAAATGTAGATGTGCTTTTATTTTGAACCATTGGGACAAGTGTATCTCTCTCAAGCTGTAACTCAATCTGCAGATATCGGGTTTTCAGAGGCTCAAATAAACAGAAGCATATCTTCAAAAAAGATCCAACGGCTCGTATATGGGGTGAGTCTCCAAAGGTTATTGGGGGAAAGTTGCTAGCTTCAGGTTATTGGTAAGCTCTTTTACTCCTCACTTCAGGTTACACTAAAATCTATATTATTTGTTTATTAATGCACATGCCACAAAGTACCTGAAGATCTTTTGCAAACTAAATTGTGCTTTTGCTAAATTTCTTACCAAGGTATTTGTGTCAATATGTATCAAGTGTCATGAAATTTTCATCTGAAATGTTTATCAAAGGGAATATACTGGTAGAAGTTGAAGAGAAACAGCAAGACACGAGCGTAGGAAAACCTGCAAACAACAAAGAAACAGTTCAGTTCCTTTTTCTTTATATTTCCTTCTCGTAGTTGTCCTTTTTCCTCTATTATTCCTTTGCTTACCTTTTCCCCTCTTCATTTTCCCTTCTTTTACCTGCAATTTTCCATCCCTTCTCGCTGCATCCTGCTTTGGATAACATAGATTGAACTTGAACACATAGTTTCAGGGATTGGTGTGTTAGAATTTTGATACTACCAGGATGGTTACGTGAGATCTTCAATCAATTTGCATTATATTATCACAATAACCATATGCAATAGGATCACCGAAAGATAGATAAACACAGCATACAAAAAAACACAAAGATTTACCCTGGGAAAACCCTCTCACGAGAAAAACCCAGTAAAACTTCTTCAATATAGATTCGTCAGAAAGTACAATGTCAATCTCGTACAATAACCTGAGAATAAGATAAAATAGAAACTCCAAGAAAAGATGTCTTCAATGCAGCTACTCTTTCTCCCAAGCAAACTTGCTTGAGTTAGATGATGCACCAAAAGAGCTAGGCGCCACTCTATTTATGCTAGTTGGAAACTGGCCTTTTTACCTAACTAAGCCTGTAAATTTCCTTAAAACCAAATCTTGAGTTAAAGCATGCAAGTTTATTTTTATTAAACCCCAAATATTACTTTTAACCACAAATGGATTTCTTCACAATGCAGCGGAAAATAAATATTGAGAGAAATATAACATCAATCACATCAATAGAGACACCAATATTTTTGGGTATGGAAATCCCCGGAAAAACCCAAGATGGGAAAACCGGTGCAGCAGTCTGAGAAGATATTTAATTATGAAAGACACATAACAATACAATCCAGAAAATCGATTTTGACCCAGCCCGGCAAAATTGTACATCCAAACCTCATTGAGAAAACCCCCAAATCGTACGACTCTCCTGTGTCACTGTACGACCCTCTGTGTCACTGTATGGACTGATCCGTACGGCCCTGCGTCAGCCTGTACGGCTCTGTGACAGCGTACAGACAGTTCCCATACGGCCCTGCGTCACTTGTACGGCCCTCTGCGTGTGTTGTACAGCCGGCTGCTTGCGTCACACGGTACGGGCTCTGCGCACTTGTTCGGCCTCTCTGCAAGTCTGTACAGCCTCCTTCGATTTGCCCAAGTCACTCTGTCAATCCTCCGGATAGAAGTTCCTCTATCTTCCTCTCTATAATATTCTCCTATAGACTGTCTTTCTTACTCTCCGGCTGAAAGCTATGAGCAAGAAAACTCTGTGTGTGTATGTGTGTCCTCTCCACCAAATCAATCCTCCTTTTAACTCAATGGCCAAGCGAAAACCCTAACTTCTCACTATGGATCGATGGATGAGATCCTCCGGTGAGATCAATGGCCAAGATTAGATTAGCCATCACTTAAATTATTTTCACTTGAACTTTATAAAAGTGACTCTATTAAATCAAATTAATAATTAGATCACTTAATGCACTTTTCCTTAAGTCTAAACTTTGGAAAAGACATTAATATATTTGGCTTCCCGTTTTATGTCTTCTAGCATGCAAGGACACATGCAATGATAGAAGACCTTCCTTGTTGCCACTTTCTAACAGGGCCGACTTGACTGGGGCAGACTGCCCATTGTTTGGGGCAGTTTCTTACCCACTGGGCCGACTTATCTATTTTACATGATTTCTTTTAGGGTTTTTACATAATCAAATACAATATGAATATTTTCTGAAGGAAGTACAATAAAAATACAATAAGAATATATTCCGAAGTTACATTCTTCAACATGGTGAAGAAGAGAAGAGGAGGAGGATGTCTTGCCTTGGAGATTTTGCTGGAGAGATTCTTGCACTTGGTTCTTTTCGGTTGAGTTAGGATTTGTTGATTTTCCCTAGATATAGGGCTTTTTGGATGGTTGGATTTTTGTATTATCCTTGAGAGAAGGCTATGGTATGTATTTGTACTCTCGATCTTATGTATGAAGTTTCCAGTTGTCCATATCTTATGTCATTTTCAGATTTGAATTTCCAGCTTTATTTTCTTTATGGTTTGCTATTTAAATTTTATAGTGATTTATGTCTTGCTGATTTGACATGAGTAAAAGAGCACATTATTAAGTGATTTAACATCTAAATGGAGAACATAAGGGGCTGCATTTACCACTGTTAAAGTACATTTTCAGATCTAGTTATTTGCTGATAAGTTGCCCTAGAAAGGGCTGGAACTTATTTCATTGTTTGGTATATTTTAATTTTTTCTTTAAATTGCTTGAAGCTTGGGGCTGTTAGAAGTTAATTGCTGTTGAATTATTTTGATATTTCCACTTTTGTTTTATACACTAATTTACATGTCATAAAGGCTGAAAGTTCTAGGGCTAAGATCCCAGAAACCTTTTGAGAAGAAGGTGAAATTTCTGAATTGCATTGAAGTGTCATTCCAAGAGATTTCCAATAATAACCACAACTCATATTATTTAACTCTCTATGAAAATAAAGCCTCTCTAGCTATCATGACTGGATACATCTTCTGTTTCATCCTGTACATTGTAAAGTACCTAATCACTTTAAAATTTCCAGTGTAGCAAAATACGGGCATTCTTACATATACTTCCAATACAGATGGTTTGGTATCCCCGATTTGTGTTGGTTGTTATATGCTTTGTTTGTGGATTCTTACCAGGAAGTACCAATTTTACATAGAAATAAGAAATGTTCTCAGTAGTAAGATTATTTTTTTTCTTGCAGGGGCATATCCAGACACTGTAATTATCTCGGTGACTTACTTCTAGCCTTCTCTTTTAGTTTGCCTTGTGGAGCAAGGTACGGATTTCTGGCACCACATTTTTACTGCTGCTGTATCTACTTGATTGTCACCAAGTGTGCCTTCACCTTTATAGGTATATTGATTTTATTCTTATAAATCTGGTGGGCATCTTTGCAGCTCTTTCGTTCCTTACTTTTACCCTATGTATCTACTAATCCTACTACTTTGGAGAGAGCGAAGAGATGAGACAAAGTGTCGCGAAAAATACAAGGAAGATTGGGTTACATACTGCAAAGTTGTACCATGGAGAATAATACCATACTTGTATTAGTTGTCATTGAATTTGAATTTTTTGTTATTCAATGCATGTTTTCTCCTTACAGGAATTGCCAGCTCCGAGTGTTTTGAGAAAATCTTCATCTTTGTGGGCATTGTTCTGTAGACTCTGGGTTTCAAACCTGGATGGTTCACAGTGGTGATTGGAATATGTATGAAAATGTTGTCTTTTGTCTATATTGGGTCTTTGATCTCCCGTGACTTAAAACGATTTTGGACTTTGGTGATACAGAAAAGCTAATAATAACATCAATTTTGAAGATAATTTAGCCTGATTCCTGATGTTCATGTTTAATGTATGAAATCAAGACAATTACTAGACAAGAATGGAGAAAACTTTTGACATGATGAGAATGAAATCCATGATGTAATTTGCAAACTTCTAATAGTTTCCAATGATTATTTCGGTTTGATAACCTGAGAGTTATGATGAGGATGTGTCTGCATGCTTTATTATAGTTCCAACTTCCAAAGCCTTAGCAATTGATTTTGTTTATCACCTAAAGAAAAGATAAGGATTTCATGATAGCTTAAACAATTTAGAACTTTTTTTGGAGTTTTATCCGCTCAGTAAAATTTCAAGGGTCTTTTGGAGTCTTGGACATATAAAATTCAAATACATATCGAAATCTCTTCTTTTGAGCCTTTGTAAATAGCCCTTTTGCAAATATCCTTAACCTTCAAGAACTGTGACTGGAAGTTCCCTTTTCTTTGCAAGAGATTTCTGATAGCATGACAGTACAAGTACCCAGTGACAAAAGAGAACAAAATTTGCTTTCCTTTGAATACCATCTCCAGCTGATTATGCATGTTGCCAAAGTGACAAAGAACTAAATTTTTTCATGGATGTAGCTTGGGCAATTCGATTTCACTGGATTTATTGTCTGTTAAATATTTTGTTCGTACATCCATATGCTCCTGAATATACAGAATCAAACAGGGCATGTAACAAAACACATCCCAGAAATAAAACAGAAATGAAATGTAGGAGATGAAGAGAGAGTGCAATTTAGGAACTCAAGCATACGTATTCCACTTCGTTCTATTAATAAATGGAGGTTTTAGAAAGATGATGCTTCATGAGAGTTTTACAACCAATTGTTTGATCAAATCATCACACCCATATCGGTATCTAACCAGTTATTTATTTTGTAGATATTTAAACTACTTTATCTCCTAACACTTCCAATTAGTTTGAATATGTACATCAGAACATGTGTTACATTTAATTGCCTGCTATGAAGTTGCAATTCAGCACAAGGGAAGGCATTAGTGAAGCTGTCTACTACCATATGATTAAAACTGCAGAACTTTAACTCCACTTCTTTGCAACAAACTTCATTTTTTAAAAATAATGTTGAATATATATATATATATATATATATGCTTAGTTCGTCCATGATTTCTTGGTTTGTTTATAAGAATAATACAGCTATGATAGTCAACTCCAATTCCGCAGAGTCAACTCATCTTTCTGCTCGTCTATCTGCAATAATTGCAATAGCTCATTGCCTGCTTTTTGTACAATGGGGTTGGATGAGGTACACCATCAGCTCTTGGCTAAGGGTGCTCTGTTGATCAAAGTTGTCCATTTTCTAGATCCCATGTTTTATTATGATTTTATCTCAGTATTAGTAGCATTATGGAAGTTGTCCATTCTATAGATCCCATATTTTATTCTGATTTTATCTCAGTATTAGTAGCATTATGGAAGAGGTTATGATGTCCATTGTATATACTTTTCTACTTTTTGCTTTACTGTTGGTAAATATCTTAAATATAAGAGGTATTTAAAAAATATTATTTTCATCATGCTAATTCCTTTGTAACTCATATAGTTCATATATATACTCTGCTTCTGTACATGCCAAATTAACCATGGTTGATACTGCCCCTTTACCTAGCATAAAACATTAGCCTACGGTATATCTTCTACCATCAACGTCACTTGCGCAGCCAGCATCACAAAAGCTAAAGAGTTTTTGGAATATATATATATATATATAAAAGCATCAATTAATAAGAAAAATGACAACCTAATGAAAAAGCATGACCATTCATCCATGATGAAAGTCAATGCAAATATAAGTAAAACATGACCATTCATCCATGACGAAAGTCGATGCAAATATAAGTATACTCTCATGGCAATGCAATCATATCGCTGATTTATTATACAATTATTATATACTCATTACCATTCATCCATGATGAAAGTCAATGCAAATATAAGTATACCCTCTCATGGCAATGCAATCATATCGCTGATTTATTATACAATTATTATATACTTGGATGAATGTCAATGCAAATTTAAGTATACCCTCTCATGGCAATGCAATCATATCGCTGATTTATTATACAATTATTATATACTTGTTCTTTATTATATACTTTATGGATTATAACCGGTTATCTGTTATTTGGAAATTAACTCTTTTGATACCAGAGTCAATTTTTAAATATTCAATGTATATATAAGTATATTGTCCCACTGGAACGTATTCATCTCTTATTCATTATATAATTATTATAACTTGTTTTTTTTAGCTATTCAGTAAATGCACTAACTTCATGTGGCCTCAGAGCCAATTTTGATCTTGGCCCTTGTTCACACAAACCTTTTTATCGAACCTTGTTTGATTTATTATTTTTCCACACAACGTTTCGAAGTTTCTTTGAATCGCTGGTTATTGATCACATCAGGCTATTGGTCATTCAAGTCTTTGCTAATAGAACTCCACCGCAAAAATATATATAAAAATAGAGGTAGGAAGACTCTATTGTCGACAAGGAATTAAAACAGTCCAGGGTATACACTGCTGCGCTATCAATACTGTTGACTGTAACTTGAAATGTCTGTTTTGTTCATTCAATTCGTTCTTTCCATCTATAACTAATATACCCTCAAAGCGGGGGAAATGAAACGCCGGGAAGAACTTCAATATGTTGTAAAATAAGAAAAATTGGTGTGTACTTAGACAAGATAATTTTATGTGTTTGAAAGAAAGTCTAGCTAATTTATGATAGGGATAGCAGTCCATGAAATTGAAAGGAAAACTCTATTGTAAGTACTAATAAGCAATAAATAGAAACCCATGTAATCGATGGCAAGTGAAATGATTTGTACATTAATTTTTCATACAAAAATGTATACATATGTGAGTAAAACAATAAAGGGCTGGTAGTGATCAAGTTTGACTCTAAATATATTGGAAATCAACATCGGTAGTTGCATTTGGTAGAGGGAGTGCAAGGATCGAGGATTGCAATTTTAAGTGTGAAAGGGACAGAGTATGAAGGCGTGCCTCTTCCTTTTTCCGAAGTGACATATGAAGTGTCTTTCATCTTTGCAAGAACAATGGTGCAATTCACATTCCTTAGCAGTTAGAATTACTCGTTGACCCCCACATAACAATATTTCTTTTTGTAATATTAGCTCAGAGATCTTCTTCTCATTTGTACATTGTAGTGTTTGTAATAATCATTGAACTTTGTTTTGATTTACCGAACATTTGATTGTTAATTGATGATAAAATTGCTTCACATACCTTAAATCAAGATGCAATTAAATAATATATTTATTTTATTTTATCTCCTAGTACTACATGAATCTAAATGTTAAACATTTTGGCATGGATTTGCTTTTGTAGAACCTGATAATTACCTTCTTAACCCCATAGTAATGAGTCATTATAATCCTTAGAAGTGCATATTTGATCTTACGACATTATTACCATATAGACCAACTATGCCTATAACATTGGCTCATTATGACGATAGAGTTGAGAAGAATACTCCATATCCCTTGTTTATTAGTTTATGAAATTATGTGTAATTATTGATTTGCTTAACCAATAGCCTAAATATGTAAAACTAAGCTTGGATCCTACTTTGATTTAAAACTAAGTTCTTCTATTGAGGATTTCAATTTGCATTGCTTTCGCCAACCACGTCTTGCTTCCCAATATTGTGTATGATATATTTTTGGGCTTTCTTCTCAATATAAATATTTGTGCTTTGCTACTTGTTTACATGTTTGTGTATGATATCTTTTTGGTATTTCTTCTCGGAAAAAAAAAAAAAAACAATAGACACTTGATTTAAAAAAAAATAGAATCCACCAAAAAACAACTTTGAAAAAGAAATGTTAGTAGTATTCTTTGTAAAAAAAGGCAATAAACGCTTGATAATGTGCAATTTAATATTTTCCAGTTTAGTAACACGCAAAAAGATTATGAAAACAACTTTTTATGGAACCAATTTCCATAACTTATATGTTTTACATTAACAATAGTATTTAATAATTTGATCACTTTAATAATTTTTACTTTGTCTGACATTCCTATTGATTTTTATAAACCTAACAAAATAATAAATTCGCACTTTTACCCACTTTCTAACTTTGAACCACTCAAAATGATATTCAGTGTAGTTTCATAAGACATAAACCATAATGAACTGAAGAAAACTCTAAAACCTCACCTTCAATACTTTCAAGATATGTTGATAGGTTATCTGTAGTTAGTAATATGATTGCGATAACCCTTGAAATATTTGCTTGATAAACATTTGTATAACGAGCTACAAACTGAAAGAAGACATGATTTTCCTTGATATCCCTCTTTTGTTCCATGGAGACATCAAAGCTTTGAATGCCTTCCATACCTATCATATGAATAGAAATGGAATTATCATTTTTGAAGGTCTCATGAGCATCCAAGTGAGCCTCTTCAGCTGGCTCTATGACTGGACACACATAAATTTCATCATAACAACCAATTTCGAAGATGCCCCGAGACCCCGCAGCTCTCCTTGTGGCCCTTTGCAAGTTAACTCCAAATGTCTCTCCAAAGTCATCATAAAGAATTAGCACACCACATGAAGCTTTTGCAAGAGGTTGCAACATTGGAATCTGCATTGGACATGTGATGATCCACAATAGTGTCATGATGATGATCTTCACGACCCAGGTGATCCATCTATTTGATGGCCTTCTTTTTCGTATAAGCATAGTTTGGATGGCTTAATGAATAAGGAACAACTCAAATCCCAAAGTTGTTAGGCCCCCTGCACAAACCATAATTCGACTATTGCCTCTAGACCTTCTCACCATGCCTCGAGGCATCTCTCTTGAGGGGCCTTGAGTAAGGGCAAGGGCAATCTCAATGGCTGTGCCAAGGCATCGATCTCTTGCTGCCTCTGGGTGTTATCCTTTGTATGGCCTCAAGGCAGAGAACACAACTTGTGCATCATTAAGCGATATGTGGAGGGGCAAGATAAATGTCACTTCCGTAAATCATTGTTTTCCAAGAACCCTGCGATGGAGAGTTATTACAAGAAACAACTCATGGCCTGTTTGGAGTACTTTTGAGAGTCGTCATTTGATATCTTCTTAATTTATAATATTCTTGGATAATTTACTTCATATTTTATATTTATTGTTTATAATACCTTGTCAACCAACCAATGCAATAATAAGAAGATTGCACGAATACATACCTGGTTGAGCGGTGATAAGAGGCAATAAACTCAAGAATATGTCGACTGACACCATCCAATCGCCCCATTTACTAAAACAAAATTTGTCCATAGTTACACCCATTTTAAAAAAACAGCTCCAGAGGTTTAACAAAAGATTGAAAGGAGAGGTGTTCGAAGAAATAGTTGCCTATCTCAAAAGAAATTGAAAGTGTTCTTTACATTTCAGTGTTCACGGCCTTTCCCTCTCTGTAATACTCGAAGACATTTCACATATGTCTATTTAATGTGGATGTGCATAATAAACATTATTGCACCATAAGAATTAATTATGACCATAAGAATTAATTAAAGATTTACTTGGAGTTTGTACATTGACCCCAAAAGATATATGTAATATTTAAATTTTATTTGTAATAATGTATCCAATTAAATACTTAGGACACGATCATAATGCTTCGACCTAATTGTCATGTAAAGCCTCGCGGAAAATGACGGACAACCACTTAGCCACAAAAGCATGCATGCGCGTTCCACTTAGCTCCCATGATTATGACATGTTGCTTCAGTTCATCGCGTTGGGCTTACTAAACTCTATTAGTGGACCGCATGGCCTGTTGCATGGCTCTCAGGCTAGGTGTCTAATTACTTTTTCTTTTGTAATTGATGTGAGAATCTCTTCTCCAGGGTTTCTCATGATTCCATTTTCGTAGGTCTATGCCTCAAGGTGCATTATGAAGACATTATGAAGACATGATCAGATGTTTCCATTACCAGAAGAGTTTTATTGCAGATATGGAGAGTCGGTGCATCTCTCTTTGCATTTACTTCAATCTAAGACCGTACGTGAATTTGATAGAGAAATGGCTTCAGCAGTTGTTTCCCCAAATGCTATGCAATCCCGACCCTTTTGGTGGTCATCTCTGTTATTGGCAGCTGGATATACTGCCCACAAGTTTCCCTGTATCTCACTAAGATGGTAAGTCAAGACATTCATCTACATGTATTCGAATTTTATAAAATCTTATATTTGTCATTTTCCTCTTTTCTGCATTGTACAGAAAAGCCAAGATTCAGGGATTGAAGGCGTGGTAGGATTTTCCGTTGTTTCTGTTATGTTCATTGCCATAAGAATACATCTGTGCAATTACACACACTATTATGAACATATGTATATGTTCAGACCACCAGTAATGGGTACATGGTGTACTTGGCCCCCGAATGCACTCTCAATGCCCAATTTACAGATGAGCAATGTTTATATCTTTGGCGTTGTGTTGTCAGAGTTATTAAGAGTTATCTTTATTAGTGTGTGCTTTCTCTAAATAATGTTGGAAGTATCTAATTAAATGAGTTGATTGCGTAGTTACTGCGCTGGCTCTGTCAGTTATCTTGTCAGTAAAGATTGTGTCAGCGCGCAGCGCACATTGTTAGTATGTTTGTTGGTTCGTAGCCAATCCGGCGCATATTATGTTTTCATTAATGAAACCATGTTAATAATTCGCAAGTCAAGAAACCTTAGGTTATAATTTATTTCAGTCTTTAATGCAATCCTGTAGCTTCCATAAGAAGCGTTCCTAAGTCGGTTGGTTGAAATTCTATAAATAGAAGCTCTTAGTTAAAACTCAGAGAGACATGTGTAAAAAGAGTGAAAGGAGAAGAAGCTTTTGCGAATTGTATCAAGAGCCCAAGCTCTGTGAATGTAAAAGTCCGCAGTGAAACTCACTTCCATGAATTGAGGAGCTGCACAGTTTACTGTGGTAAATATACAAGTCTATAGTTTTATGTTTTATTCTCAAGAATGTTGTTTATTGCAAGTCGCACATCATCTCCAGATTTACTCGTGTGAATATTGTTTACATTTACGCGCAGTAAAAGAAATCAAGATCTCCAAATAGTTCACCGCAGTGAAAGTTTCATATTTACTAAGAGTAACTTCGCGTTAGATGTTTTAAGTTGTTATGTCTTAAAGAAATTTATTTCATGATAAAGTTTGGAATATTGGTTAAGTATTCCGCGAAGTGTTTGTGAAGTCCGCGAAGTGAAGTATTGCAGAGAAGTTAACTTCGCATCACTCTAAAGTTCACCATGCAGTGAAAAGTCGAAATTGTGCAATTACTTGCTGCGAAGTGAATGCCGCACAATTACTTGCCGCGAAGTGAATGTTGCGAAGTAAAAGTTAATTGCCGCGCAGTTAAATCTGTGAAGTTAATTCCTAGTGAGGAAAGTATACCACGAAGATAAAATTGAAGTTCTTTGTTGTATAGTCCACGAAGTCCGAAGAAAACAAAAAGAAGGTATCCATCTACTGCGCAGTTAAATCTTCTTTACTGCGCGGTGCTCTCCTTTTTCCCTTGATCTGGTATTAGAGCCTGGTTTACAGAAAGAAGGATTTCAATTCATAAGGGAAAAGCGGTTAAGGATGGCTTCCACTTCGGGTAATTTGCAAACCCCAATATTTACTGGTAAAAATTATGAATATTGGTCTCTAACTATGAAGGCTTTGTTTAGAGGTCAAGATGTATGGGACATAGTCTAGACTGGTTATGCAGAACCAGCAGATGCAGCAGCATACAACAATCTCACACAAGCTGAGAAAGATGTTCTGAGGGAACAGAGGAAGAAAGATAGAAATGCGTTGTTCCACATACATCAAGCGACACATGAATCCATACTTCCAAGAGTAGCAGCAGCGCAGTCAACAAAGGAAGCATGGGACACGCTGGAAACAACATATCAAGGTTTCAACAAGGTAAAGACTGCGAAACTTCAAATTCTTAGAAGAGAGTTTGAATCTCTGTCAATGAAAAATACAGAGTCAGTAGACTCATTCTATACTCGTGTAATTGGTCTAGTTAATCAAATAAAATATCACGGAGAAACTCTAACGGACCAAAGAGTTGTTGAAAAATTTCTTAGAGTTCTGCCAAATAAATTCGAATCTTTGGTTGTGACCCTAGAGGAAAACAAAGATCTATCCATATTTACTATTGATGAGTTGAAAGCCTCATTACTCAATCATGAACATAGAATCAGCGGTTCAGAAACATCGTTGGAAGGTGCGTTCACAACACAGTCATCAATAAGTCGTGGTAGAGGCAAAGGAAGATCAAACTCTAGAGGTAGAGGATGAAGTTCGTTCAGAGGAGGTCGCAGCAACAGTCCTGCACATGTTGCGGGAAGAGGCCAGGATCATACCCCCAATCAGACAAGTGGAAAAAGGTATGATAAATCAAAGATTCAATGTCATTATTGTAAGAGGTATGGACACTTCGCATATGAATGTAGGAAGAAGCAGTATAACCAAGGAAAGCAAGGAGAAACTCAGTCAAGCAGCAGCAGCGCACCGAACAGTTCACTCTTCTTGGCATGCGCATCATCGTTGGAATGCAATGCCGTCCAAGAAAGTCCAAATGACATATGGTATTTAGACCTAGGCTGTAGCAATCATATGACCGGTAATTTAAGTTTATTTTCCAATCTAGATAAATCAGTTCAAATTGATGTCACACTTGGAAACAATATCCAAGTCACTGTTTTGGGTAAGGGTACTGTTGATATTCTAACAAAACAGGGGGAGCATAAATTTATGCTTGATGTGTATTATGTTCAAGGTTTGAAGCATAATTTGATGAGCATTGGACAGATGATGAAAAAAGGTTACAGAGTTCATATGATAGGGAAGTGATCAAAGATGTATATCCAAGCAATCAGTTAATTGCTGAAGTGCAGATGACAAGCAATCGCTTGTTTCCTTTGAGGATAACACCAATAATCAAAGGTAAAAATACTCATGTTGTTCATGAAAGTCAAAAAGAGAATTCTGAAGCTGCGTTCAAGATAGAAAGCAAAGGAGTAGAAGTTCACAGCAACGAGGAAGAAAAAGGTAGCGCAATGCAAGCTGCGTTTCAAACAAAAATGAAGGATGAATCCTGGTTATAGCTTTTCAGATTTGGACATCTGAATTTTGGTGGCCTGAAGCTATTGCACATGAAGGATATGGTGAAATGATTGCCATTGATTGAAAAGCCAGAGAGAATTTGTGAAGGCTGTCTCTTTGGAAAGCAGCATAGAGAGATTTTTTCAGTCGAAAAGTCATACAGAGCTCGCGCACCACTTGAAATTGTGCACTTTGATATCTGTGGACCGATGCAAACACCGTCCATGGGAGGATGCACATATCTTCTCACATTCATTGATGATTTCACAAGAAAAACCTGGTTTTATTTTTTAAAGCATAAATCTGATGCATTTGACTGTTTTCAGCAGTTCAAGGCACTTGTGGATAAGCAGAGTGGTTACAGCATCAAGATATTAAGAACAGACAGAGGTGGTGAGTATGTCTCAAATGATTTATTAAATTTTTGCAAAAAACATGGCATACAGAAACAATTCACTGCGCGGTATACACCGTAGCAGAATGGTATTGCGGAGAGAAAAAACATAACCATCATGGAGATGGCGCGCAGTATGTTGGCAGCGTGTTACACAGAAATCTTCCACCCTGTGAGCATCAACATTCTTTGGCCTGTAGGATCCATTTCAGTGACTCAGATCCATTTTCATCCTTCAGTGATACCAGTCTATCCTATTGTTGTTCCTACCCACATGTTGCATCACTATAGCATGCATACCCGCGAGTTGCATCCCTATAGCCCGCGGGTATCAAGTAAAATGGTAAAAAACACTATTTTATTACCTTTTACTCCCAAAAAGCGGTCATTGGGTGACCGTTGGCTCTCCATCTGCCCAAGTAACGTCTTGATGAGTCCTTTCACCTACCTTTGGGAGGACTATATATTGAGCACATATGGCTTATGGACGGGAGGAAGAAGAGAAGAGTAAAGGCACTCTAGTGGATTTTTGCCCTATCTTGAGTCTGCACTTATTGATCCTTGTAGTTGTGAACCATTTATGTTCACCTTCCAAACTCCTTTCTAGTTTGAGTTTGCCATTCATGGAGGATTGAAGTGGTGGAGGCACAAGTGGATTGATCTAGATCTTGGTTCAGATTGGTTGCCGGCAAGAGGTCGTATCACTTTGTACTTCTTCTTGTTCATTAATAGAAATACTCATATTCTCGTCCATTCATGGTGTAAATGTCATTTATTATACATTGGGTTGCATTTGCTTATGATATTATGGACCATTGTTATTGATAATGTTAATGTTATTTATATATCACATGTACTTGTTAGATATTTGTTGTCGAGACTAACTTGCAGATCACAAGTGCTTGGATGTGCGCGGATTGAAAGCTCCAACGGGGATCTACATCAAACATTGGATCGAGGTTGGTTACACTTCTCCCTTGTTTTAACATTGTCATTTATAATAGCATTGTTTTGAGAATTGAGTAGATTTCTGGTAGTCATCTGTCTGTTGTGGTATTCCCAAGCCATAGTGAGTCTTCTCCAATACACAACGATGCATCTGTCAAATGAATATTGGGCTGAAGCAGTGGCAACTGCTGTCCACATCATGAATCGATGTTCGACGAAGAGCGTGAAGAACAAAGTTCCGCAGGAAGCATGGACAGGTATGAAACATAGTGTTTCGCATTTAAAAGTTTTTGGTTGTGTAGCATATGCACATGTTCCAGATGAGCTGAGAAGAAAATTAGACAATAAAGGACAGAAATGCATCTTTATTGGATATTCTGAAGACACAAAAGCATACAAGTTGTATAATCCTATCGCAAGGAAAGTTATTATCAGCCACGATGTTCAGTTTGTGGAAAATGAAGCATGGGATGGAATTGTTGAGAAGAATGTGAAAATCGTGTCACATGATGACATCGCAGAAGATGTGGTTGAGACTCCACATGTGAATCAGAACTTCGCAGCACCGCCTACTCCAAGGATTACGCATCATGGTTCAGCACAAGCAACTCCGACACAAGTCGCAGCAACCCCGACAAGCACTCCAAGTGCGCAGAAAACTCCATCAAGCAGTTCTTGCAGTTTGACACCAGCAACTCCGCCGAGGACAAGAAGTCTGCGTGAGATATATGAGGATGGTACACCTAATTCATTCTCTTGTTTTGCATTATTTTCTCAAGTTAATGATCCTCTAACATATGAAGAAGCAGTTGAAGATGAAGTCTGGGCACAAGCCATGAATGAAGAAATAGAATGCATTGAGAAGAATCAGACATGGGAACTAGTTGATGTTCCTAAAGACAAGGATGTGATAAGTGTGAAATGGATTTATAAGACCAAGCAAGATGCTGAAGGAAATGTGCAGAAGCACAAGGAGAGATTGGTAGCAAGAGGGTTCACTCAGCAACCTGGCATAGACTTTAATGAAAATTTTGCACCTGTAGCTCGCATGGACACTATCAGAACAGTTTTGGCCATTGCAGCACAAAAGAAATGGCCTGTCTATCAAATGGATGTTAAGTCTGCGTTTCTAAATGGATATTTAGAAGAAGTATATGTGGAGCAGCCACAAGGCTATGAAGTTCCAGGACAAGGACATAGAGTATACAGACTGAAGAAGGAACTGTATGGTCTGAAGCAAGCTCCTCGAGCTTGGTACAGCCGCATTGACACATATCTCATCCAGAATGGATTTCACAGAAGTGAATGTGAGCCAACGCTGTACACAAAAATCAACCAGCAAGGTAATAAGCTGATTGTTTTCCTGTATGTAGATGATTTAATATTTACTGGTGATTTTGGCATAGAAGAATTTAGAATAGTCATGGAAAGTGAATTTGAAATGACTAATTTGGGGCATATGAAGTACTTTCTGGGTACTGAAGTCCAACAGACTGAAAATGAGATATTTATTTCTCAGTCGAAATATGCAAGTGATGTCTTGAACAGATTTAAGATGTTAAATAGCAAAACAGCTCCAACACCAGTAATAACAGGTTTGAAATTAAGCAAGGATAATGATGGATCCAATGTAGATCCTACACTGTTTAAAAGGCTTGTTGGCAGCCTTATGTATCTTACAGCAACAAGGCCAGACATCATGTATGGAGTCAGCTTAATCTCAAGATTCATGGAGTCACCAAAAGAATCGCATTGGAAAGCAGGTAAAAGAATTCTGAGGTATGTAAATGGAACAAGAGACTTTGGTATTTTGTATTCCACCTCAAAAAATTTCAAACTCATAGGATACACCGACAATGACAATGGAGGCAACATAGATGACAGAAAAAGCACATCTGGGAATACATTTCATGTAGGAACAGGTGTTGTATCATGGGCATCAAATAAATAGCCCATAGTAAGTATTTCTTCAGCAGAGGCAGAGTATGTTGCAGCTACAAGCGCTGCATGTCAACCCGTTTGGATGCGCATAATGTTAAGTGATCTGTCGCAGCATCAATAAGAACCTACAGTCATTTACTGCGACAACAATTCGGCTATCGCACTGTCAAAGAATCATGTGTTTCACAAAAGAACCAAGCACATCGACACAAGGTATCACTTCATCAGAGAATTGATAAACAACAAGGAAATCTGTTTAGAATTTTGCAGGTCTGAAGATCAAGTTGCAGACATATTTACAAAACCATTGGCAAAAGACCCATTCCAATTTCTGCGAAGTTGTTGGGGAATGACAAGATCTGGGCAGTGAACTTGGTCATGAACAGAGCATGTTTTAAGCTCTGAAATATTTTGTAATATTTTAATTTTGTTTAATGATCCCCATCCGCTCATAATTAAGGGGGAGTGTTGGAAATATCTAATTAAATGAGCTGATCGCGTAGTTACTGCACCGACTTTGTCAGTCATCCCGTCAGTAAAGATTGTGTCAGCGCGCAGTGTGCAGTGTCAGTATGTCAGTTGGTTCGCAGCCAATTCGGCGCATGTTATGTTTTCATTAATGAAACCGCGTTAATAATTCGCAAGTCAAGAAACCTTAGGTTATAATTTATTTCAGTCTTTAATGCAATCCTGTAGCTTCCATAATAAGCGTTCCTAAGTCGGTTGGTTGAAATTCTATAAATAGAAGCTCTTAGTTAAAACTCAGAGAGACATGTGTAAGGAGTGAAAGGAGAATAAGCTCCTGTGAATTGTATCAAGAGCCCAAGCTCTGTGAATGTAAAAGTCCGCAGTGAAACCCACTTCCATGAATTGAGGAGCTGCACAGTTTACTGTGGTAAATATACAAGTCTATAGTTTTATGTTTTATTCCCAAGAATGTTGTTTATTGCAAGTCGCACATCATCTCCAGATTTACTCGTGTGAATATTGTTTACATTTACGCGCAGTAAAAGAAATCAAGATCTCCAAATAGTTCACTGCAATGAAAGTTTCATATTTACTAAGAGTAACTTCGCGTTAGATGTTTTAAGTTGTTATGTCTTAAAGAAATTTATTTCATGATAAAGTTTGGAATATTGGTTAAGTATTCCGCGAAGTGTTTGTGAAGTCCGCGAAGTGAAGTATTGCGGAGAAGTTAACTTCGCATCACTCTAAAGTTCACTGCGCAGTGAAAAGTCGAAATCGCGCAGTTACTTGCTGCGAAGTGAATGCCGCGTAGTTACTTGCTGGGAAGTGAATGCTGTGAAGTAAAAGTTAATTGCCGCGCAGTTAAATCTGTGAAGTTAATTCTTAGTGAGGAAAGTGTTCCGCGAAGATAAAATTGAAGTTCTCTATTGTATGGTCCGCGAAGTCCGAAGAAAACAAAAAGAAGGTATCCATCTACTGCACAGTTAAATCTTCTTTACTGCACGGTGCTCTCCTTTTTCCCTTGAAATAATAAAAAGAATCCGCATGGAAACCTGTGTAAAAACCTTGCTTTATTACTTGCCTCATGTCAACTAAAAACACCTAACTCTTTAATTGGGTAAAACACAACCACTATATAAGTTGAAATGAGATCCATATAAGTTGAAAGCCCACCATATAATAAAAAAGTTCAAGAAAGACATTTATGAGTGAGTAATGTTATACCGGGTTTTAAATCTCTGTGAATAATCCATTTGGTTTTCAAAAAGTGAAAAATAAATATTTATTTGAATAAATAAAAATTGCAAAAGGTGAACCGCATATCTAGAAAAATAGCCCAAATAGAGTTGAAGGAATTGGCGTGTGATAACTGTTATTCAAATCGCCCCCTGTCGACGACGGAAAATTTTCCGGTGAGGCACAGTTCCACTTCTTTTTGTTATTTTTTTGGAATTTTGACGATCTGGGTTGTCTTAAAATGAGCCAAAATCCCTAGGGGCACAGTTCCATGGCATAGTTCCGCAGTAAATGCGGTGGAACTACGATTCCACCGGTTTTTATAAAGGATCTAGGGAACAAATCGCCGGAAAAGCGGGGCGATTTGAGTGCTAGTTATCCCACGCCGAAGGAATTTGTCTACCTAGATGTCCTCCTTTCACGCTTAAAGGCACCGCCTTCTTGTTGCGCATCAACTCCAAGTCCAACGCACCATATGAAAATGAAGGTTATCAAATGCTTCAAAATTCCATACTTTTCCTCCATTTTTCAGTGTTTAACCAACAATAATAGCAAGAACAAATTCATAGCGTTCTTAGCCACAAGAATTGCACGGTGCACCAAAAAGTCTGAGATGTTATGTATAATAGCTCTTTATAGCCAATTGTATTCTCTTCCTATTCTATAGTTTCCCTATCATCTTTTGGTTTTGGTTTATATATAAACCTAAATCATATATTTTTTCTTTCTTATAGTTCTTGATTTCATGTTTGATAGGGGTGATCTCCCTTATTGTAGTCTCTTCCTATTCTATAGTTTTTCTAACATTTTTTGGTTTCCAAAACCTTGTAAGTGGGATTACATTCTAATAAAACCTTCATGATATTCATTGAAGGTTGAAGGGTCTTTATAATTAGAGAAAACAAGATAATGAAAAGAAAGGGGATCAATGATCACCATTTATAGGTAGAGGTCTCTCTCTTTCTCTATATATCTAGAAACCACCAACCATAATGTAGATTGACCAAGGGATTGAACCAAATTTGAACATGTGATCTATGAACTCTATTTCATAGGGAACATGCCTTGGGAAGATGGTTCATTCAATTAAGATTACACACTACAAAATATTAAAGTCTAAACAACATTTAGAGGATTGTGAAAAAATATTTGACAAGGAAAGCATTAAAAAAGTTGCATCTACATACCTTTATCTCGACAAGGTTATAATAAGAGATATACTATAAGTGTTAACATTAATAATTGTTTTATTCAATACCCATTCAAAAGCAATGTTTAAAAGGAGATTCTTAAGTTAATCATATATATATATATATGGCTTTATCAATAGTATTTTAAAGTTTGAATATCCAAATTCATATTGGCGAGGTCGGTTTCTCATGCTTGTGTCCACTTTTTACGAAGAACATATATATAATTATTAAATCATGGCATTTACAAAAAAATGTATACTTATTAAATCATGGAATTCTTATTACATGAACATAGTTCTTACTCACGAAATCGTAATCAAGAATTGTATACACAAATAATGGAATTGACATAAAAAACATATTATAAGAACAAGTGCAGTCATAAATTATAACAAGAAAATCAAGATCTCAAGAAAGAATTTGACACACTTGCTTGAAAGAGATGAAGAGGTCTCTTGTCTAAAATATCATAGTAAAAAATTACTTTCATAAGCTAAGATGTCAAAGGATATGATATAGAACAATCATATGTTAGAATTGATTTAATACTGAGAAGGGGGTGAATCAGTATTAGCGCAGTTATCAACAATTTTTACCTTCTTTTACTTAATCTTTATCTTCAGTTATGCATAAGAAAATAAACATCCACATATATGCATCACATAAACAACACATAACACACAAGATTTTTACATGAAAATCAAACGGGAGAAAACCACATAATGCTTATTTATAATTAGAAATAATATATTCAAGAAATAATACATTGATATTTTGTTGTTCTGGAATGAAGCACTAGTAATAGATGGAACTGCACACTTATTGATGTGTCCGTTTTGATTAAGTGGTGCAGTCTTTCAGACAATCTGCGACGTCCTGTGCATCAAATGATTCGTCCGTTATGTTTAACGCACATGTCTCAGATGATCTGCATCATGATGCACTTATCATATTTTTGTTGTTGCTCTGTCATTGCACATCAAATGTAGTTCTCAACTTTGTACAGTTTCACTTCTGCTCATATGCATCAGCTAGACATCTGCGTATTGTCTGATAAAATTCGGTTCAATCTTTGCGCTTATGTCCTTACAACGTCTGTGACTATTGGCATGCTGACTGTAATATTGTCATTCGAAACATCAAGCACTTGCACATAATTCAGTATTTCTTTCTTTCAGTACTCGCGCATCTGTCACAGATCTACAACATCATTTTGCACACCATCAAAACTTCATTCTGCTGCATGTGTTCATTCGACTCCTCACTAGATCATTCTGTTATGTCCACGAACCCCTTGATGCCCCAAAATCAAACTAAAACTTACACTCAAAGCTCGTATGCTCTCGCCATCAAGCTTACTTCAAATCTCCAACTTGCATCTCTATTTATGTCCACAAGTTGGTCATGACATCCCTTTTTCCATACTTCACGAATTATGCATATGCCACATGTCATTTTGTAAGATTCCAAAGATTCCAAGTGAGGAAATCTGATTTCTTGACTGTCTTTATTTCATTTGGTTACAATATTTACTGATTTGGTAGTTTGCATGTTTTGCATGATGTTAATTTCTTTATAGGTTAATTGCATGCTATATTAATAAACTTCATTACCAAATATCAGCTAATATGCATATATATGTATTCAAACCTTGAAGCCCAAGGAGATAAGCCAAACCGTCTTTATTCAGATAATAGATAGTAATCTCTCCAATTAACACAAAAAATAGTTATTAATAACATGACAGTTCTGACCTTTACTCAACGAATGGTGATGGACATTAGAGGATTGTAGCAACTGATAGTTGGTGTGGATGGACCTCCGGAGGTAAGCTTTTAATCAATGTTGAAGGTGGACTGTTTGCTGGTTGCAATAGCTGTAATAATCAATTGCTTGAATGCTCAGGATGAGTGAATATAAATGGTCTGTAGCAGCTTGTAAATATAATCGCTCCAAGCTTGAGATGATTTACTTCTTGTAATGTAAGATGTCCACGTTGCCCAGAAAGTCAAATATCAACTGCCAATTCAATGGCACAACCCATGCCAGAAAATCGTAGGCCCTCCAAATAGCTTGTAGACTACAGGATCTGATCACGCCTTTCTTGAGAGGGTTTGAGGCCTTCCCAAGCCACAGTAACTTGTGTAAGAATGAAGATCTGCTAGTAGTAATAGCACGATGTCCCAAGGATTAGATCACAGCCCTCTTCACGTGGTTGGACAGTCTTATAATGATCATGAGTCCACAATAAATAGCAGCTGTAAATAAGGTTGTTTCTGTCCCCACCAAGTGGAGATCACGCCCTCCCTTAATAGATACAATGCCTGTCTCAACCAGTATTGAATTCACCCCTTTATGCCACATGAATATTTAATGGAGGCGCCTCTCCTTCATGAATAGCAGCCACAATCTCAATGAGTGACCTAGCAACATTTGTAAAGAAGATCACTGCCCAAAACTAGATAGATGTGTCCTGTCTTCAGTTGTCTCCTTCTTAATAGATCGCTGCCCTGGAATGTGGGTGTTGTTATACAGGAAATTGCCCTCTTCTCAGGTAGAATAGCAATGTTGAAAGGAACCCGCTTTTGATGTAGATCCACACAGCTATCAGGGGTAAGATTTATGAATGGATGCGCCTCTCCTCAATAGCAATAATACCCACGATTTCAACCATAAATAAAACAGTAGTTGGGAAGTGAATAGCTGCTCCAATACGGATGGAATGTGCCATATATTCAATAAGTTCAACCTCTGATCCAAACTCCAATAATCTCTATCTTCTTTGAAGCATGATGATAGATCTAGGTGATCTATCCATTAAACTTGGCTAGGATGTATAGATTTCAACATCGAACCCAAACTTGTTGGCTAGGGCGGTGTGCCCTAAAACGCCATGGCTCTCAGAGCTCTCAAAACCAATTCTCAATCATCAATCATAATAGATACAAAGTAACTCACTTTGTCTTTCTTTTATAGCCTTGACATTGCATGCCTTATACCAAAGTCACTTTTCTCTTCTATTTCTCCGTTGAGTTGCGTGCCTGCATGATTGCATGCATTTCACTTTTGCATGCATGCCTGCTTGCATGCAGGATTGCATGCTCTTGAGCTAGGGCTCGCATGCTCTGTATGTCCCTTGTTCCAGTTTTACCCAAAACAGAACATTACACATTTTCTGCGCTATTGATGTGTCATCCTTGGTGTGTCAAGCACCCTCATGGTCCACAACTTAGTGGGACTTTACACCTTGGTGATGTACCTTTGCGCTCTTGATGTATCATTGCTTTAAGGTATGTGCACAATCTTACACTTCATCTTGATGTGTCTATGACCTGTGTTGTACCATCCCTTGTGGGTAATGCGCCCTTGAGATATTGAAGCTTTGTGGATTCTGTGCATACTCCAACTTCTACTTGGTGGAATTATGACCCTTGTCGCTTCATCACTTGTGGGTAATGCACACTTGGTGTATTGATACTTTGCGGATTCTGAGCATACACCAACTTCTACTTGGTGGGACTTTGAGTTATGCTTCGCATTACTTGTGGGACTTGCGCACCAGCTGTACCGTCGGCTATGGAATTTGATCATAGATGGTCTTCAACCATTGTACCCTTCTAGGAATTTGTGTGCGTTCCACTTATTGAAATCATCTTCTAATTGGCTAAGTTTGCGCACTTTCAGGATTTTCCAACCAATAGTTGCTTGCATACTTCCAACCATTAACCAAGCAACGCTCAGGATTTCTTGTACATTCCAAAGACTTCCTTCAACAAACTTGCGCACTTGTACCATTTTCTCAACCAATTCCTTTGGCTGTTTGAACACATGTACCATTGTCCAACCAACTCTTTTGACTGCTATCATGAGAGAGTATGACTTGGTGGACTTGATGTCTATGTAATTACCACATGCTGTAGAATACATTACTTTTGTTATTTCTAACTAGATATTCTTGGTGCATCTTCATTATGTACTTCTTCAAACTTGTCATGCATGATGTATCCTTGGAAGTTTTCTGTACATACTATGAGTAGTTGTGCGATGTCATTATTCGCACACCGCGCATCTCCAAAAATATAACAGCTAAGTATATTCGCACTTTGAATTTTTACGCTAACATGCATTCCATCTACATTTCAACAAAGGCATAGAAAAAGAACCCAGAATGGTTCTAAGGGAACTAGCACATGGATGAAGTAGATATCGACCTTATTATGAAGGAATGGGTGGATGAATGGAAGGTCGAAGGACCTATGATCATCGACTGTGACTCCGAAGAGAGTAATCCAATTCCAACACCAATTGTTGAAGACTCACCGTCAGGAAAAAGGAAGGAGCCCGGAAGTTCAGTACCGGAGAAAGTCCAGAAAAAGAATCAAAAGGCTTCAAAGGGTCAGTTAGAAGCGAAGCTGCATGATGACGATTATGAGATGATCACATCCACGGTCACCACGCATCTAGAAGATGTGCTGAAGCTCAAAGACACTAAGGATGAGGAGATTCAAGCAAGTTTGCAGAAGAATCTCACCACGCTGCAAGGCATAACAAAGAAGTTTGAGCAAGTCCAGCGTGACTTGGTTGTGCCGCGAGAATCAGAATCAGAAGGCAGGTCAGGGGACACATCGCAACCGAAGAAAACAACTCTAGCCCTGACCTTGCCACCAAAATCGCACATAGTCCAACTTGACCTGCTAAGCGTAATGCTATCGCGCGATCAGTTAGCTCCGGGCATGCAGAGCATAGAGCATGTGGACATCGACATTGCGATGTTGCCACTAGAGGGCCCATACAATCTGCACTTGCAAGTTGTTGAAGAGATCCATGATAGAAATGTGGTTGCTTTGAACCAACACCATCAATTGCAAGAAAATTATAAGCAGTTGCAGGAAGCAAGTTTAAAGAAATCCAAGGCACTTGAAAGTGAACAGGACCAGATAAGAAGAATAGAGCAGACTGTCGCTTCAGTCTGCGAAGAGATACCAAAATGCAAAGAGCAGCCAGAGCTCGCAGATACCATTCTTAATATTGGCTTGGTAGTCAGCGATCTTAAGACTGGAATGAAAGACATGGAGACTGAATATCAAGCCAAGATTTCTGCCTTGGAAGCACAGAATCAACCGAAGACACCACTAGATCAGGCAGAGCTCAGAGCAGTCGAAGTGAAAGCAGCTGCGGAGACCATATCCAGTGAAGTAGCAAAGTGTCAAAGTTTGATGGACGAAGCTACGAGAATGTTTACTACGCTGCAAGAGGATCCTTAGTTGTTGGAGGTCCAAACCAGTTTGAAGGAAAAGCAGGCAGCGTTAGACACCTTTAATGAGGAGATGAAGACCCTGCTACCAAAAGATAGACTCTGCAAATTTCCAGAAGTGAGATAATTAAAGAAATAACTTGTAGTGTTAAGAGAACAAGAGGTTGAAACTGGAGACAAGTCACAACACCTGTAAGAGGAAGCCCATGAACTAATACAGAATATTGAAGAAAAACAGAGAGAACTCCGTGACGCACAGGATTCAGTGCAAGAGAAAACTCAAGATGACTTAACACCAGATGTGTTGGAAACCATCAAAGTAATTGAAGAGCATGCGAAGGATATGGTTGCTAAGTTGAGCGCAACCTATCAAGAGTTAGCTGCTAAAATAGCTCCGTAGGAGGATGAGCAGCTCATGGAACCAGAAGTGGAAAGTGGCTCGAGGACGAGCCACATGTAAGTGTTAGGGGCTTGTTGGGCCTGGCCCAAGTAAGGGATTTTTTAGCAAGACAGTTTTGGAGCTGCTAAGTTGCAATGCAG
Organism: Larix kaempferi; assembly: GCA_027924585.1. Taxonomy (NCBI): domain Eukaryota; kingdom Viridiplantae; phylum Streptophyta; class Pinopsida; order Pinales; family Pinaceae; genus Larix; species Larix kaempferi. The sequence continues at coordinate 10,174,324 of BSBM01000029.1, forward strand.
CTCAGACGAAGGCAGTTTTGGCAAGTCAGTTTTGAAGAGCTGCGAAGTTGAGCGCAGTGTAGTATCGGCAGGGCAGGAACCGCGCAGCTGAGCGCCAGTTTCGCGAAGTGCCAGCAGGGCACCTAATTTTGGGTAAAGAGTGTAAGGGAAGGTCGAGCTGCGAAAGCGACTTATTCGGTTGAAGTACTCCATGATTCCCATTAGGAGGGTAAGGAGTGGTGTGGAAAGAAAGCGACCGGTCGCACGAGCAGAGACATCACGACGTGAACCGGCCGCACAAATCCGTTAGAGAAGGAACGGAGGGGTGAAAGCGACCCGTCGGCATATGCTAAAAAAGGGGGTTGAAAGCGACATGATCACGCGTAGAAGGATGGCCTCGACGGAGAAGTCGCTATCAGAGCCTAACAGTCCTGGTTAGCGGAGCAACCATGCCATTTTTGGGGAACCTTAGGGTTTTTGTCCCACTTGATTGTAAACACGTGACCTAAGGGCATGATCTATAAAAGGGCATGTTTTGTAAGGGAAATGGTTAATCTTCATTAGTCTTGATTTTGAATATTGTAGAAGAAGAGATCTCTGTTGAGAGACGATTGTAAAGGCTCCGCAGCTGCGTGTGCAGAGACCTACTGAGAGAGAAGAGAGTCTGCAGCTGAGTGTGCAGACTGGAACTGTTGTACCCTTCCCAAAGATAATATAACAACAGTTCTTGTGGGCGTATCTCCCATCCTGGGGGTGAACCATGTTAAATTATGTGTTATGTGATTGCTTATGTGCTTAAATCTGTGTATTTTCTTATGTGAATGGTTAAGATCTTGTTTACGCATGCGTGTGTCTTTCTTTTATACGTATTCGCCATAAGGATAAAGATGGGAATAATATGTTAAGTATCGGCATGTATGAATGAATGTTGAATGAACCAATATTTCGTAGTCAGATGAATGCATAAATTAATCGGGTAAACACTTTGCACAACACCGGAAGTGCGCAGTTAGATTGTTGTTTGTCATAGCATAGAAGTTCGCAAGGGTTGCAGGTCATTTTGTTGTTGAATGCATCTTGTTATGCTAAGTAAGGTCTATTGAAGTTGCATAAGTGTTGGGAGGAAGCGCAGTCTCCAGTTCACAGCGCGAGTTCTATAGCATGTTGCTCGCTAGCTTTCTTAAATGCTCATCACCTGGTTGTGGAAACTTGATTCCACACCCCCCCATTACTTCGCCTTGAGTGAGACCTCAGCTTGTTGGGAAAATGTTGCCGAAAGCGCCGATGAAAAGGGGTTTTGTTGGTTCCTCGAACCACGCAGAACCTGGGTCTTTCTATAAAAACTCAAGAACAGCATAAGCAGCCAACAGTCCTAGTCCCATAGTACTAATTTAGTTTCTTTACTATTATCTTATGTTTCATTTGATTAGTCTTTATCGTGATCTTCTTGATCTAAGAGTTGTTTATTTAATAATTGATTCATCACTAAAGTCATTGAATTTATCCATTGTGGGAAAGTTTTTTCAAAATGATGATCTTGGTGGAAAGTACAAAAATTATCCATGACAACCTCATTTAAATTAAAAACAACAGAATCATTGGATGGGGGTTTTGGATTTTCTTCCTTTTTCTTATAGAAGGGCTTGAAAGGTTTTCTTGTTAAAGAACTAGAACCCTTTTCTTTTTCTAAATCCACTATTTTATTTGACGGCTTTCGAACCAATTTGACTACACTTTCTAACTCATTTGAAGATTCTTCATTAGGTTTGGTTAATAACAATGGTTTCTTATTTACTAAAGGTTTTGCTTTAGTGTCCAAAGCATGCTTCACAATACTATTAATGTATGTTTCTACTTTCTTGTCTTCTTCAATTTTTTTTGTTAAAGTAGCCTTGCATGATCGCTTAACAAACATAGATAGGGATGGATGAAGCGTCGTGGTATAATATTCAACCAATGATTCTTCAATAGGTTTTGTAGCAGTGCTGAATTTATTCAAAAAAGTAGTGAATCTTTGATTAAAATCTTGCACCTTTTCCTTTTTATCCATTCTTAAAGACATTAATTATTTCATGAGCGGAGCTAAAGTTATTTGCTCACCAAATTTGCTTAAGAAAACGTTTTCAAAACTATCCCAATCTGTTGTAGAACCAATTTGTAAGCTAAAAAACCAAAATGATGCTTCAAGTTCAAACGTGTATGGGAATACTCTGCACACAACATCTTTGTGTTCCACATTCAGCAAATTCAAAGCCAAATAAAAACTCTTCAAGTAATCATCAACAAATATTCCTTTTCCAGGGTCAAACTTAGGCAGTACTCGCTCCGTATGTTTGGGTAAATCATGCAAAGGAGTGGGTAAATTCAGTGGTCCCCTAGCCCTCCAAGCAGGTGGTTGATTAATATTATGAGCTATGTTAGCAATACGTGGAGGGGATTGTGGTGGTGAATGCGGGGGTGTGAGTGTTTGTATGTGTGGAGAACTGATTGAATTAGGAGAATTAGGTCTTAATCAATTAATAGGATCAGGTATATCTTGTAATGATAAATCAACCAATTCTTCTAATGATTCCACATGTACAGAGTCCTTATTTTGCACAATTCTTCGCCTAGGAGCTTGTCTCCTGGGTAATAATGGTACCACCGATAATCCTCCAAGTTTTCTTATGTAAGATTGAGTAAGCCTCCTAAAATTATCTACTTCTTGATGAGGGACAACATATAAATGCTCAATATGCTTAGTTTCAGAATCAAGGTTTTCTTGATAATCAGCCTAAAAAATTATTTCTTTTGGTTTAGATGTTTCAAACGAAGACCCAGAGAAATTTCCTTGTGAAAACATATTTCCTCTACATTCCATGCACTGGAGGCCCTCCTTCTAGCACCAAAACTGTTGACGCTTGGGAAAATCCTTGTGCCGACTATAGGGATTCTCCCCAATGAACAATCCCAATTAGATTATTCATTGTTTGGAATGGGGAATTCGTCTGGTTAACAGTTCGGCTACCGTATATTTTTAAATAAAATTTTACCGGTTGCGGCCTGACCCACCATTTATATTTTATATGTAAAGGATGCAAATGCAAATTTCCTAATCTTAATAATGGATAGCCTATAATTGACAGGTAGAATCCTCACAAGTGATGCGCGGATTCTTACCTCTCGTTTTACCACTTCTACCTTATCAATCGATTAACACTATTATAATAGAGTACATATTCTTAACTAATTAACTAATCTATACTTGCAAGGAGCGAGTTTAAATATAAGAATAACATCTGAGATTGCTTGTACAAATTCAACAACTAACTATCTGAAATAAAGTATTTACAATCACAACAAAATGATATAGAAAGATAGCTTTGATATTAATTGATTCCATTTATTACTCATTTCTACACAGACATCTACACTTTATAATAAAAATCAGTAAAATCATTCATACACCATTAGAATAGTCCAATAAAGTAAGAAATATCTCACACCATACAGATGAACGAAGGATGAAATAATTATGAGCCTTAATTCATAACATTCCATGCAAACTCCATGTAAGCTTTCCCCCAGCAAAATAGTTCCTTCTCATTAGCAGAAAAAAAATTCTCATACAAATGTTACTAGATTCTATTACACCAGCCAAAATCCCCTTTCCCTTCTAACTCTCCCCTATTTATCTTTACAAAAGTTTGTCCTCACATGACTAATCACTTCACCTTCGCTTTTAAACCTTGGGTTTCCACATTTTGTCCTTTTGTGATTACTTAGCCAAAAATATAATTGTCCCAAAGATCACTTTCATAAAATATTACATTAAATTGTCGAGGCTCTAACAACTTTAAAGCAACTTCATGAGTGGACAATTCTTTCACTATGTCTATCAATCCCTTTGATGTTGCCTTGTGACCTTCTCCCATAAAATATGCATTCAGAGTTACTTGTCCCACATGCTGCTAAAGATCTTATATAGTAAGCATGTCCAGTCCCTTGATGTACTCCAAATCTTCACTGAAACTGTTCCTCAATTCTGCTAAACGTTGTTCTTTGGATGGTAATCCATCAATAGCTTTAGAAATTGGAATATGAAATTTTTAATGTGCTTGGTATATAGTTTGATCAATTTATTGACATTTTTTAATGGTTCTTTGTACTTCATTTAGTACTCTTTTGGTGGACTTACGACAACTTTCTAAGATAGTTATATCTAGCTTTAGTTCAGCCACTGTCCTTTTAGGCAAGTGATTAGGAATTTCCTGGACTTTCCCTTTCCACCCAATTAGCCTTTTTACGTTATTAAATGTTTATACCAATATCTGTTTTACAATGGCAGCTTTTGCAGACATTTATTTCATTTTGTCCATCATCCCTCTTAATTCATAAACTTCTTCCGTCAATAACTCTTGGGAGTGAAAAATATGTTCTTGTATTTCACGGGCATGTTCATAGAATGGTGCCATATCATGTTTCTGATCCTGAGCAATTTTGATTTGCTTCATCAAAGAATCCTTTTCTTTCATCCATTCATCCGTCTGAGATTATAGAGATCCCTTTTCAACCATCAGGGATTCTACCTGTTGATTCAACTGAGTTTCTCTTCTTTCTACCTCATTTATTCGAGAATGGAAATCAGTCTGTTCTCCTTCCATAATTACTGATTGTACATTCAAGGAATCCCTTTCATCTTCAAGGTCTTGGTAGTCCAGTAAAATTTTTGTTTTTTCTACTTCTATGCCATCTTGCTTTCTTTTCATCTCAATCCCCTCACTTCGAGCTTGTACTAAATTATCCTTTAATTTTAACATTTCATTTTTGCTGCGTTCTAAATAGTCCATCAATTTATCCACATTGTCTGCATTAGCTTTTGCAGCCGCAATATTCACAGAAGAAGTGAATTTCGGATCTTTGTTGGTACCTTCTACTAGAGTGTTCTCTTGCATAGTCACAATATCAGGTTGTGTACCAATCTTTAATCTCTTTTCTAATCTCCTTAGAATGGTCTTTATTTTGGGATAAAAAACAATAGTGTCTAGATTCACCACAAAATGTTGCTTCGAGGGAGTAAATGGTGTGAGTCCAAGCTCATCTAATGGTATATTACCCCCAGTAAGTGGTATTTCTAAGTCAGCAGGTGGATCTACTTCCATATCCCGTGAATTCTGACTTTCTTCTTGAATTTTCTTTTCTTCCACAACTTTCTTGATCTTCTCTTCTTCTTCCCCTTTCTTATCAGCTTCCTCTTGTAATATTTTCTATTCTTGCTCAGCTGCTTCCTTGTCTGCCTTTTCTTGCTCCTCTTTCCTCTTTGCCTCTTCTTCTCTTTGTTTTCTTTCTGCCTCTTTTGCTACCAAGGCTTCTTCTTGTGCTTTCTGTTGCTATGCTTCTTTTGAAGTTTCTTTTGTTTGACTTGAACTTGTTCATTCTTTCTTACCAAATCACTTGTTCATGTCTGTCATGTTCTTGGATCTTATATATACTTCGGCTTTCAGGAAATGATTTGTATATTCAAAATTGATCTTGCATGAGAAACAATGTTTAGATTCCTTCTGTAACTTATCATTTATGATAAAGATATTTTCTCAAAAATGGTATGCCTCGAGGTCTTTCACAAAATTCTCTACTCCTTTGACCTTAGTAAGCTTGTATGCTCTGATGGTAAAAGGAAGCAAAGGATAAGATGCCTTCTTATTTTCATTTAGAAAATGTCTAACTCTGTTTATGAAAACTTGTCTCACAGCTTCCTTGTGTACTATGTAGTCTATGACATATTTTGGCATTAGAGAAGGACTCTTTGTACCTCCGTACATCTGAATGTAAGTTCCATCTGGAGTGAAATAATAATCTCCATATTCCTTGATCACTTCCAATGCATTTTCTGACATGCAATTGGGATCCTCATCCAAAATCAATTTATATAAAGGGATTATGAACTCTTCGCATAAGATTTTATAAAGATGGCATGCTTATGAGCCCACATAATCTGGTAAGAAACGTAGAGTGGAGTCTCATCTGGAACCCAATAACATCCCAATTTATAAAATGGGTTCCTAATCAAGATGCAATCAATGAGGTAGGATGACATGAATAATTCTTCTTTCTTATGCGTTAAACCTCCTTGAGTTGTGGATACTGCTGCAACCATACTCTCTGAAATAATATCCACCCAATTAAAAATAGTATCGTGAGAGGAAATATGATACATGATCGACACCCAGCTGAGCTTGTATACATTTTCATTTTCTCTCCCAAATATTTTTCTCAACGTCACAACTAAAATCCTAAATGGGGTCTTCAAATTCTGCGAATCATGCTCTCCGCTAGCTCTCTGCCTTAGCTATTTTCCCAAGAGAAGCATTCTCTTGGCATATTTTGAATGATCTATGTTAATACTCTTGATCCAGTCATCAGTCAAAAGGATTTTTGGAGCAGGTAATTTGTAGGCTGTGCATATATGGGCTGGTTGAAACGAAGTGAACCCTTTCCCATTATCTCCCGCAACGATTCTAGATTTGACATCTATATAAGGTAAGATCCATCCTATTACCTCAGAGCAAGGGAATAATTCTGGATGAGTTGTAACTTTATGAAGACTTGATTTCTTTTTGTTTTGATATATCACCATCTTTTCAATAGAAGCATTAGGCACGTCCCAATATCTAATAAGTTGATATATTTCACCCCATTTGTATTCGGGGACTACTCCGATTATCGCTTTGGTGTCTTCAAATAAGGTTTCCATAATAATTTCTGGCACAAATTCAATATCTGAATCAGATTCTACAACTTTAAATTTGCACTTGGAAGATCTTCTATACATCTCCTAATCTTGTAACCAAAACAGTATCAGTGTATAATCATGTCTACAAGAAACTGAAAAAGAAATCAATTGATTCAGGCTCATTGTTATTATAAATTGACTTTATTAAACTTGCTCTTCATTTAATAATTAATTTTTTTTTATTCAATGATAAAAAATTTATGGAAAGGAAGTGAGATTGTAGCAACTTTTGTGGAAATCATTTCTTAGGTCTGTTGCAAAGACTAATTCGTCAAAGGTCACGATTTCTCCAGTGGTAGTTTACCAGTTTGCAACCTAGTTCCAATGAGTTTTAAGAAACTAATAACATAGCATTATCATATCATTTATTTTTTAAAATTAAACATGAATTTATCTCAAAATACACTATATCATGAAAAATGGAAATGCGCATGAAACACTCTATATGAAAACTAGGGAAAATAGTTCATTAACCATATTAACTAAGAGGAAAATTATGCGAGCCCGACTTCTCTCTCGATTGAACAAAATCCAACAAACATGACGGTTTTTACTCCTCTCAAACTAAGCAAACCTCAAAAGAAACCAAACTTTTAGTTTTCTATATACTGGTTTGAAACTCATCGAGGTAAAAAATGTTGTCCCAAACACATTCAATGATACTCGCAAACAAACAAACAATGCTAAAAGATGACCAACGCGAAAGGAAAAAATCTCATTAGTGTAGAATTTCCTGCTATCAACCATTAAACCCTATACCAGCTATCTTAAGACATGGAGACAAATGGTTTCAACCTAGCTATCATTTTCCTGCCCATCCAAAAGAAACAAATTCCTTAACGGATGAAATAATACCTACCTCACAGTGTAGTGGTGATCCCACAATGAGGAGGCTCCAGATGTCGCTGAGCTCTTCTGACAAAGATTCGCACAGTCACTCGGGCGAATAGAATATCGACAAGGTGTAAAATGATAAAAATAAATAAAAAATCCCCCCTTTTAAACCAATGGAAAAACCCTAACCAATAAATCAACATATATGTTTTTCGGCGAACACCCTTTTTTTTCGGCGTTGCTTTAAAACAAAGGTCAAAAAAATGATTTCCAAAAAAAACAAGTTTCGATGTCCAAACACTTTTTTCATCGTCCATGTTTCGTATCAAAACTAATTTAACGTTGGCCATGTTTCGAATGTTTAATGGATTTTACGGCGGGTTGTTTTTCCGATTTAAAATGAATTTAATGTCGGGTTAGTTTTGGGCTTAAAAACAATCCCACGCCAATTTCCGTTTCGGATGTTTACCGATTTTCTTCCAATGTGTTTAAGGAGAAAGATCCAATTACATATCGGTCAAAAAATCAGTTTAGGAGCAACTTATTCGACAACCATCGGCACGAAATTTCATTTTGTATCGACCATTTTTTAGAGAAATTCCATTTTCTCCCGATTCACATAAACTTATTCCTTCTCCGACCGTTTTGGTGATAAATCGAAGTTTGTTCCAACTGTTTCGGCGACAAATCAATTTTTGCTCCGAAACAGGAAAATCCAAAAAAATTGTAAGTGTGGAATTTTTCTAAAATACAAACTTTTTTGAAATCTAAAGAAGGTAAAGACTAAGACACATTCACAAATAAAAAAATTAAAGGAGCGACCCTATAATTTCATGCAAATTTTGGGGAAGTAGGTTGCAGCTGCAACACCTCCTTATTATGTTGTTCACAAAGGGATTGTCTGAACCACTACATGATTGAGTCAAAGCCTTCAAGCCTGTGACACTACAAGATGCTATTACTAGGGTGTGGGACATGGAGGGAGCCACCCCTAAGAGTAAATTCTAGTCCACACATTTCATTCCCCGGAAAGGAAAGGACAAGAAACCCTTTAAGAAGGGAGGAATCGAGAAAAATAGGATGGATGAAGAGACTCAAAATGAGTTCAGAAGAAATAAACTTTGTTTCAACTTCCAAGAGCCTTGGGAGTTGGGTCATAGATGCATGGGAAAAGGCAAGGTTCATTATATAGAGGTGGTGTCAAACAGTGATGAGGATAATGATGAGCAGGTGCATGATGATGTGTAGGGTAGTGGAACAGAGGGTAAACCACAGGTTCAACCACCACAGATACAACCACAGGGTGGCACGATTTCTACTTTATCAGCCACCCCTAGGTTTAACACCTTCTGGTTCAGGGGTGTTGTATAGGGACAGAGAGTCACAATCCTAATAGAAATTGGGGAAACCCACAACTTCATAGAATCATTATTGATATCCAGGAGAGGCGTCTCTGCAGATCAGTTCGAGGGATTTGGTGTGGAGGTAGGTGATGGGGGAGTGATGTCATATTTATTGAGGGTTCCACAGTTGACAGGGACAATGAGGAACTACAGTTTGATGGAGGACTTCTATGTGGTTGATTTGGTATAGAACAATATTGTCTTAGGCGTTTAGTGGCTAAGTACTTTAGGGACCATATCGAAGAACTACCAAACCATGGAGATGGGGTTCAAATGCACTAGATGGTATGTGGGTAGTTCTGAGGGGCATGTCCGATGAGGCCCCAAGAGTTGTCTCAACTAAGCGGATGGAGGCGTTGTTCATACATGGGGATGTATCTTATGGGGTGCATGATCATGATTCATAAGACCTTTCATGACAACCAATAGTACCATGTTGGCATACAATATTTATTGGGGAAGCATGATAGGGTGTGTTAACACCCCTATCAAGGTTCTCACCGAGGAAGGAAAGGGAACCCCCATGCCGAAACCCCGATCATACCTGTCAACTTTTCACGCCAACGGAAGAAGAGGGAACCCAAAAATTAGCCAAGTATCGACGAATTCCAAGCGAAATGATCAATCCGTAGTGAAAGAAATGAGAAAAACAAGGAAAGGGAGTTCTTCCGCAATCTAAAGAGATTGAATGGTCAGGATTGAAGAACGAATCCAAATCAATGGATGGGAAGAGATCCGTAGCACACTAGATGTGATTTTTTGAGTCCCGCAATCCGCATTGCGGAATGCAGATTGCGGGAGCCTAATTTTTCCAAAGGCACAAGTTCGACTTTCCAAATTCCGAGTTCCGCAACCCACATTGCGAGATGCGGATTGCGGGAGCATGTTTTTTCCAAGGGCACAGATGTCGGTTTTCGAGTTCCGCAACCCACATTGCAGAATGTGGATTTTGGAAGGGTCATTTTCCAAAAGGCGCAAAATGGAGTTTCTGAGTTCCGCAACCTGCATTGTGTATTGCGGATTGCGGAAGTGAAATATGGCGTTCCGAGTTCCGCAACCCACATTGCGGAGGTGATTTCCACGAAGTTTTCCAAAGGAGTTCCAAGTTTCGCAACCCGCATTGCGGATTGCGGATTGCGAAAGTGAAATATGGAAAAGTTCATTCGATGATTCCGAGTTTTGAAACCCGCATTGCGGATTGTGGATTATGGATCAGGCATTGCAGATCGAAGATTGTTTAGCAGAAATAGGGAAAATTTTGGTCACGAAAAATGAATATTTTCACAGGGAAATGGCACGTTTGGGAGATGATTTGGAATCCAAAGAGAAGCACAATATGGTTACCTGTCCAAATAAACCTAAAATGACCCAATTCGAAGGGGTAACAGGTGGCTCTAAAGGCCTGAGATTCTCCATGACAGCGCACAGAGTTTCCCACCAGCGCGTCCAACAGACTCTGAGGCAGTTGGTTCGAGCAATTCAGCTTGAACGACCTCATCCTTTCCAGTTGTAGACTATTGTTAGTTAGTTAGAAGTTGTTTGATGTTTTGTAAGCCTATAAAGGAATATTTCGAATTAAATCAAAGGGTTGGATGTTTTGGATTCTGAGAGAAAAAACGCTCTGCGTATGTATTAAACTTGGCATTTTTAATTCATGAGAAGACCTGATTCTGGAGCAGATATTCTTGTGATGAGTGTTTTGATGTATGTTACTTCCTGTGCATGTGTTCTTCATTTGTATTTCCCATTGATTGTTTGCTTCTGTAGTATCTAGATCAAGATTACATGGTCTGGAATTCATATTTTATGCTTCAGATGCATATGACTAGGTATTCCACCCTTTCCTCTTGAAGTTGCAGGTTAGAATTCATTTGCAAATGATCTAGATTTGTGATGGAATTTTTTTCCCTTTCTGCTTTCATTTGCTGATATCTTTGACTTGAAAAAACCTCATCTACCTCGCCTCTACCTCTGAAATTGTGGTCCAAATCAGTCATTTGTGACTATAAATCCATTGAAGTTTGAATCCATGCCCAATGGTGCTCCTGTCCTTAACCCCAACCAACTGAAAAAACCCCCACAAATCCTTATCTGAAGGTATAGCCACCACTTTTATCCATAGCCATCCCATGCAAATGATATCCTAAGTGCTGAGTAAATTGTGAAAGAGAGATCCCTGTCTGTGGTTGGAAAGGCTAGTTTCCATCCACCAAAGCTTGGTTTGAAACAACTACCTCATGATATCTTTTGCTGCAACCTAGGAGAATCTTGAGTGATAACATTTTGGCGACTCTATTGGGGATTCGAAATGCTTCTTTCCTAGAACAAGAATTTCAAAGCATCAAATCAGATCTCTGAGGGAAAATAGAGGATCATAAATTTCAAGGTTGTAACATTTTCCCTAGTGACTCCAACTTTCAGATTGGCGAATTTCTTGGAAGAATTATGGCTTCCAGAAGAATACCTACCAGAATTTAGCTAGGTCCTGAACTAGCAAAGTTTGTGTCAGATCCTGAGAAGATCATCAGGAAAGTAAAGAAAGAACAGACAGGTATTTCTCCATTAACTAGGTCTTTTTCTCTACCTAAAGAAGAGGCACAAGCCATAGCGATTGTCTCTTGGGATTTAAAAACTGAACAGTCCTAATTTAAGTCTAAATCTAAATATGATCTAAAGAAAACCCTGTTTGACCAAAGAAAATTCTAGACACATTGTATGAATGCTTTGTGGGAGAATTCACAAACTAAAGAAGAGAACAGTGATTTATTTCTCTTCACTAAAGCTACTAGCAAAAATACCCAAGGCTTGACTACTCCTCCTGCTATTATAATCCATATTGTTGTAATACCTATTGTTACTCTTGCTACTTCAAAAATCCCTCTCGTTCCCAAGAAAAACCTAAGAGAAATGGCTACTAGATTTCCCCCTTTAGCCTTCCCTGCCAATATCCATGACCTGCATGTGGACTATGCCCAATGCCTCATGAGATTTGATGGAGAAGTAAATAGTTCTGCACAACACCATGTGGACCACTTTAATTATTTTACAGATCTGGAGGAGGTAGATGAAGATGATGTCAAGATGAGCTATTTTCCTAGAGTCTTGCAGGAGAAGTAAAGAAGTGGTTCAAAGCCCTTCCAAATGGGGGAATTGACACTTATGAGAGATTTGAAGAAGCCTTCCTGGCTAGATGGCAGGATAAACGAAATCCTCTCCAAATTCTCACTCAGTATGAAAAAACAAAGAAAAACAATGTTGAGACTGTCCAATAGTTTTCAACTATATTCATGAGAATGTATAATTTTATCCCTGTGGACATCAAGCCTCTTGTGGGAGTAGCCAAGCTTCATTATGATAATTGTTTTTACAGTGACTTTGCTCTCATGTTGAGAGAAAGGAGATCTACCACTCTACCTGATATGTTAAAAGATGTTGTAGAAGTAGAAGCTAATTTGATGGCCTTGGGTAAAATGAAGCACATAAATGAAGCTGATAAAAAGATATCTAATGAGGCATCCCAACCGTCCACATCCCAATCCATTGATACCAGATTTGAATAGATGGTGAGGACTATGGAAAGGCTAGTAGATAGGATTTCCCTTAACAATAGGCCTCCTTCTAGATAAAATCCAGAGCCTCAAGCTCGAAATAACAATTATAGGAGACCTCATGTCCCACAGGGAAGACTAAGAGAGCTAAGGGATCCTAGAAATGTTGAGAATCAGCCAATCAAACCACCTTTTGTTGAGAACCTATTAGCAGGAGAAGAAGAAGAAGAGCACCCTAAAGATCAGGTCCACCTCTTTTATCAGATCCAACTCCAGCTCTATTTAACTAAAGAGGAACATGACCAATCCTCCCTGCAGTTGGATAGTAGCCAAGAAGAATAAGAATCTGATCAATACCAAAGAGGATTCCAAAATGAAATCTATGAATTTTAGAGGAAGCATAATTTGAGAGGTAGGAAGGTAACAGTGGACCAAGTAAAGGCTATTGCTGAGCCATCTTCTTCTCAGCCACAAAGAAAGGAAGCCTTCAGGAAGGGTGACCCAAAAAATGTAGCCTCTGGTAAGGCAGCTGATAAGGGGGGAGAAGCTCCTAAAAAGGGCCCAGAAGGGAGAGATGAAGGTAATGTAAAAACAATAGAAAGGATCCATTCTGATTTCAGTTTAGAGAATGAAATATCTAAGATTAAAATATCAATTCCTTTAAATGAGTTGTTCAAAAACTCAGAGTACAAAGATCCTAGTGTGAAAGTAGTGAATGGAGAAGAAGAAAAACAGCCTGATACTCTCAATTTGCATGATGACAAACCCACTCTTCTGTTTGGTCCCCATGTTGAAAGTTCTCCAAAGGATGATTTTCCTCCCTTCTATATCAGCCTAAACATACATGATCATATATTGCACAATGCTATGTTATATTCTGGAGCTTCACATAACCTCATGCCAAGATCAGTGGTGGAGAATCTAGGGTTAGAAATCACAAGGCCCTATAAAGATCTATTCTCATTTGGTTCTAAAAGGGTCCAATTTTTAGGGCTGATTAAGGACATGGTGGTCTCACTGACTCGAATACCTCATAAGAATGTAATCATGGATGTGGTAGTGGTTGATATTCCACATAGATTTGGGATGTTATTATCTAGGTATTGGGCATCAAAATTAAAAGGAACTCTACAAATGGACATGTCTTATGATACCATCCATGTTTTGGGGGAAAATAGAAGACTGTACAGGGAGCATAGGCTGTCCTATGTAGTGAGCAGTAAGAGTCAGCCTGATAACCATCCCATTTTTTTTTTGTAGACACTCATATAGGAACCTCAATTTTTAATAAAATTACGACTTTTTTCCGAGGAAAAAAGAAAAAGGAACCTCAATTTTCTGTTATGATCTTGGCTTAGAAGAGAAAGGTTTGAAATTCACTAATATGCTTGAAACAAATGACAAGTCTAGTAATGAGCAAGAGATACAATGCATTGACAACTCAACAAACCTAGAAGGCAGTGGTCAGTAAATGAAGAAAGACAGTGATGAAAAATTAGAGTTAGAAATAGAAGCTACAACCACAGTCCAAAAAGAAGATCACTGGGTTATGAGATTTGATGGAGTTGTGAATAAACAAGGAGCTGGGGAAGGGGTATGGATCATCCCTCCAGATGAAGGAAGTCAATGCACCATATTACATACCTTCAAACTAATGTTTGGTTGTTCTAATAGTGTGGCAGAATATGAATCCCTACTGTTGGGTCGGAATGCACTCAAATATCTAAGAGCTAAAAAGATCAAAGTTTATGGAGATGTAGAGCCAATAATCCAACAATTGAATGGTAATTATGAGACTAAACATCCCAGAATGAGGGCTTACATAAATTCTATTTGGGATATGTTTGATAATTTCTTCACAGAGCATGATATTTCTTTCATTCCTAGAGAGCAAAACACAATAGCAGACATTTTAGCCAGCTCTTCTAGCATATTTCAACTCCCTGCCTATCCTACCAAAGCTTACTTGATCAATATAAGGCATAGACCCTCTGTTCTAGACAATACCAAACATTGGAAAATATTTGAAGATGATTAGTCGATCAAGATATTCCTAGACACGACTAGGGAATTTTACAACACCCAAATTGATCAAGAGGATTGTTCATGTGATGAATGGGAACCCGACCCACCAGAGATCCTAACCACTTTGGGAGACAAAGATATCCTGCAGCTGAAGAGAAATTATATACCCAAAGGATTAGTTCCATTAGAATTTTTTTTTGATGAAAATGATGTGTCCAAAGATCACAACGTTTCTCCAAACCATAGTGAGGTGGAAGACTGTAACATTGGGAATGATGAAGAACCCAAAATTGTCAAACTATCAAAGTCTTTAACCCCAGTCACTAAAGATGGCTATGTGGATCTAATGAGAAAGTTTTCTAATGTGTTTGCATGGTTCTATGAAGACTTGAAAGAATATGACACTTCTATCATCCAGCATACCATATCAGTCAAGACAGGGGAGAAACCATTCAGGAATAAACTAAGAAGGACGAATCCTGTACTACTCCCTCTAATTGAAAAAGAAGTGAAAAGGTTGTATGAAGCCAAAATCATAGTCTCCTTAAGGTTTTCAAAGTGGGTATCCAACATAGTCCCGGTGAGGAAGAAAAATGGTGAAATCAGACTATGTATTGACTTTAGAAATCTGAACAAAGTGTCACTAAAGGACAACTATCCCCTGCCCAAAATGGACCACATTTTAAAGAAGGTTGTAGGGGCAGCAAGAATGTCCATGATGGATGGATTTTCAAGGTACAATCAGATTAAAGTATAGCTAGAAGATCAAGACAAGACAACCTTTACCACACCTTGGGGGACCTTCATGTATGCAAAGATTCCTTTTGTCCCGTTGAATGTTGGAGCTACCTTCCAAAGAGCTATGGACATATCTTTTGCAGAAGAGAGACAAATTTGTAGTCATATACATGGATGACATCACTGTGTATTCTAAGTCTGATACCGAACATATGAAATATTTGCCTCAAGTGTTTTCCAAGTGCAAAAAATTTGGAATCTCTTTGAACCCCAAAAAATCAAACTTTTCCATGCAAGAAGGCAAGCTACTAGGTCACATAATATCTAAAGATGGGATCAAAATTGACCCAGACAGAGTTGTCACAATACAGAAAATTGAACTCCCCCGGAGTAAAAAAGAGGTTCAATCCTTTCTAGGCATAGTGAATTTCTTAAGAAGGTTCATGCCCAATTTCGCAGAGATCATGAGGTCAGTCACAAACATGATTAAGAAAGACACTCAGATCAAGTGGACTGTTGAATCCAAACAAGCATTTGGAGACATAAAAAGGGCAATTGTTGAAGCACCTGTGCTAATCAGTCCCGATTTTGACAAAGAATTTCTAATGTTTTCTTTTGCATTTGAGCATTCCATAGCTGGAGTGATTTTACAGAAAAATCAGGAAGGAGATGAGCAGCCCATATCCTTCTTCAACAGATCTCTTAGAGATGTTGAGCTCACGTACAACATCATTTAAAAGCAATCATATGCCATGGTTAAAACTTTGAAATATTTTAGAGGTTATGTTCTACATTCCCATGTGATTGCTTATGTTCCTAATGCTGCAGTAAAGGATATATTGACACAACCTTATCCAGGAGGTAGAAGGGATAAGTGGATAGCTATGCTAATGGAATATGACTTAGAGATCAAACCTACAAAGCTTATCAAAGGACAAGGACTGGCCAGGCTCATGGCTGAATCAAATTGGGATTCACTAAGTGTGAACTTGCTTTCACACATGCTGGAAGAAACTGCCCAAGACCCACTGTCACAAGTATCAAATAAATTCTTGTCTTCTCCTTGGTATTCTGATATTATATATGTTTTGCAGAAATTACAAGCACCCTCTGAGATGGGTAAAAGAAAATCCAGGTCAACCAAGATGAAAGCTGCAAAGTTTTGCATATTGAATGGTTGCCTTTATTGGAAAGACCTTGGAGGTGTTCTATTGAACTGTCTAGTGGAAGATGAAGACAAAATAACCTTGAAAGAGTTTCACAAAGGTGTTTGTGGTGGGAATCACTACTGGAAGTCCACTATTGACAAAATTCTCAGGGAAGGGTTTTATTGGCCCACCATGTTCAAAGATGCATATAAGGAAATAAATACTTGCCATGAATGCCAAATCTTTGAAGGGAAGAGGAAGATCTTATCTTTGCCTTTGAAACCAATCTCTGTAGAATCCCCTTTCCAGCAGTGGGGGCTTGAATTCATTGGTGAAATTTTCCCCAACTCCTCTGGACAACACAGGTGGATATTGACTACCACTGATTATTTCACTAAGTGGATTGAGGCAATACCAACCAGGAAAGCTACATACATAGTCATCATCAAATTTCTAGAGGAAAATATCATGTCCAGGTTTGGTTTCCCTGTTAAAATAATCACTGATAATGCTTAATCCTTCAAATCCAAGAAAATGGTCAAGTTCTGTGACAAATTCCACATAAAGTTGGTCCATTCTACTGCTTACTACACCCAGGGAAATGGACTAGATGAGTCCTCCAACAAAAGCCTGGTTAGGATCATCAAGAAGCCGCTACAAGAAAACAAAAGGGCTTGGCACACCAAGCTAACCTTATCCTTGTGGGATGATAGGATCACTTCCAAGAGGTCCATTGGAAATTCACCTTTTAAATTGGTATATGGGACATAGGTGATATTCCTTGATTCCCTCAAAGGGCCTGCAATGAGGCTGCTACAAGATCAAGGAGAGGAGCCAAACCCTGAGCTAAGGACGACCAATGAGCTAGTTGAGATACATGAAGTCAGAGAAATTGTACATGTTGAAGCTATGCTGGCTCAAGAGAGGGTTAAGAAGAATTTTGACAGAAAGACCAAGGCTGGTGATTTACAAGTGGGAGATCTAGTGTTGAAATGGGATGCTAGAAGAGAGGACCAAGCCCTAAAGTTTGATAACCTTTGGAAGGGACCCTATACAGTCATCTCTCGCCATGGAAACAACGCTTTCTTCTTGCAATATGGGGATGATGAACCAGTTAGGAAGAGACCCGTCAATGGGCGATTCTTGAAGCGCCATCTCTAGTGAAAAACAAGTCAGTTGACCCACTCGCATTGTACAAATTCATTTTTTGTTGAGTTTCAATTAGCCATTTTTAGTTTTGTTTGAATAAAGAAAAAAAGAGAAGGGCCACTAGTCTACTGTTCTTGCTACCTCACAGGGAGGATAATATCCCTGGTTGGAACCGTTGTTAACACCCCTATCAAGGTTCCCTCCAAGGAAGGAAAGGGAACCCCCATGCCGAAACCCCGAGCATACTTGTTGACTTTTCACGCCAATGGAAGAAGAGGGAACCCAAAAAATGGTCAAGTATCGACGAATTCCAAGCGAAATGATCAAGCCGCAGTGAAAGAAATGAGAAAAACAAGGCAAGGGAGTTCTTCTACAATCTAAAGAGATTGAACGATCGGGATTGAAGAATAGAACCAAATCAACGATTGGGAAGCGATCTGCAGCACACCAGATGTGAGTTTTCGAGTCCTGCAATCCTGATTGCGGAATGCGGATTGTGGGAGCCTGATTTTTCCAAAGGCACAAGTTCAACTTTCTGAGTTCCGAGTGTGGTAGAGAATTCATCCTACGGATATTTAAACTCTCTCATGGACATAACTAAGCCCCTAGATACTTAATCCATGACATAAAAAAAACAAATGGTGATCTATTCTCCTCGATCTAGCACAATACATAAGCTATTGAGCATGGAAGAAGAAATGAAGAAGTAAAACTTACCTCTAACCTGTAGGTTGTCCTAGCTCCAGCTCCAAGCTTGATCTTCAAGTCTTGAACTTGTTAAACAAGACAAAGGACCAAAATTTCCAAGCAATTAGATGTATTAATAATCTATATCTAATCTGCAACATATCATGCATCAATATAACAAGAGACAAGACATGGGAGAATAGGCCAAGTTATCATTAAGAAATCCAAAGAAGCTGATTACAATGTTATACCTTGATTTCCAAGATGATAGAATCTCCTTCCAAGCTCTCCTCCATCACTCTTGCAAGAATCTTAAGTTCATAGGTTTGGTGCTTCCAAAATCTCCCCCCTTTAGCTCATGGCTGGTCATCCTTAAGTAGGATTTGGGAAGGCCAACCACTAGGAGAAAAGGATGGATCTAAGTGAGTAAGATGTGGATCAAGGATCTAAACCATGCCAAGGAGGGATTCGAAGGGGTACCTCATCCCAAGAAAATTTCCATGAGATCCAAGATCCAAAATCAAAGGGATAAGCCTAAAAATAAATTTTTGCTCCCCTATAACTGAGCAAAGTGCAAAAATATTGAAATTTTCGCTCCCCCATAGGCATGCAGGGCGCAAAAATATTGAAATTGTCGCTCCCCCATTGGCATGCAGGGCACGAAAATTCCAGTAAGGTAATTTTTGGAGGTGGTTAAGTTGGGTTTCGAACCCTTGCTTGTTGGATTTACTTCCAAATGTGACTAGGGAAGGGACCAACATTAGAATGAAGGGTCCTAACACCTTTAGGAGGCATAACTATCATGTTTTCCATGGTGGTGAAACATCCTCACTTACACATGGTGTGGCAATTTGAGGTATAACACCGAGTTCCGCAACCCACATTGCGGAATACAGATTGCGGGAGCATGTTTTTTCCAAGGGCACAGATGTGGGTTTCTGAGTTCTGCAACCCGCATTGCGGAAGGGTCATTTTTCAGAAGGCGTAAAATGGAGTTTCCGAGTTCATCAACCTGCATTGCGGATTGCAGAGGTGATTTCCGTGAAGTTGTCCAAAAGTGTTATGAGTTCCACAACCCGCATTGCAGATTGTGGATTGCAGAAGTGAAATATGGCAAAGTTCATTCGATGATTCTGAGTTCCGCAACCTGCATTGCGGATTGTAGATCGAGCATTGCGAATCGAAGATTGTTTATAAAAAATGGGGCAAATTTCAGCCGTGAAAAATGAATTTTTTCACAGGGAAATGGCAC
Source organism: Larix kaempferi (assembly GCA_027924585.1). Classification (NCBI taxonomy): domain Eukaryota; kingdom Viridiplantae; phylum Streptophyta; class Pinopsida; order Pinales; family Pinaceae; genus Larix; species Larix kaempferi. The sequence continues at coordinate 10,193,859 of BSBM01000029.1, forward strand.
GTTTGGGAGCTGATTTGGAATCCAAAGAGAAGCACAGCCTGGTTACCTATAAAAATCAACCTAAAAAGGCCCAATTCGAAGGGGTAAGAGATGGCTCTAACGGCCTGAGATTCACCATGACAGTGCACAGAGTTTCCCACTGTCACGTCCAACAGACTCATAGGCAGTTGGTTCAAGCAGTTCGGCCTCAACAACCTCATCCTTTCCAGTTCTAGACTATTGTCAGTTAGTTAGAAATTGTTTGATGTTTTGTAAGCCTATAAAGGAAGATTTTGAATTAAATCAAAGGGTTGGGTGTTTTGGATTCTGAGAGAAAAAACGCTCTGCGTATGTATTGAAATCGACCTTTTTAATTCATGAGAAGAACCGATTCAGGAGGAGAGATTCTTGTGATGAGTGTTTTGATATTTGTTACTTCTTGTGCATGTGTTATTCATTTGTATTTCCCATTTATTATTTGCTTCTGCAGTATCTAGATCAATATTACTTGGTCTGAAATTCATATTTTATGCTTCAGATGCATATGACTAGGTATTCCACCCTTTGCTCTTGAAGTTGCAGGTTAGAATTCATTTGCAAATGCTCTAGCTCTGTGATGGAATTTGTTTCCCTTTCTTCCTTCATCTACTGATATATTTGACTTGAAAAAACCTCATCTACCTCGCCTTTGCCTCTAAAATTGTGATCCAAAACAATCATTTGTGACTATAAATCCATTGAAGTTTGACTCCATGCCCAATGGTGCTCCTGTCCTTAATCCCAACTAGTTGGAAAAACCCCCACAAATCCTTATCTGAAGGTCTAGCCACCACTTTTATCCATATCCAGCCCATGCAAATGATATCCTAAGTGCTGAGTAAATTTTGAAAGAGAGATCCCTCTTTGTGGTTGGAAATGTTAGTTTCCATCCACCAAAGCTTGGTTTGAAACAATTACCTCATGATCTCTTCTGCTGCAACCCGGTAGAATCTTGAGTGATAACAGGGTGTTTGGAGAGATTCCCCCAAGGAGACCACTTGACAGGGGCTTCTAGCACACTATAGAGTTGGAGGAGGGGGTTGAGCCAGTGATCAACACCTCCTATAGACATCTGAAGAAATTCAAATACGAGATTGAGAAATATATCAAGGAGATTCTTGCCATGGGGCATATCAGACCTAGATCCAGTCCGTTTTCATCTTTGGTTGTATTGGTAAAAAAGAAGGATGGGACAATGAGGATGTGCATATACTATAGGGAATTAAACAAGAATACCATAAAAAATAGGTATCCCATTCCTTGCATTGATGAGTTGTTGGATGAGTTGCATGGGGAAGTATACTTTTCAAATATTGATCTTAGATCGGGTTACCATCAAATCAAGGTCTTTGAACAAGATGTACATAAAAATTCCTTGAGGTGCCACTATGGGCATTACGAGATTTTGGTCATGCCGTTTGGGATGACCAATATGCCAACCACCTTCTAGTCATGTATGAATCACATTTTTTGGAAACAGTTGAGGAAGTTTTTGATAGTGTTCTTTGATGATCTCCTCATATAGAGCCAGACATGGAAGGAGCACAAGAATCATCTAGATGGGATTTTGAGCATCATGGAGGAGCATCCTTTAGTGCCAAGGCCTCCAAATGTGACTTTGGCCTTCTAGATATTTTATACTTGGGCCATGTCATCGGTGCATAGGGTGTACAGGTGCTTCAGGAAAAAATTCAGGCCATTTTGGATTGGCCAATGTCGAGATGCCTCTTGGAGCTATGAGGATTCTTTGGTCCATGCACATATTATAGGCAATTTATGAAGGGGTTTTCAAAATTAGGTGCAACCCTCACTGATTTGATAAAGAAGGGATATTTTAGGTGGACAGAAAACTCGCAATGAGCATTTGAAACGCTCAAGGAGGTGATGAGCACTTACTCGGTATTGGCACTACTTGAATTCAACCAACCTTTCGTGTTGGAATGTGATGCTTCAGGTATTAGCATTGGGGTAGTATTGATGCAAAAACGACACCCAATAGCCTTTGAGAGCAGGAATCTCAGAGAGTCGAAAAGGATATACTCTATTTATGACGAAGAGATGCTCACCATCATGCATGCATTGGTGAAGTTTAGACAGTACTTGGTAGGCAACAGATTCATGGTGAGGACATACCACAATAGCTTGAAATACTTCTTGGAGTAGAAGAACTTGAAGGAAAGACAACAGAAGTGGGTTTGCATGATACATGACTATTAATTTGATATAGAATATGTGAAAGGAAAGAAAAGCGTTGTTGCTGATGCACTCTCCAAGAAACCAGTCACATGCTCTTTGATGGATATTTCGGCTAATTGGAAATCCCACCTCCTCGAGGAATACTCCAAAAAAAATTTGCTTGAAAACTATTGGATGACCTCATACAGGACTACAGGTATAGAGTATTTGATGATGTCACATTCTACAAGTACATGGTATACTTTGTTCTTGAAACCAAACTTAAGGAGAAAATTGTGAGGGCTACACAAGATACTCCTACAGTAGGAAACCAGGGGTACTTTAAAATGTATCGTCAGATCATGGAGAGGTTCTCGTGGAAGGGACTCAATGATGATGTGCTATAGAACATGAGGAAATGCATGGTTTGTCAGCAGAACAAGACTGAATAGATCCATCTAGTAGTACTTCTGCATCCATTACCTATACTAGAGTAGAAGTGGGAAAGTGTCTCCATAGATTTCATCATCGGTTTACCATGAGTATAGGGTTGATATTTTATCTATGTGGTGGTATATTGGTTGAAAAAATTCACACATTTTTTGCAGTGTCCTTGGATTATATAGTGGCAAAGGTAGCAGAGGTTTTCTTCAAGGAGTTATTTCATTTGCATGGACTGCCAAAGAACATTTTCAGCAATAGGGATAATTGGTTTCTCGGGGATTTTTGGCAGGATATTTTCAGATTGGTAGGCACTAAGTTGACTCCCAGCACTAGTTATCATCCTTAGATTGACGAACATAACGATATTGTGAATAAATGGGTCGATGGGTACTTGCAAAACTATGTGTCAAAAAAACAGAGGGATTGGATTAGGTGGCTACACTTAGGTGAGCACTGCTCCAACACCACATATCACATGTCAATTGGTATGAATTCGTTCAAATCCTTATACGGTTATGACGCCCCATCATTTGTTGACATGGCATTTGGGGATAGTAGGGTACCCAAGGTGAGTGACTAGATACAGGAGATTTAGGGCATTCTTTGAGTCCTCAAAGAAAATCTACATGTGGCCCCGCATCAACAGAAGATATATGTGGACAAGCAACGAATAGAGTGCAGTTTTTAGGTAGGGGAAATGGTATTTTTGAGACTACATCCTTATATTCAATCCTCACTGAATAAAAGCATTGTAGAAAAATTGAATCCTTGCTTCTACAGGTCATAGAGAGTGGCTAGGAGGGTTGGAGAGGTGGCCTATGAGTTGGAGATTTTGCTGGGAAGCAAGATCAACAATTTATTCCATCTGTCATGCCTCAAGAAGGTACTAGGACAGTAGGTCACAACCTCTACAGAGTTACCTTCATTGGATGAGGAGGGGCCGTTGATATTAGACCCAGAGGAGATTCGGGTTGTGTGAGAGAGGATACTGAGAAAAAGGGTGATTAGGGAGTACTTGGTAAAGTAGAGGCATATTCCAGTAGAGGAGGCCACTTGGGAGAGTGAGAAAATTATGAAGCACCCAAACTTGCAAATGATTGAGGACAAGCATTCTTAGGAAGGAAGGACTGTCATGTCCCTTTCCGAATGACCACCACGGGGACGACTTATTAGCCTATCCAGTTCTTGTAGGCTATATTCGGTTAAGAAGGGAATTAATTAATTATTTAATGCCACTCAAGCTTAAAAGTACTTTATAAAGTGGCATTAGTAATTAATTCTTAAAGTGACTTTATAAAATTCACTTTAGAACAAAAGTGACAGAAAGGTGTAAAAAAGGGGTATTTTCCTCATTAAAGTCACATTTTAATATTTTGATAAGAGAAATGGTCAAGAGGAAGCTGAAAAGTCACAAGGAGGTAAAATAGAAATTATAAAAAGGAGACGAGGGATCATTCTCTCCATTCTTGTCATTGTATTTTCGAAAACTAGATATCGCTTGAGCTTGGATTTCTCTTGGACGAAACCCCGAGGGAGAGGAACCGGTTTTGGTAGTGAAACATATATACCCTAGATGACTATATGAGGAGATATTAAATAGATCAATCACAATATCTCCATGGCCATGGCTTATGGTACTATTTTCACTCTTAGATTAGTGGTTTCTAGGCTTTAGTAGAGGATGGCGCACTTAGCGAGGAATTCTTGTCATTTTTGTGAAAGGGATGCATTAGTTAGGAGGGAGCTTCACATCTTTGAAACTTGCATATGTTTGTTGACCAATAGGGTGCACCAAGACATAGTACACTCATTGATACAATAGGGGCGACAACATATTTGCAGGAAGTAGACCTACAAGAAGGGCACACTTGCATCTATGTCATTGTTGTTTGGAATGGAATTGTCATCTATACAACCAAGCAAGGGAAAAAGGAGGACGATGGGAACCATTTTTATTCTCTCTTGTTACTGCTCCAAGCTGCGAAGGAGGACGTTGACATTCTTTATTGAGGGTGACATTGGAGATTCTATTTATCTTTATTGGATGAGTGATACTATATGGATTATGGCATCAAATTTAAGGAAAAAGACTTCATTTGTGGGGCTTGGTAAGTCACACATTCACTACTGAATATATATATATTTCACTAAAATTGAAAATATTTTATTACAAGGACAACCCCATATTTGATTTTTTGGTTAATTTTGAATTCTAGATCCACTGTTTAATTCCAAATTTAATGAACAGTACACAATGATCTGCAATGAAGATTGACACCTTTAGAATATAGTTTATACTGTGCATCTATAGGAAATTTGAGTGCATAGAGTCAAGGATCATCTCCCATAGTCATATGATATCATCCCATTAGTTCCTAGAAGACCGCTACAACATCTTGGACCACCATATCTCTTGAAATCAAGGTTGTCATCTCTAGATCTTCTCTACAGTGTGTATAGGATTGTAAGATCAATCTTTAATTAATTATATCAGTCCTCTTTGTTGATTGTTTGTAAGTATGTTAGCTTTATTTTATGAATGTGAATTGCTTGCTTGATATAAATTAAAGAGCATGTTGTGTGGGGATATTATTATGCACTCTATGGTATGACTGTCATGCAATTTTAAAACATACAAACTCATATTTATGACCAGCAATAAGGGGTTGAAAAATGTGGCATTAAATTTGTTTGAATAAGTGATAAACCAAATAATCATACTACAACCACATAACTCTTCCATTCTCTAGCAGTTAAATTGTTAAGGGACCTTGACCTTACATATATACTAGTTCAACTTAGCACACTTTTTGGAAGTTTGAATGTGATTACAATTTTCCATGAATCCATTTTAATTTATTGAAAATTATAAAGGATGTGCTTATCAAGAACCACGTATAGAATACAAATAAAATATTAAGACATTACATGAGAAGATTATCCCTCTCAATGACTACGTTATGATACCCATGCTATGTAGAATATTATTACTCTCACTGGCTATGTTATGATATACCAATGCTATGGAAGTTATCGTTGTCTTTAGAAACAAGCATGAAACCCTGTCTACTATTAAAATCACCAAGTGTATATGCAATCTTTATGATATAACTATCATTAGGTTGGTTTTCCAAATGTTTTACATTAGAAGAGAATTAATATTTAAACCTTGAAAAAACATAAACAAAAAGGGGGCTTTCCACATTTTATTCAATAGAAAAAAAGGAAAATAATTATGAATTCATGTATTAGGACCTGTTCAATCTAAACTCTATTGGTCCTTGACTATCCAATTGTATGCCTCAAAGCTTGATGATTTGGAAAGAGCCAATTCTACATGAAGAGATTGTCAATTTGAAGCTAAGAGCATTTGGTATAATATCTTTTACTTTCTCCATATCAATATTGTGGGAAATAATAACTCATTAGGGATAAATAACTAATGGGTAGAAGAGGGTAAATCATTGTAGATATATTAAGTGATCAATATAATAATATCTAAATTCCTTACATTGTATTTGGTATATATCATTCTGTAGAACGGTTATGCTAAAGATGCAAAGTGACCATTAGAACCTTGGGAATGACAAAAATGATAGAGTGCTATACAAGACAAAGGAAGACGATGGTGAAATTGTTTCTATACAATTAGACACATTATTTAAAAATATTATCATAAACATAAGGGTATCTCATTCCTTGGAATGATGCAAAGTGACCATCGGAACCTTGGGAATGCCAAAAGTAATAGAGAACCACAAGACAAAGTAAGACGATGATGAAATTATTTCGAGGAATTTTTTTTTAGACTCCACATATTATTTACTAATATTATCATAAATATAACATCTTCTTTTAGAGACAATATATCTTATTTGTTGGTGATGGCATTTACTTATCTTCTATTGTTTTCTCTTCAAATCAAAATGTAAAATTTGGAGACGTAACGAGCTCATATTGTTGTGCAAATATTCATGTAGAATACAAATTTCACTACATGGAAAGAGAGGGGTCATTTCCCGAGGAGTCGTTGCGTCACTCTTCGAGGCAAGAACATTAAAGGAAGTCCAATGATACAGTGCCATCTATTGAGGCAAGGATATCATGATCAACGCACATCAGTGTTGATAATTGGAGATTGTCGGATTTATATCGAGAGAATCCAGCCTATTGTATTGTGAACATGGTATGTAGATTTATGCAAATGTAAAGTTGTGCATGGATGCTTAGGTATTTTTGTTTAATGAAATTTTAGAGCCATCTTTGAATAGATCGTCTCAAGAGAGTGTTCGATTGAGTTCATCTAATCACCATTCAAGGAAAAGGGATAATTATATGGCCACAAAGAATTCTCCCATATCATCCTTTGGACAACGTTCATCTCAAGCACCTTCTATTAGTATAATTGTGTGTAAAATTTATTTATGCTAATATACATCAAGTGTAGATGCACATGTTCAATATGTTTTTTCCTTTATACACAATTGTGTTTGTGTCTATAAAATATCAAGGTTTGGTAGAGGGACATAATGGGGATGGGGGTGTAGGTCAACATGCTACCAATTCTCAGGTAAGGGGCAAAGGTCAAGCGAGGAGGGTAACTATTTAAACAAGATGTGGGTTGTACTCCCATAACAACTTATCCTGGGGATCTACCCGAAGATATTCCATAGGAAAATAATGTCCAGCAATTGAACCTTCAACGTTGTACATCTCACTATGATAAGTTGAAGGGTGATCTTGCTAGTTTGGATCTCCCTACTAAGAGTAGACAAAATTTGGATATTGTTTTCCACTCAGGAAAATTAATTCATGTATATCATAGTGCTGGGCCCAACTACATATGGTTTCATTGATTTGATGTAGAGACGAATGGAAAAGGTGACGGGTCCTGACAAGTGGCCTGAGGTGGAGAAGAGGGTGACCAAACAACAAATAATTTCAATGTTCAATTTTAAAGAAGGACCAAAGCAGCAAATGTTGAAAGTGCAATATTTCAAGCACCTTCACATTGCACATTTTTTATATGATCGATTCTTCGCATCCTATGGTATATTTCCATGGAATGATGAAGTACCTATTTATTTTTCTATATTTTTTTATGCAAGGTTTTTTGAAAACATGAATCTAGATTATAACGACAGTCCATCCAAATTTTATGGGGTTGGAAGAGGTTGAGCGTATAATTGAAGATTTTCCTTTTGAGATCTGATATTGCCTCAACCTTTACCTCCTTTGATATCTTACACTCCAAGGGTTGTCACTTTAATATTAGAGATGGAAGCTACATCTCAGGTTGGTATGGATGCAAGGGATGCCATGGCAGAAGGTTTAACATTGGCGTTTGTAGGAATTGATGTTGGCCTAAGTCGGGAGAGGGCACAAGTTAGTTCTCGTCAAAGTTTTATTTATAAAACAGATTCTGAGGTAGATTCTATGAGTCTTGAAGATGTCAGGGCATATGCCAAGAGATGTCGATATGGGTGGTTTGACCTTCCATCTCATGAGAGAGAAAGCAGAGGAGAGGTTCGTGTTTACATTTAATCAATAATTGTTTCATTCATTATGATAAATTTTGGTCATTATATCTATGGATTTTTAAGTTTATATATATAACAATGAATTTTAAATAATGTTTATTGATTGTAATTTTCTAGATCGATGAATGAACATGATTTTAGAGTCTCCTCTAGTGTAAGTTTAGAACAAGGACATAGGAGGTATATTTGCTTAAATATCTATATTTATGTTTTAAATGTATTGCTCGATGGTGTTCAATGTTCATTTGAAATAATTTATGTATCTCCTTGTTAATGTGAACGCATATTTTGAAATTGAAAATGGTTCCATTAGGTTTTGATTTTTTTGAAGATATTCCTTTTGGTGGCATTGGAATGTCATAGGTAAATACAAGCATGCTTTAGAATTTTTAGTTATGGTTTGAAGTGTTACTTAATTTTAGTTTATTTTACACGTTGAATGTTTTATTTAATTAACATATTTAAATTTCGGGATATGCAATCTAGTAATATTATGGGTGGGGAGGCAATGGTTTGCAATTTTTTTTTCAATTTTTTTTTAAAGTTTATTTTAGTTTTTGAATTTATTTTAAAATTGTTTAATTATTTTGAATTTCATATTTGCGTTTACCTATGTTGTGGACATGTGTTACAGGTCAACTGAGTAGAGGAGAGAGGTCAACGTATAGTGGAGGATAATGTTCCTCCTATCACGTAGATTTCTTATGTCTCCTTGGTTATGTCTGGAGTAGCATTTTAAATTTGTCATTTGAACTAGTGTATTACATATATGTATTGAGTACATATCATAGTTGTTTTACTTTATTTTTGGATTAAATATAAACTAATTTTGTATGATTTGTCTATCATAATTTTGCATGATGTCTATGAGTGTATACTTGATGGTTTTTTTTATAATGCTAGTAAATCTTATATAGTAATAATATAGTTCAATTTGTTAGGAGTGAATCTTAAGAACTTATTGTGTTATGGATACGACACTTCATAGTATTGTTGTAGACAATCCTCTATCATGTAGAATATGAATCTTATTGATGATCTAAATCTTGTAGTATGTAAGTGTTGTAGACAAGTCCACCAATCTATTGATTTCTTGAAAAGTCCTTATTTCTCTAATTGTCTTGGATAAAATGCTTTCTAGCACTGTCCTTTATTAAAAATATTAATCTCATCTAAAGGTTGTAGTTTGGAAGTGTTGTAGACAACCCTCTATCATGTAAAATATGAATCTCATAAATGATCTAAAGCATGTAGTTTGGAAGTGTTGTAGACAATTCCAACAATCTAGTCATTTCTCGAGAAGTCTTTATTCCTCTAACTATCCTAGATACAATGCTTTCTAGCATTGGTCCTTTATTAAAAATATGAATCTCATCTAAAGCTTGTAGTTTGGAAGTGTTGTAGACAACCCTACCAATCTAATCATTTTTTGACTAGTCCCTATTTCCCTAATATTCATTTTCTTGGTCCACTATTATGTAAAAGATGGATCTCATAAATGTTTGTACAACTTGTAGTATGTCATCTCATAAATGATTTGTACAACTTGTAGTATGTAATCTCATAAATGATTTGTGCAACTTGTAGTATGTCTTAATGTTTATGTTTAATGTTTAATGTTCAAATGTTATTTTATGACATTGGTAAAACTTGTAGTATGTCTTAATGTTTAATGTTTAAATGGTCTTATGACATTGGTAATGACAAATAGGTACATCTAGTATATCTTTTATAAGTTCCAAAGGATTTATTAAGTGATTTATTTTGATGAATTGTATTGTTTATGGTTTGGAAATTAATGACTTGTATGTAGATATTGTGTATAATATAGAAAGGTGATGATGAACATACATGTATGCTATGCGTAATTGGTATGCAATGAGAAGAAAGAATGTTATGATGTAAATTATTTGATCGTTATATGTCTATACGAGAATGCATGTGCATATGTTATGAAATGATGTTCATCTATAGAGAAGTGTATGAATGCATATGTACATGTATGTTATGTTTAATAGTCCTAGATACAACACATCATTGGTACGCTGTCATGTAAACGATGAATCTCATAAAGGGTCAATAGTTTGTAACTTATGTCTTAATGTTTATGCTTAATGTTTAATGTTTAGATGGTCTTGCGACATTGGTAGTGACAAATTGGTACATATCTATATCTTTTTAAGTTCCAAAGGATTTATTAACTGTTTTTTTTATGAATTGTATTATTTATGGTTCAGAAATTAATGACTTGTATGCATAGGCTATGTATGATATATGAATGTGATGATGAACATACATGTATGCTATGTGTAATTGGTATGAAATGAGAAGAAAGAATGCTATAATGTAAATTATTTTATTGTTATATGTTTATACAATAATGCATGTGCATATGTTATGAAATGATGTTCATATATAGAGAAGTGTATGAATGCATATGTACATGTATGCCATGTTTGATAGTCCTAGATACAACAACTTCTAGCATTGGTCCTCTATCATGTAAAAAATGAATCTCATAAAGGTTGTATAGTTTCTAACTTATGTCTTAATGTTTATACTTAATGTTTCATGTTAAAATGGTCTTATGACATTGGTAGTGACAAATTGGTACATCTAGCATATCTTTTATATGTTCCAAAGGATATATTAAGTGGTTTATTTCGATGAATTGTATTGTTTATGGTTTAGAAATTAATGACTTGTATGTAGAGATTGTGTATAATATAGAAATGTGATATGATGAATGCACATACATGTATTCTATGTGTAATTGTTATGCAACGAGAAGAAATAATGTTATAATGTTTTATTTGATTGCTATGCTTATAACATAATGGATGTGAAGATGTTATGGGTAAAATGCAGAATGCATGTGAAAATAAATTAATAATTGTACATGAAAAATATTTCTTATTAGGGCTATCAATATGGCATATTACATGCCCTCCCCACTTACAAATAACATCAACCTCAATTCAACTCCTTACGATTGTTATAGATGTAATTGGTGTTATAGATGTGATTGAAATAATAGATGTAATAGCAGAGTAATTGGTGTTATAGATGTGGCTGAAATCATGGAAAATGGGGATAAGGGTCCTTTGGTTCTTAATCACAAACAAGGATTCCAGGATTGTGAAGCTTATGTTGAATCAGAGTAGTGGTTAGGCAGCATGGCTAATGAATATTGGGATGAAAAGTTTTCCATCCTTGAATATAGAGACAACAAAAAAGGGTACAAAATTGACCATGAATGGGTTCAATGCAATAAATGTTGGAAATGGTGAACTATAGATCCAAATTATGGCAGTGAAATTTTACCTGATTAGTAGTTTTGTTGAAAGTTAAAGACTGTGCATAATGTTGTATGGAACCTTTAAAAGGTGCCATACAAGAAAACCACTCATCGGGTAAAATTTCATTGCTGTAATTTGGATCAACGTTCACAATTTCCAACATTTATTGCATTGAACCCATTCGTGGTCAAGTTTGTACCCTTTTTTCTTGTCTCTCAGTTCAAGGATGCAAAATTTTCATCCCAATATTCATCATCCTTGATTCCTAACCAATGGTTTAGTTCAACGTAAGCTTCAGAATCTTGGAATCCTTGCTTGTGATTAATATGTAAGGACCCTTATCACCAATTATCATGATTTCAGTCACATCTATAACACCAATTACTATGCAACCCATATCTACACAATTCCTCTTCACTTTCACTAACTGCATCTCTCACAAGATTTAATTGACGTGTTCTATGCATCATTTTATTGACACGGGATTTGGAACAATGGTGAATCATGCAACATAAAAAGTCACTTCATGCAATGTTAAAAGGTATTCATACCCTATTTGTTTTGTTAAAGGAGTTCTATGCAATATTATAAGGATTTATATGAGTTGGTGTTTTTTGTAAAACAATGTTATACAAAACTTCTATGTTTTTGCATATTTGTTGAGTTATAAGATGTTAAGTTGTTTACGCATCCAACAAAGCAATCTTACATATGTACTTATGTACTTGTGATAAATGCATTTAGTTTCCTCTTCCAAATTAACAATAATAGAATTTGCATTAATTTCTTCATGATTATGTTGATTAATGATAAACTAAGGAAATTTGTCATAAAATGATCGCAAGTTATCCTACGACGAGGCTTCACCTTCAAGAATGATATGCACATCTACATCACGAAGTTTCACAAATTCGAATTCCTTGTCAAGAAAACAAGCATCATGAATTAAGTTATCAGAATAATCATCGTGGACCGGATGAGGGATTTCCTCAAAAACATTGGAGTTGGAACCAATGGTAGGCTCATGGAAAACAAGGTTCTCAACCAAAACTGGAAGGGGTTGAGTATCTTTGTCATCGACTGGTGGAACAATGAGAGAATCATCAAAAATGTCAATAAGGATAGGATCTAATTTTAAAAATTCAGGAGTATGACTTGTTAGGATATTCCTATACTCCATCCTAGTCCCACCAGTATTTTGATCATTTACATTTTCAGTCATGCATGCACTTTTAGGGTTTGCATGCATTCCAATCATCAGTCCAGCACCTAGCCCTTAGTTAGCCAGCCCCCGAGAGCTTCTCACTGATCAGTTTTATCCCTCTAGTTTCTTAATGCGCCCTTCTTCCTTGATTTTAGGAAGCAACTAGCCCTTCTTCACCTACCAGTCCAGTTGTCTTCAGTTTATACTCTGTTACACTCAGTTACACTTAGTTACACTCAGTTACACCTACCAGACTCAGTTTGACTGATGGTTGACAGTTACTTGAGCATTGGTGACTCCACTGATGATGATGAAGACTTCCAGTTGTGCTCTGATGACACCAGTTGTGCTCCGATGACACTCCAGTGATATTTTGATCACTCCATGAAGGCTAATTCGAATTGCCACCTTAGGCATTCGAATTCCTCATGCATTGTATTATTTATTTGTCCATTTGTGATTAATGAATTAGTGCGTGTGAAGTATTTTTTCTTCTATCCGAGTTCTACTATATTATTATTCTGTTGCTCATTATACTGTATTGACCACTCTTCTTCTATTTTCCTTCTTAATCATAATTACTCTTGTGAGGTATACATCATCTCTTAGATTTGCTGTGAGGATTTTCACATGGTATCGGAGCATGTTGAGAGTATTGTTTGTCTCAATTCTTGAGAGTTTTTTGCAGGTTATTACCAAGATTTCGAGTGCAGCAGTTGCAGCAGTTTATACATTCTTGCAGCAGTAGCAGTTGCAGATATTCTCTATTGTTTTTTCAGGTCTTCTACAACTTCAATGTTTTCAGAAGATCCTCCTCTTTATCTATTCGACTATGTTGAATGGAAACCAAAAATGATAGCATATTTGAAGAGACATGATCTCTTTGATTATTGTTTTGAAAGAGAGTTCGAATCCTATGAAGAAAAGATTGATTGGTTAAATGAAGGTGGAAGAGCTATTGCAGCCATCATGGTTGCTATGCCTCGAAGCTTGGCATTCTATTCCCTTGATGATGTTGAATCTCCAAAAGAGATATGGGCCCACCTGGATGAAATATTTGGCAGACAGAATGAAGGGATTGGTCCAAACCCATTCGAGAGAAAGCAAAGTGTTGCATTCACCCTCCTTGATGATATCTCAAATCATGAACCAGTATCATCTCATATTGAAGTTGTCCACAAAGAAATTGCAGATTCTACACTCATGCTCCAACTTTCTTCTCTTTCTATGCCAGCTCACACTCTAGATATTGCAGAAGGTCTTAAATCCTCTCTTGCACTAGAGTCTATTGGTTTGCATCATGATCACATGATTATTTCAGAGGAAAACCCAGCTATTGGAGGTAATGCATTCACTCTCCTCAAGCAATCACCTCTTATTTACTACTATATGATCATTATCTCATGCTTTCAGAAGGTTATTGAAGACTATGGCCATTTCCATTCTCTTGGGATAATTTCTCATGCATCTACTGGTTTTGATCTCACCTCTCATGGTTCAAAGGAGATCTCAAGAAACCATGATTCAAGTCTTAGATCTAATTTGGATTCTAAGCAATTAATACTTGGGATAATTTCTCATGCATATGATAGTTTTGATCTCACCCCTGTTGGTTCAAAGGAGATCTCAAGAAACTATTCGTCAAGTCTTAAATCTGATTTGGATTTCAAGCAATCATTATTATTTGATGGTTCCTTTTGGCATAATCTCAACCATGATGGTTCGAAGGAGAAGACAAAAGACTATCTGCATATTCATGTTTTTGATCCTACCTCAACTGATTCGAATCACAGGTTCAAGGATCATCCTCATACTTTTGGATTTGTTCTCATCACATTCGATCTGAAGAGCAAGTACAAGCACATGCTTTTTGAGCATGATCCACTTCTTCCCAAGAAGAAGATGTGTCTAGACATATGACCAAGCATCACACCTGCTTGAGTTTGGAGCATTTATTTTTTTATGTGTGCCTTACAGTATGATTTGAGGGGGGGGCATTTTTCCCATGAAAATTTCCCCACTTCCTTGGTTTATTGACTGTTATTATTCATTGTATTGGGTGACCTTTGGTCTTAGTTACCAGGGCCCAGGATGGATTAAGGGGAGGTGTTAGGATATTCCTATACTCCATCCTAGTCCCACTAGTATTTTGATCATTTACATTTTCAGTCATGCATGCACTCTTAGGGTTTGCATGCATCATTTAGGGTTTGCATGCATTCCGATCATCATTCCAACACCTAGACCTCAGTTAGCCAGCCCCCGAGAGCTTCTCACTGATCAGTTTTAGCCCTCTAGTAGCTTAATGCACCCTTCTTCCTTGATTTTAGGAAGCAACTCGCCCTTCTTCACCTACCAGTCCAGTTGTCTTCAGTTACACTCAGTTACACCTACCAGACTTAGTTTGATTGATGGTTGACAGTTACTTGAGCATTGATGACTCCACTGATGATGATGAAGACTTCCAGTCGTGCTCCGATGACACCAGTTGTGCTCCGATGACACTCCAGTGATCTTTTGATCACTCCATGAAGGATAATTCGAATTGCCACCTTAGGCATTCGAATTCCTCATGCATTGTATTATTTATTTGTCCATTTGTGATTAATGAATTAGTGTGTGTGAAGTATTTTTGCTTCTATCCGAGTTCTACTGTATTATTATTATGTTGCTCATTATACTGTATTGACCACTCTTCTTCTATTTTCGTGCTTAATCATAGTTACTCTTGTGAGGTATACATTATCTCTTGGATCTGCTGTGAGGATTTTCACATGGTATCAGAGCATGTTGAGAGTATTGTTTGTCTCCATTCTTGAGAGTTTTTTGCAGGTTATTACCAAGATTTCGAGTGCAGCAGTTTCTGCATTCTTGCAGCAGTAGCAGTTGCAGATATTCTCTATTGGTTTTGCAGGTCGTCTACAACTTCAATGTTTTCAGAAGATCCTCCTCTTTATATATTCGACTGTGTTGAATGGAAACAAAAAATGATAGCATATTTGAAGAGACATGATCTCTTTGATTAATGTTTTGAAAGAGAGTTCGAATCGTATGAAGAAAAGATTGACTGGTTAAATGAAGGTGGAAGAGCTATTGCAGCCATCATGGTTGCTATGCCTCGAAGCTTGGCATTCTATTCCCTTGATGATGTTGAATCTCCAAAAGAGATATGGGCCCACCTGGATGAAATATTTGGCAGACAGAATGAAGGGATTGGTCCAAACCCATTAGAGAGCAAGCAAAGTGTTGCATTTGCCCTCCTTGATGATATCTCAGATCATGAACTAGTATCATCTCCTATTGAATTTGTCCACAAAGAACTTGCAGATTCTACACTCATGCTCCAACTTTCTTCTCTTTATGTGCCATCTCACACTTTAGATATTGCAGAAGGTCCTAAATCCTCTCTTGCACGAGAGTCTGTTGGTTTGCATCATGATCACATGATTATTTCGGAGGAAAAACCAGCTATTGGAGGTAATGCATTCACTCTCCTCAAGCAATCACCTCTTATTTAATACTATATGATCATTATCTCATGCTTTCAGAAGGTTATTGAAGACTATGGCCATTAACACATATTTCATTAAAATTGGAATTAAACAGTGGATCTAGAATTCCAAAATAACTGAAAGACTCAATTTTTGTGTTGTCCTTGGAATAAAACATTTCCATTTTTAATGAACTATGTGTTCATTGCCATTCGCTTGGGATAATTTCTCATGCATCTACTGGTTTTGATCTCACCTCTCATGGTTCAAAGGAGATCTCAAGAAACCATGATTCAAGTCTTGGATCTAATTTGGATTCTAAGCAATTACTACTTGGGATAATTTCTCATGCATATGATAGTTTTGATCTCACCACTACTGGTTCAAAGGAGATCTCAAGAAACTATTCATCAAGTCTTAAATCTGATTTGGATTTCAAGCAATCATTATTATTTGATGGTTCCTTTTGGCATAATCTCAACCATGATGGTTCGAAGGAGAAGACAAAAGATTATCTGCATATTCATTTTTTTGATCCTACCTCATCTGATTCGAATCATAGGTTCAAGGATCATCCTCATACTTTTGGATTTGTTCTCATCACATTCGATCTGAAGAGAAAGTACAAGCACATGCTTTTTGAGCATGATCCACTTCTTCCCAAGAAGAAGATACCTCCAAACATATGACGAAGCATCACACCTGCTTGAGTTTGGAGCATTTATTTTTTTATGTGTGCCTTACAGTCTGTTTTGAGGGGGGGTATTTTTCCCATGAAATTTTCCCCACTTCCTTGGTTTATTGACTGTTATTATTCATTGTATTGGGTGACCTTTGGTCTTAGTTACCAAGGCCCAACATGGATTAAGGGGGGGTGTTAGGATATTCCTATACTCCATCCTAGTCCCACTAGTATTTTGATCATTTAAATTTTCAGTCATGCATGCACTTTTAGGGTTTGCATGCATTTGCATGCATTCCAGTCATCAGTCCAACACCTAGCCCTCAGTTACCCAGCCCCGAGAGCTTCTCACTGATCAGTTTTATCCCTCCAGTTGCTTAATGCGCCTTTCTTCCTTGATTTTAGGAAGCAACTCGCCCTTCTTCACCTACCAGTCCATTTGTCTTCAGTTTATACTCAGTTACACTCAGTTACACCTACCAGACTCAGTTTGACTGATGGTTGACAATTACTTGAGCATTGATGACTCCACTGATGATGATGAAGATTTCCAGTTGTGCTCCAATGACACCAATTGTGCTATGATGACAGTCCAGTGATATTTTGATCACTCCATGAAGGCTAATTCAAATTTCCACCTTAGGCATTCGAATTCCTCATGCATTGTATTATTTATTTGTCCATTTGTGATTAATGAATTAGTGTGTGTGAAGTATTTTTTCTTCTATCCGAGTTCTACTGTATTATTATTCTGTTGCTCATTATACTGTATTGACCACTCTTCTTCTATTTTCCTGCTTAATCATAATTACTCTTGTGAGGTATACATCATCTCTTAGATCTGTTGTGAGGATTTTCACATGACTCACCTCCTTACGAGAATGGATTTCCCCTTTCGAATGATTAAGATTTTCTAAGACATCACATTGCAAACTATAAAACTCGCCTTTAATAAATAAAATATTTTGAGGATTGGAAAAACATGGAGCGTTAAGATGAGGTGGGATGACATCCTCCTATTGAATAGAAATGTGAGGATGATACCTGGAATTAGATGGAGAGATGTAGTTGTCAAAAGAGAAAACCTCATTAGAATATTAGTTACAGATGGGAAAGGGAAAGCGAGAGTGTTATTCATTCTCTGATACTTCTTAGGCTCTCTAATATTGTCAAAAGAACTGATGTTATCCTTCAAACTCGCTAAATGACTTTCCATATCATAAGATGCATGACTGCTTATAAATATAGGTGTAGATTGCAATGAGATTCTATAATGACTGGCATTGATAAATCATAAGAGGTATTGAATAACAAATAGAATATGTAACAATATCATGATTAAAATTCCCCTTATCGATTGAAAATATAGGGATCAAATAAAACTTTTGGTCTAAAATGATATTGTGACCTTGTTGCAGGGGCGACATAGACTTCGTTGTTAAATTCCTCATCTATAGAAGGCGTACCCTTGTTTACTTGTTGTTGCTATGATAAGTAGGGTTCACAAGTATAAGGGTTATGGCCCTTGTTGCAAAAAATGCACCAATGACGTGCAAATTGATCGATATATTGCGTCAACTCGGGTGGATTTAGAAGGTGGGGAGAATGAGAAAGAACTAGTTGAGATTTCTTCATAAGACTATTCCCTAATGAAGTCATCTGATTTTGTATTTCTTGCATAATTTGGAGCATGGAAATATTGGTTTTAGAGGTAAATTGGTCCACTGGAAACCTTGTCATTTTGTTATGTTCTTCAATTTCAAGGCATGTCTATAAAGAAGAACCAAGGCAATTTACATTCCTCCCTCCTAATCAGTGTCAATAAGGACGAGGAATACAATGATGGTACTGGACAAGGGTATCTTATTGGGAAGGTTGGATAACTTTAGGAATATAGTCATATAGCTTCATAAAATTGAGGTTAAATGATTTGATAGATTCATTCTCTTCAAATGATATATGGTTAAAAATCCTCAGATACTTAGCCGGATTTTTGACATCCAAAAAGGTGGTCGGGGCTAGATTCAAAAATGAAAGTATGCACCAAGGTGCAGGATCAACATCGACTTCATATTGAAAAATTCCCACTTTGTTCATGACTTTCTGAGGATTAATGGGGTTACTAATGGGATTATACTGACTAAACATAACCCCTAATACCAAGGAATCAGAAAAAGGAACGACAAAAGAAAGAGGAGATGAACAAAGATCAAAGAATCAGATATCAAATCAATGAATAATGAAACTCCACAAATATATTGTGATTAGATAATGACAAAAATATTTGGTAGGATTAAAGGGATTGGATTAAGAAGAATTAAAAGATTGAAAGGAATATGTCCCCCAATATGGTTTCCATTTATGTTGATGCTCAAAATGACATAGTTCAGGAAACAACACTGTAAACACCCTCGGATGGTTGTTCAAGG
Source organism: Larix kaempferi (assembly GCA_027924585.1). Classification (NCBI taxonomy): domain Eukaryota; kingdom Viridiplantae; phylum Streptophyta; class Pinopsida; order Pinales; family Pinaceae; genus Larix; species Larix kaempferi. Next base: position 10,213,141 of record BSBM01000029.1, read on the forward strand.
CGAGGATGAGAATGGAAGTCCGGGTTGTGTTTAAAGCCCATGGATATATAAGATTATCATGGTTGATCAATGACATGAAAAACATTAATGAATTAAATCATTATTATATGATATGGGTGATTAAATGTGCAAATTATTTTTAAAAATAAGAAGGTTAGTCCATTAATAAAACTATAGGCAACCTATCTAACCATGCATGCATTAATTTTCAGAGGAAAAATTGATTGCAAAAGAAATTGATCCACAATTTTCACAGAATAAAAAATGTTGTAAGCAATAAATTCCTAAAAAGTGAGCTTTAGTCATTAGTCATAAATTGCAAAAATAATTGAATATGTCTTGATGCAAAAGTAAATTTAAATAGTGGCTTTCAATGTGTAAAGAGATATTGCGATTTCGTATCATTTTAGAATTATAAAATACATTCAAATCATGAGTTCCATTAATGAACTAATTCAGTAAAATCGAATTGACACGGGAGCATCAAGCAAAAAGTCAAACTCAAACTTCTAGAAAGTATAAAACACATTTACTAAGGGAGTGGAATCCTTAAACGTTTGAATTTATGTTGAATTTGGATATCTAAATAAAGAGATTCAGTGTCTTTTTGCCATGCAATAGATAGTATTGGTAATCGGTTAGTAGATCAGAAGAATAAGGGTTAGTTTGATCTTTGCTTTAATTAGACTATGAGATCCTATCATAATGGATCTGATTTAGTTGAATTTGTATAAATGACTTATCCAAAGTATGGTAATGGTGAATTGGAAGAATTTCAAAGACTTGAGTATAATAGACAAAAGTGGATCTTAAAGCCATGCTCTATTCTTCCTATTCCATGTAGGATCTAGGTTATGTCAATTTCATTTATATTGAAAAACCCTCGTTTGCAATTAGTTTTCAATCGAATCATGATTTAGATCATTATATGGGTTTTTTATTTAGTTGAGATAACATTGATATAAATTTGTGGATAATTAGAAGTGGATTCGAATTATTTCTACTTTGATTTCAATTTAAATCTAAGTATAGGGAATAGGGACGCATTTGTTTTCTATCTTTATTTAAATTGAAATCAATCAATTAGATGTTCATTCAAGATCTGTAGCATAGGGACACATTTGTTTTCTATCTTTATTTAAATTGAAATCAATCAATTAGATGTTCATTCAAGATCTAGCTACAGAGGATACATAGGTTAGAAGGGGGTTTATGTTCTCTATTCTTTATTAGATTGAAATTGTATCAATTTAATTGTCACGTCCCCACCCATCATACCAGTGCGATGGAGAGAACGTTAGACTGAAGCCAAGGCATCTAGCCCCATGAACTTTTAAATAAGCATTCACATAATATAAAAAGACATATGGAAATGTATAATTATAAGAAAACACAACGAAAGTAATTTCAATTACACATCCATCATACATTCAAGATATTCATCAAATAAATAATTGCAAAGTTAACACAAGAGAATACTTATCTTAACAAAGTAGTCCCAAGCAACCAGCTATGCATCTGCAACGTTCTACCCAACCATAGGCCAGTTGTGCTTATCAACCTCTTGATACAACTGCCACCCCCCGTGCTGGGCATGATTTCTACAAGGAACTAGGGAACAACAGACTCACACATAGCCAAGCATACACCAAGATGAGCCAAGCCAATCTACAATTGGGTTTATCAGGCTGCTAGGAAATGGAAAGGAAGAATTGCTAAGCTAGTGAGCTCAAGCACAGAGCCAGGGATATTTCTACAAGATCTATCTAGCTTGGCACCCACAATGCCTACACACTCCACTCAAGGAAGTATTCCCTTCACCAATGCACAGTCCCTCAGGCCATACTTTTCAATCTAGAGTGTCCAAGGTGTGCATAGAAGAGTAGCCAACCCTCTTGATCTTCTTGAGAGGTTATTTCCCCCCACTAGGTTTATCAAGCCAATTCTGTCCACTACCACTCCAAATCTCTTGCTCACAGATTCAAACCAAAACAAGGATGCGCATAACAGCAGAACCACAATTATTGGGCATGATAAAAACGTTTTTACAGTGAGATGCCCAAAGATGGGGTTTCTACCAGCCCAGAAAAACGTGGGGACCCAAAAACGAAATGGCAATTGGGGGTTCAACCCTGGAGAGCAAAACCGTTTTCAGAAAAATGCCCATGGGTATTTTGGGGAAAAAACGACCTCCCTCATAGTCCCAAATTGTGGCCCTCCTCTCCTAGCTGTTGTACAATGCAAAAACGAGCTCCCAGGCATGGAAAATGCAGGGAAAATGGTGAAAAACATGATGGGGAAATCCCAACTAGCTCAGACTGCGTGAGAGGGCAAAGGCCATGGGTGAAAGATGGCTTTAGGCACCATTTTGTGGGTGTTTTCTTGCCCAAGAAGCAAAAATTACGAATTCCCAGGTTGATGGCTTTCCCATGCATGAAATTGGTTTCCATACCTCTCCATTCCCAAGGCATTAACTGCCTCAACCAACTCTTGGAAGAATTAAATGATTGGGTGCATAACCCAAAATGGGTAGTTGGTGGTTTATGGGTTTTCTCATTGACACATGGATTAACACCATTGGCTCAAGGGTTTGAATAATTTTCCTCCCTATTCCTTGTTTGGATTAACACCATTGGCTCAAGGGTTTGAATAATTTCCCTCCCTATTCCTTGTAGAATCATGCCCCCATCTCTTTGTTGCATTGCATAGCTAGTTGTGGGTTTTTCATTCAAATTCGTATTTACATGATGTCTTAATTTACATTGTGCTTATCTAGCACAAGAACCATAGGCGTCTATTTTTTTTTTTTAATTGCTGATACATAAAACGCTAAATCAATGGTGGGGCCTTGGCCTTGAGCTCCTCACCATGATTAAATAACAATATTTACATACTTTACGATTTAATGCAAAGGGGGTCAAAATGGGGACATTACATTAATACTCGATGTGTTCAGTGAGTTCATTTCTTATCACTCTCAAGCTCAAATTTAAATATGCAAATTATTTGAGTTTTTATAGTTGGTGCTCTGCCAGGAATAGATTAATATTAGCTTAATCCACCTACGTGAGGGTTTTGACATAATTATCACATATGATACCAAAATAGAGCTTGTCCTTGGGCGTATTTATCAACAAAATTCAGTAATTGGAATGTTGTATTTAAATTTCCTTTTCAATATAAATTCCTATAGCGTGAAGGTATTCCAATAACACTTGTGGGTTCCTGTAGCAATATATATATTTTGAATAAAGGCTTAGATTGTATGTTAAGAAGACTTTATCTCTCACTTGCACCATTAGTGGTATTAGAGAACAACATGACTGATAGTAATTCTATCGCCACAAGTGATTTGTTGTGCTAAGAGATGGCATTCACCATCATAGGAGGTCGAGGAAGAGGAGGTCCAGAAGGAGAGGAACCAGTGGTAGAATCTATGGAAGCCATATTGTTGAAGTCAGTCTTGGGGTTTGGTTCAAGATCAGGGATGGAGATACCTACCTATAATGGTATTTTAGATCTTGAATAATTCATAGGTTGGACAAATACTTTGTATAAGCACTTTAATTATGAGGAGGTGGATGAAGACAAGCGAGTAAATTTTCTTGTCATGAGGCTGGGAGGACATGTAGCCTTATGGTTGGATGGAGTGCAGGAAGAGAAGAAGAGCAAGAATAAAGCCATGATCAAAAGATGGATCAGAATGGTTGGTAAATTAAAAGGTAAGTTTTTACCTAAAGACTATCAATTGACTTTGTTAAGAAAAATGCAGAATCTGAGGCAAAAATTAATCACAGTTAGAGAATATACTGAGGAATTCTACAAACTAAACATTAGAGAAGGTCACATAGAAGATACTCCTGAGAGAATTTCTAGATATGTTTATGGGTTAATATTTGATATTTAGGATGAACGTCAAATCAATGAGCCCAAAAAAAGATGGAGAATGTGCATTGATTCCAAATCCATAAATAAGATCACCATCAGGTATAGATTTCCTTTACCATGCATTGGTGTTTTGATGGATTGTTTAAGTGGTGTTAAATATTTCTCAAAGATTGATTTAAAAATATTATATCACTAGATTAGGATAAGGGAAGGTGATGAGTAGGATATAGCATTCAAAACTAATGATGGATTGTATGAATGGTTAGTCATGCCTTTTGGCTTGACTAATGCACCTAGTACATTCACGAGACTCATGAATGAAGTCCTTTAGGATTTTATAGGAAAGTTTGCAATTGTATATATGGATGATATTCTTATATTTAGTCAAATAGAGGAGGAACATTAGGCACATAAAAATGGTCTTGAAAAAATCGCATCAAGAGAAACTCTTGATAAATTTAAAGAAATGCCCTTTTATGAAATCATAATTGGTTTATTTTGGTTTTTTAATTTTTCAAGAGGGCTTGAAAATGGATCTAGAGAAAGTGAAATTTATTAAGGAAAGGCCTTCTCCAATAAATGTTTTTGAAGTCAGAAGTTTTCATGGGTTAACAAGTTTTTATAGGAAATTTATCAGAAATTTCAATGGTATTTGTGCTCTGATAGTTGAAACTATTAGGAAGGATAATCAACCATTTAATTGGACAACAACCTTTGATAAATGTGTTTGATAGCATATCATGCCATTGGAAATGAGGGTAGATTCATGTCTTACCATTGACTTAAGGAATGCCATAAGTCGATTGTTAGCATTTACAAGGTATGTAGTATGAAATGGTCATGTGTGAGAGACATAAATATATTATATTGTATTTTAATTTTGACTAAAGGTTTATACTAATTTAGTATTATTATATTAGGTGGGTGACCTCCAAGGATATCCACAAATATGAAGTTCCTAGATGGAAGAAGGAAATTGAAGAAATTGTATGTGTATTTGAGAAGGAGATCCCTACAAGTTTTATGGACCTACAAGTCCATTTACTTATACACCTAGTGGATGACATTGAATTGGCGGGTGTCGTAACAACGAGGTGGATGTTTTTCTTTGAGAGGTATATGAAAACTCTAAAAAGATATGTCCAACAAAAGGCACATCTAGAGGGTTGCATGGTTGATGGATATGTATTGAATGAATCATTTTTCTTCCAATGCAAATTCCTTGGTAAGGATTTTGAAGGTGGGCCATGCTTCTGGGATGAAGAACGAGCATCATATATTATTGAGAAAAACCACAATATAATGGTGTTCAAGTAGAAATTAGTAAGTAAATTCATGATCATTGTGGTTCTTTTTCTTGTAAAGATTAATTTACTCTGTAATTTATTTGTCAAATTAACAACATGAAATTTGGAGTTTCAAATCAACTTGTTGACATGAAATAGGTGTAGACAAAAGTGGTATACTCGAAAAGTTCATTTTGTACCACATGGACTTTATGAAAAAATTGATTGATTTGTATGATAAAAAGACAGAATAAGTGTTAGAAGCAAGGAGACACTTTAAGAGATCGAACCCAAGGAACACTCCACATCCAACTGATCATCTGCTTGGGGAATGGGGCAAATATTTCACACTAGAATGGGTTACTGAAAAAATTCAAAATCAAATAGAAGATGCAGGTATAGATCAAACATAACAGAAGATGAAATCAACATGTGTAGAGGACGTGAAATAAAGGTACAGTTAGAATTTTACATGTTGTTTCCTTACAGTTTTTGCACTATTAACTATTTTAATATTCATCATTGTATTTGTTTTCACCAGAATAAATGGTCTTTCACAGGCAAGGAAATATCCTGCAATGTGGGCATATGGTCTACATTATCATGTAGAAAGTGTAGATGTAAAGAGATGATCCTTTGATTGTGGCATCATGGTTGATTTCAAGCAATCCAATTGAGCAAGCTCAAAACACAAGAATATTATTGAAGGGAATCTACAATATGTTGGGAAAATACAATAAATTATTGAGTTGGATTACCGCTCTTTTAAACAATTGTATTTTTAAGTGTAGATGGTATGAAGCATTTGAGAGGACACGAATACATGATACCCATAGTGGAGTGTTTTCTATAGATTCCTCAAGATTCCTACTGGAGGATAAGGAGCCTTATGTTCTACCAATTCATTGTGAGCAGGTATTTCTTTAACTCAAACAAGAAACGATAGTGATCATTAGTGTATTAAAAGACATTTTATTACAAATGTATAGATGTGTTTATTAATCAATAAAATTGTTATAACATACATCTAATATATGTATGTCGTTCATGTGAAGGTATTTTTCTATGAAGATATTTTGGACCCAAAATGGATATTTGTCATACATTATGATCCAAGATTAAGGCATCTATTTGACGATGCATTAGTGGATATTGAGCAAAAAAATGATGGCCAACAAAATGAGAGAGGGGGATTAGATAACATTGAAGAAATTGACATCCATGATGATTTTGAAGATGGTTATGTCCAGGCACAAGAAGACAACAATTAAGAGTTAGATGATGTTATGGAAGACAACAATATGGATGGTATAGAAAATGATGATCCAAATACATATGGTAACAATATAGTCAAATTTCAATGATGATGAAGATGATGCAGATCAAGATGAGGATGATGACAATATTAAATAATTGAAAGAAAATATGATCATTTACAATGATACACTGGATGACGTTGCTGCAGACAATAATGTTAATGACCAAGACTTCTAAATTTTCATAATGATTTGTAATCCATGTTTAAAAAATGATGATTCTTATGGACCAAACTTTGAAATGCTTCAATATTATTTGTGTCAATACAAATTACCTATTGCAATATCCTTAACATGTTCAATATTTGGTATGAATTGTTGGTAGAAAAAATTAGGATTACTTGGATAAGAGTTAGCATGGTTAGTGGTCATTTACTAGTTGATAATGGTTTAGATGTGTTGTCATGTTATTAGTTAGTCTCAGATTGAAATAGGATGAAGAACCTATTGAATTACATATATCGTATATGTAAAACAATGTAAATCCAAACCATTAGGATAAATGTGTGCAAAGTCTGTTCATTATTTCATATTATAAAACAAATTGAAATATTTCACTAAGCCTGGGCCTAAGACCTTAATCTTTAGAACGTCTAACCCCTAAACCCTTGAAACATGGACGATATCGAAGATTATGCAAGGGCATTAGGCATCCTTGAGTCTTGAAACCCTCACATACCATCAAGGCATGTGTCTAGTCTAACCATGTAAAATTTCGATGCATACATATACAATTTGAAGAAATTTCAATGTTGGCTACATTCACTGCTCACGGTGTAGGGTGGATGGATGCCATTAAGCCCTTGGCCCAATATAATCCCTAATAAATTAACCATTAAACTAACTAACCCCGATTTTCAATTTCATAGCTTCTTCCATTCATTTTGTATAAACGTGTTTGTGAAGACACAAAAGTTAACAAAATATCTGTGCATGTATCTCACAATGATTTGAATAATCCACTTTGTTAACTTCATTATTTTTATATTGTTTCTATTTTTATGTTGAAAATAATTTTATAGTATGCTTTATTAAGAACTATAAATAAAGTAATTAAGCAAAAGAAAAAAATGTAATCACCAAGAATTAGAGCTCAATTTTAGTTTCCTATTTTATATCAAAACATGAATATTAAATATTAATAATATGTTTTAAATTAACATATATAATCATCCAAATTAATCTAAGTTAAAACAAAATATAAAAAGTTACATCACATAATATAAAATAAAGTTTATAATAAGAAAGTAATTATAAATTTATAAATAAAATGCCATTAACCCATAATAATTAGGCCCTTACCCTTCAAAACCCTTATCCCCTAATGCCTAAGACCTTGACCTTTAATCCCATAACCCTAATCGCTATTCCCTGAACCCTTAATTCCTAAACCATTAATCTCTAATCCATGAACCCTTAATCCATAAACCCTTAATCCCTAATCCCTTAACACAAAATCCCTAAATCTCCTAACCCCTAAGCCATTGACACTTAAATATTTAATCCTTAATCCACGAACCCTTAAACCTTAAACCTTAAACTCATCTATTTCCATGCTTAAAAGAAGTCAATGAGTTCACTGCTCATAAAGACTCCACCCCACCTCCTACTGTGTTAACTCATCCTTTCCATCATCAACAACACCAACAAATGGTTGCTGGAAATCCTCCACCTCTGCAAGGGGGAAATGGATTTCATCCTCCCCAAGGGGATGGACCGTCAAATGTGTTCTTGTTATAGGAACAATCGCCCTTACCACTTGGAACTGCACTTATGAGAAACCTGAGAATAGCTCTCCTAACAATGACTTAGCTTCTCCATCCTAACCAAATGGCCCTCTTCAAATAGAGAAGCCTACTCTTGACACATTAACTTTCCCTCCTAAGGGGGTACTTCATTGAAAAACAAATAATACCGATGCTTGAGCTGCTCAACATTACAATATTGTGGAAGATTTAGCTCAATCCCCTTGTGCCATGTCTTCCCTCGAAGTGTTGCAAAGTTGTCATGTGCAACAAAAATCACTATTGTCGGCCATTGGGGGGGTTGAAACCCAAAAATCTAGTTTGGTTGTTTTTGACATGCAACATAGCCAACCAAGGCTCTCCCACCATATTGCATTTTAGATACAAGTAATTGTACATGGGAAAAATATATTTTGTATTGTTATTGATGAAGGAGCATGAACTTCTGCTATGTCCATTTCTTGTTGGCGTGCGATACATCCTAAGCTTGTCCAATCCTCCACTTCTTCGAAATATTTTGATAGTCGTACTTTTACACCACATGGAATCATTCATGCCTTTCCCATATATCTAGGGGGGGAATTTCCATTGTATATGTTGAACTTGTTGATGCGCCTCTTGACTATAATTTGTTACTGGGGCATAGTTGGTTTTATGCCATGAAGGCGATAGTCTCCTTGGTTTTTCAGCTTCTTTGTTTCCCCCATCAAGGGAAGATCATCACTATAGATCAACTTGCTTACTGCACACTTGACTTACGACTCTCTCGTAGTAGTAACATTCCCTTCGTAGGTGATTTCATGAAGAGTTATGAAAGTGTGGGTGTTGGTATGTTTAAAGATTCCTCATTGATGGATACTTTCCCTTTTCTAGCACCTAACCCCTAAAAAAAAGAAGCTCTTATTTGTATGATCTCTTCCATCTTTAATCACACCCTTGGTTCTTCTAATTCTTGGGTGACACCCAATGTTATGGAAGTAGAATTGATGGGAGATTCTATGTGACTGGTAGTGGTAGAAATAGCTTACCAAGTTATTCAGTCCAATCCCATTGACCATGATTGTCATCTTCACCCAGTTGTTGATCTCGATCCTTATGTTGTTCCTTGTTTGGACAAATCCCCATTTCCTTCACATGAATTTCTAATGGATTTTTTATCATATAATTAAGAAATCATGGAATTCATGGCTTCATGTGACAAGCCTTGGGAGGATATACATCATCGTTCCTCTTTCCTTCCAAATTCAGAAAAGACGGAGGAAATTCTCCAATATTTTGATCCTCACCCAGTTGTTGATATTGATGTCGATTCCGATCCACACCCATTTGTTGATCTTGATATCGATCCTGAACCTCACCTAGTTGTTTATCCTGATCCCTTACCCACATGGGACTATTCTTCACCAATTTCGCATGAATTTCCTGTTACACCTAAAATCCTATCATCATGAGATTCAGTGTATACATCCTTGAAGTTCCATTGACTAAGTCATTTACCTGGAAAGGAGTCCATTGCATTTATGCTAGGTTTTGAGAGGTCGTCGCAGGCTACACTCATGCAACTTGCGACGTCGCATCTTTCTCTATTGCAGGGTGGGACGAAGTCAGTTTATGGACAAAAATAGGTTCTTCGAGCTCCTTCTCGAAGCTTGCTGACTTGGATCCTCATCCCTGACCCCTTGGGAGAGCTGGCTCTCGGTTCCTAATCCATTGGAAGGATCCCCTATCTCTCTCCTACCATATCTCAACCTATCCTATCCATACCCTATCCACTTAGTCCTATATAAGTGAATCTCTACCCCTCTCCAAAGGGGGGAAGTCTATAGTGTCTACATGCTGGTGAAATCATCATTGAGAGATCTCTATTCATCCATTGAGAGACTCACACTTCCTTGGGAGGATATGGCATTTGGATTGGATGGAGGAGGACTGCTACATTAAGCCTTGGTTGTAGTCTATTCTTTACTATGTACTTTCCTGATTTACAGTAATATAAACACTTTCCACTAATATTGTTTATGTGTAATGATATTGAGTAGTTTACCTGCTTAACTGTTTACTTAGATCTCTTATTGTATAGATGCTCTTTACTCGTTTTCTTTGTTCTATGTGTCTTGACAGGTCTTGCAGCTGAGATCTGACGACCACGAGATGTGGAGCAGCATCCAGGAAAAAGGATTGCGAAGTTGAGGTAAGACATCTAGTCACTTAATACTTAAGTAGATCTAGGAAAGTTGTTTGTGGTCTGTACTATTTGTTCTAGACTCTCATTGATCTAGGGAGATCCGGCTTGCGTCCGCTCAAGCGGATTGTCCGTCAAACAAATCTGGCGACCATACTGGGAGAGACATTGCTTTATAGTTATCAATTTGAATGATTATTTTCAGTTGATTTCTTATTTCAAGCCATACCATTTTTTCATTTGACCTCTTAAGTTGGTTTCACCATCAGATCTTCACTTTGAAGAGTTTGATTTCCTTCCTTTGAGTTTGTACTTCTCATTTGCAAACCTTTTTATGCTCATAATATGGAGAATTGGTTCATTATTGAACTTAGATATCGCTTGTCGCACCTGGCCAGTGTACCCAGAACGACATTGTGTTGTTTTTTATCTCTGTTCTCTACCTGTTAGTCGGTCGTCACAAACTTTTCATTGGCCTACTGCGATGTCGTTGCACTCCCTGCATTGGTGAACTGCGATGTCGCACTGTGTACAAGCACAGAGTGTGCCGATCTGCCATTTTTTCCATACAGGCACCCTTTCTCCATTTTTGTTTTGAGTGTGGTTTGTGTGCAGACTCCCTCTGTACTATGTGATCCAGCCAGAGATCCCTTTTTTTTTTGTGTGATTGATTTGTTTGGTTTTTTTTTGGAGTTGTTTCGGATTCCATCTTGGACAAGTATGAGATTTGGTAGTGGTGGATACTTTGGTCTCCCCCACCTGCATCCACTCACCCTTGCATTCCCTCCACTCCTTGCCAGATCCGGTCAAGTGTATTGGATCGGTTTCCAAACCTCATTTGCATACATTTCGTTGAGTTTTGCTTGCTTTAGTGGTGCTTGTTACTATTTGAGTTTGAGTGTTTGTGTGTACTTTCAGTCCATTGAGTGCTCGCTTTCTATTGAGATTTTATGGGTTGCTAGAGTGCTGCGAGTGATCTTTTCGTTTGAAGTATCCATGTTTAGAAGCGTAGCTGTTATCAAATTGTTACTTTGATGCACCCATTGAAAGATCATAAATACTTTGTTTTCGTCATTTCTCAAAATCATTTGAAGAATTGTACATGCATTGGAATGTTTCATTTATGAATCTTTTGGAAAAGTTGAAGAAAAATTACATTATTTGTGTCTTTTCATGAATTATGAGTTGTTCATCTTTTTGGAAAAACTCGAATAGATATCAAGTTTTGCAAAAGTAGTTCCATGCTTGAAAAAGTTACATTGTACCTTTTGATTTTTTATGCTTCTAGGGAATCATAGTGAAAGTGAAAAGCTTGCATACTTTACTTAGAATTTCTCTCTTTTCATTACTTAGCATAATTTTCGTTTTGAAAATATAAAAGAAAAATAAAAACATGATTTGATTTGGTTTAGTAGTGTTGTGTTTTTATGTTTCGCTGAAAAGGAAAAGAATATCTCATTATCACTTTTCGTAGATTTGGGATTGTGTTGCATTGCATTGCTTTGGTAAAGTTGTTGGAAAGAAAAAGAAAATTTATCCTTCCCATACGTAGCATTCATCGAAAGAAAAGCATACTTTTTGCATGTAGTTAGGGCCTGCATTATGTTTCCGATTATGTACTCACCTCATGTATTCACCTAACCGTCCAGATAAAATTAACGGTAGAACTAGGGTAAAATTTTTAGTAACTTGTGTGTAAGTTAGAGACGTGTTCCGGCGTTGTTAAGCGTGGCAGCTGTCATTATTTGCCAGCACTGTATCCCGGGGGTATTGTAGTCTTCCACGTACTTATCGATATATCGAGCTCCTTCATGTACCCACCAATTCACCTTGAGTACTTGGCGTATATCGAAGGGTGTATCACGTACTTGGTAGTATATCGGAAGGTCTCTTGCCGAATGGTTGTGCATTAGATAGCACCACTACGGATTTGAGCTCCCACGTACCTTGCGTATATTGGGAGACGCCACTAGGATTCCTGAAACCAACTGAGTTAACATTTTGGCCGTCTTGGCGGAGCAATACACCGAGAACAACACTCGGGGAGATACTACGCACGTACCATCCAGGTAATTGGGTATTCATGCAAGGGTATGGTCCCAATCCTCCTTGTCGCGTTTTACTGTTGGACCCTATGGTATATCACGAGTTGCGAAGCCTTGACAATCCTGTGAGGTTCCAGACCTTGAATCCACTCTTATAACATAAGTTTGCTTGTTTCCTTAGTTTGTGTAGGGTTTTGTCTGGTCTGCTTTTCTTTTAGCTTTCCTTAGCAGAAACTTTTGTTTTAGTCACTTTGGCTGACTTTCCTTGGAGAAGGTCCCATAGAATTCAGAACTTGCCACCCAAATATCCCCTTAACCAAGAGGTAATTTCAAGGGTAAGGATGGATCCACAAGCCAGAGTTAGGTTACATGAAGTGGAAAACCCCACTTTGAATATTGGAGGACATTTGTTTCCTCATACTCCTCTAGATTCACCTGCCTCCCATCCCCCGTGGGGTGAAGAAGCACAAATTCCCGCTTCACAAGACTTACCTCCCATCTTACCGGGAGAGCCTGGATCGTTGGAATGGATAAATCAACCCCAAGACGACCCCACAGCAGCTGTTGGACCTTTAGCATCTTATTGGACATCTTCTACCGGTAACACAGTGGCCCATTTTGCCGTTGCACCCCCACCCAGTTGGGCCAGTCCCGACGACCGCTTAACACCTTACCGTGAGCAATTGGCTCATTTACGTGCTATGGTTGAGGAGTTTAGAAGTCAAAAATTTCTAATAAGGTTCGATGATCGACCGATCCTAGGTCTCTCTTTATCTTTCGAGTCACCAGAATCATCCACGCAACACATGACCACTTCTGAAACTGATCAACCATCAACTCCTGCACATGCATCTCCTAGACAGGAGACCAATTCAGTACTTCCTACTGCCCAACCTGTTGAACAGCAACAATCCAACACACCTATGAACACCACGGTTACGTTACCTATTCCTCCCCCACCCCAAACCTTGAGAGGAGGATACTCTTTACCCCCTACCTTTTTTTACAGAGAACGTTAATCCTGTGGTGAATAATCAACAACCAGTGTTGGGTCAACCTTTACCTAGTGGTGAGCAAGTTGTTGCTGGGGGGAAACCCCTGTCTCTGAACCATAATACTGCGGTTGGAGTTCCCATCGGACCTTCCATTGGAAATTCCCTACCTCCTGGACCTTCCACCACGGGACTATCCCATGTTGGGGGACCGTTCAACGTAATTCAACCTCCATCGAGTCAAGCGTATCCAGGTCATCCTAACCCTGTGACAGGTCAACTTAATCCCAGAAATGCACTCTACGGGGTACCCTACCCCGGTAATCCTTACACTCTATGGGGAAAACAAAATGTTTTACAGCATGGACCCCCACTTACAGTCCCTCAAGTCCCTCCACCCCCGTTTGGTCCACCCCCACCTCCCATTGGAGGCGGCAAGCCCCCACATAACTCTAGAGGAGGCAGAACTCTACCTTCTGGAAGAGGACCACCTCATTTCGGTCATCATGCCCCCCCCCCTCCTGGTGGAGGTGGTGGGGGACCACCCCCCCATGGAGATAGTGGTGGGGGAGGACCATCTCATCCCGGTGGTGGCGGAGGAGCACCACCCCATCCCGGTGGTGGTGGTGGAGGACTTTCTCATCCTGGTGGCGGTGGTGGTGGAGGACTTTCTCATCCTGGTGGCGGTGGTGGTGGACCACCACCCTACTATGGTGGGGGTAGCGGAGGAGGCTCTTACCCTTCCAGTGGAGGCGATGTCCTACCACCCCCTCCTGGTGGAGGTGGTGGAGGCCCATCCTATTCCGACAGTGGTGGCGGACCCCCACCACCTCCTCTCGGTGGAGGCGGTGGTGGCCCATCCTACCCTGGTGGTGGTGGCGGACTCCCACCATTTGGAGGCGGCCCACCCCCTCTCGGCGGTGGAGATGGGCCCCCACCTTATGGAAATGGGCCACCTTATTATGTTTATGGACCTCCTTACTATGGCGGAGGACCTACATTTGGTCTGGGTGACCCGTTCCCCTATGGCCAGTTTCCTCCTGGAACACCTTATGGTCAGCCGACACCACGTCCCATTGGTCCTTACATGCCTTATCCGTACTATCAGTACTCGCAGCCTAATCCGTAGCTGCCCTTTTTGGCTACTTTGGACCTACCTGACCTGTCTCGTTTAACCAATGAACCCATCTACCACGGAACTAATTGGCCACCGATTCCGGTGAAACTTCCGCCATATATCCCAAAATTTGACGGTAAGCCGGGTGAGGATCCTAAAAACCATGTGATGACGTACCACTTATGGTGTTCATCCAACTCACTAATGGACGACTAGATCCCTCTCCGATTATTCCAACGGACTCTCACTAGTTCGGCTGCCAAGTGGTATATTGAACTACCACCCCATTCTTTTCCCGATTTTGGTTCTCTTGCTATGGACTTTTTGACTCATTTCCAGCTACCTATATGGTACAAAACTAGTACAGAGCTTTTAACCTCGCTCCGTAAAAATACCACTACTCATATATCATATCATATACATGAGTGGCGGAGGAGACGATGTCTCATTAAGGCCCTTATCCCAGATCAACTCCTAGCAGACTGTTTTACAAAGTCTCTCATTCCCACCATAGCTCAAGATGTTTCCATGGGAGGTGCAGTCACTGAAGAGCAAGCTATCACTCGTACCCATTTGCTAGACTTGGTCTACGCTCAGTCCAGCACATTGTTTGATATTCTTCTTGACATGCCACGCAACACTTACGACCCCGCGAAACCACCTAAGGGACCCCAAGTCAATGGAATCATTGGATCCCTTAGTACCCAGCCTCCTTCTAAAATTGTTGGTTCGTCGAACCCACAGGGTTCCTCCCCATCACCAACTCAGGCTGGTCATGGCACCACCAAATCATCCACTCCTGCTGTCATGAAGGAAACGAATTTTGTTTCATCAGTTTCACCTCAAATGTCTGGTGGTAAGAAGAAAAACAAGGGGAAACCTAAGAAATCTTCCACCCAGCAGGAACAAAAGAGCACCCCTGATGATACCAAACAGAAAAGGAAGTTGAAATATCCTTGCCTACTATGTGGTGATGATCAGTTTTCTAAAGAGTGCCCACATAGAGATGAATTCCAAAAGTTTCTTAAGGCAAACCCACACCCACAGTTCTCAACGATCCCTTCCTTGCTCAAAATCAGTAGTCGATCGCTTACACTTCTTCTTCCCAAGGAGAAGCATCCACCACTGCACATGTTCTCATGATGCATAGCGAAACTATCAACTTGAACACCCATTCTCGTTCGTATGACTCTGTTCCAACAAAGGAACCCGTTGGAAGTAATACTGAAAAAGATTCCACCTCGATGCCTGATGTCACAGTATCGGTTGCTCCTCTCACCATAGAGAAGCCCTTTTTCGAATCAGTGTTGTGTCCACCCAAGAGCACGGTTAGAAAATCGGTTTTCAATCCCAATGCTCGGGCTACTCAAAACTACAACATTGTAGAGGACCTAGCACAAGCTCCTTGTGGTATGTTGACGCTCGAGGTCTTGCAAAACTGTCCAAATCAGTGCAAGAATCTCTTCGCTGCCATCAACGTAGTTGACCCGGATTCATTGAATACCATCATGTTCCAGCTAGAATACTTCAAACCGAGGCTCTCCCATCAATTGACATTTCAAGTTGCTACAAATATTGTTGGGAAAATTATCCATCATACTGTTTTAGACGAAGGAGCCTCTATGTCAGTCATGTCGATCGCATGTTGGAGAACCATCTGTTCTCCTGAGTTGAATCATTCTCCTACCACTCCGAGAGCCTTCGACGGATGTGGATTTCAACCTCATGGGATGTTACAAGCTTTACCAGTCGAGCTGGGGGGCAAGACCGTAACCCTTAACGTGGAAGTGGTCGCTGCCCCATTGGATTACAACATTTTGCTTGGTCGTAATTGGTTTTATGCCATGACTGCGGTTGCATCATCTGTCTTCCGCATAGTGCAATTCCCCCATCAAGGCCAAATTGTCACAGTTGACCAATTGGATTTCTGCACACCTGACACCACTACTCACTCGAGTGATAACTTTCCTTCAATTGGACAGTCTTCGCAAAATTATGAGAGTGTGGGGGTTTGCCTCCTTAAGGATTCATCCCTTATGGGTATTTTTCCTACTTCGGATCCCCCAAACCATGTTCCCACGGTGAACATGATCTCCTCACAGATTTCATCTATCCCTAACTCTACTGATTCATGGCTTATACCTGATGAAGCCACCACACACCTAATTGGAGACACCATGCCTCTGTCACCCACTGAACTCATATACGAGGCTATCCAGTCAGCACTGGAGGACCACTTAGTTGTGGCCTCCACCTCCTATTCTCTACAACGGACATCATCCGATCCTCTGCTACGGACTTTTCCTTCAGACGAGTCCATTATGTAAATCATGAGTGCAGATGATCCTCCGTGGGAAGACCTCCATCACCATTCGTCTTTCCTTCCTGTTATGGATACTGTGGAGAACAACATTCACACCATCATTACACTGGATGTCTATTATGGCTCTCACTGCCACAGCCTTGTTCAAGCGATTCCGAGACATGTTCTCTTGGACTTATGAGGAGATGCTTGGGATAGACCCCTCCATTGTTTTACACGAAATTAAAACCTATCCCGATGTCAAACCTATCCACCAAAAGTTGTGATCGGTACACCCTCAGAGGACTGTGGCAATCAAGGCAGAGATTGAGAAACTCTTGAAGGCCGACTTCATTTACCCTGTCCCATTGACAGAATGGGTCTCAAACGTCGTACCCGTGAACAAAACATAGGGGACCATCTGTGTATGTGTCGATTATCGGTATCTCAACAAGGCTTGTCCTAAGGACAACTACCCGACTCCCTTCATCGACCAGATCATAGACAATTGTGCTGGAAGTGTCATTTTTTCATTCATGGATGGGTTTTCCCGATACAACCAGATTGAGATCCACCCTGCCGACCAACACAAGAATGCTTTCATCTGTCCTTGGGGAACGTTTGCATATCACAAACTCCCGCTTGGTCTTAAAAACATTCGTGCCACATTCCAGCGGGCCATGTCGTACGCCTTCCACGATGTAAATGACTTTTTGGAACCCTACTTCGATGACCTCCCTTCCCATTCGAAGCAGTCGGAGTTCCACTTTGATCATCTGACGGTCGTTTTCCTCAGATGCGGGTGGTATAACATCCGCCTGAATCCTCACAAGAGTATTTTTTGTGTCAAGTCCGGAAGCCTCTTAGGCTTTATCATCTCAAAAGACAAGATCCGTATTGATCCCTCGAAGGTGGAAGCCATCGTCGCTCTTCCACCTCCAACCAATATTATGAAACTTTAGAGTCTGCAAGGTAGAGCAACCTACTTACAACGCTTCGTTTGCAATTTTGCGCAAAAGACGCAAGGTTACATGAGATTGATTAAAAAGGACATCCTATTTGTTTGGGATGACCAGGCTCAATAGTCTTTTGATAGTTTGAAGCATGCCATCACGCATGCCCTTGTGATCCATCCGCCGAATTACTATCGGGATTACATTCTATATCTCGTTGCTTCCGACACCACCATCGCTATGGTTTTGGTACAGGAATATTAGAATGCCCAAGAACATGTGATATACTATGCCAGTAAAGGTCTCATTGATGCTAAAACTCGCTATTCACATGTTAAGAAGCTCGCTCTCGTGGCGTTCATAGCCGTGCAGAAGTTCCGACATTGCATTTTGCTTCGCACCACCACCATCATTTCCGATTCAAACCCCATGTACCACTTTCTGACACGTCAAGTGCTTGGGGGCAAGTATTCATGCTGGATCGTGATACTACAGGAATTTGATCTTCTTTTCGAAAAGGCCAAGTCTAAAAAGTCTTTGGTGTTTGCTGAGCTTATATGTGACCTCCCCCATACTGATGTAGAATCTGATCCCAATGACTCCTTTCCGGATGAATCATTGTTTCTTATCAGTACATCTGATCCGTGGTATGGAGATATCACATTGTATCTTCAAACCCAACATTTCAGCCCCGAATTGTCTCATGACGACCGTCGCCGCATACGCCACCACGCAAAGTATTATCTGATCATCAGTGATACTTTGTACCATCATGGTATAGACTCTATTCTTCGATGTTGTCTGACTCATGACGAGGTTGAACATGTTTTGAATGACTGCCACACAGGGGCGTGTGGAGGTCACCTCTCTGGGATGGATACAGCCCAGAAGATTTTGCGCCCAGGATATTATTGGCCGACTATCTTTAAAGATTGTATAGAGGTCGTAAAAAAATGTCCTCCATGTCAACATTTTCATACGAAAAGGCGCACCCATCCTGTCCTGTTACACCCGATTATTGTCGTTGGCCCTTTCGCTAAATGGGGCATCGGTTTCATGCATTATAA
Organism: Larix kaempferi; assembly: GCA_027924585.1. Lineage (NCBI taxonomy): Eukaryota > Viridiplantae > Streptophyta > Pinopsida > Pinales > Pinaceae > Larix > Larix kaempferi. The sequence continues at coordinate 10,232,034 of BSBM01000029.1, forward strand.
GCCTACCTCAGCCGGGGGGCATAGTTACGTCATTGTAGCTGTGGACTACTTTACAAAGTGGGCCGAGGCAATGCCTACATACACGAACGACGGCAAGACCGCCGCACTCTTCATGTTTAACCATGTAATAGTGCGGTTTGGAGTTCCTCAAGCGATAGTTACCGACCATGGTTCCCACTTTATGAACCATATGGTTGACGAGTTGAGCGATAGATTGGGTTTTCGCCATGAAAACTCAACACCGTACTACCCGCAGTCAAATGGACAGGTCGAGGCCATTAACAAGGTCTTGAAAACTATGGTCCAACGAATGGTAGGTACACACAAGGCCAATTGGCATAATATGCTCTTATCCGCACTTTGGGCTTATAGGACTTCCGTTAAAACCGCCACTGGATTTACTCCTTTCCAACTAGTATATGGATTGGAGGCAGTCCTTCCTATAGAGTGCGAGATTCCGTCTCTCAAGCTTGCCACCGAACTTCTCCCAAACACTACTGCTGAGGAAGAACATTTCCTCTACCTAGATAAGCTTGACGAGACTTGCCGAGATGCCGCTCTTGCCAATGAGGCTCATAAGAAACGCATCAAAGCGCAGTATGACAAGTCGGTAGAACCTCACGCTTACAACGAAGGAGATTTGGTCCTCACATACGACCAAAAACACGATAACCTAGGGGCAGGAAAGTTTGAGTCCATGTGGCATGGACCTTACATAGTGAAACGCATCTTGGAGAGGGGAGCTTATGAGCTTGAAGATTATGACGGGATATCTTTGGGTGAACCCTGCAATGTGCTTTACCTGAAGAGGTATTATGCTTGAGTCTTTCACGCATGAGTGCTTTTGTATATACTGTACATGGCGTGTGTGCCTTTTTTGTGTGGTGTGACGCTTTGATTTCTTGTGTTTTAGGTCTTGTTTCGTTTCTTATACCATGTTCTGTTTGTGTGTGTAGATGGCAACGTGCTACGGATTCGCGGACGGCGCCAGCCAGCATACCCGTAATCTTGCTTCGGTAGCCTAGATACTCTATTCACCCATTGGCGAGCTCATTATCTCAGGGGGAATGTGTCTAGGTTTTGCGACCAACAATGCTGCAGAATATCAAGCAGTCATTGGAACCCTAACTAACGCTATTTATTTGGGTATGGATCACGTTGTCATCCACCTGGATTCTCAACTGGTGGTCTCTCATCTTAACCGAGTCTACACCATCCGCGATCCCTTTTTACTCCATCTTTATAGACGAGTCCATCTTCTGGAAAGGTCCTTCGAGTCCATTCAGTACCTGCACATTCCACGAGACGTGAACACGGTTTCTGACTCTATGGCCAACTTCATTTTAGATTGGTACATTGCACACACATAAGCATATTCATGAATTGTTAAAAATAGACATAACATGTAAATAACTCATTGTATAAGCAAACACATAGGAAGACCACACCATTCATTCATTTTGAACACATAATGTATAAATTGTTGGAATGTCTGTATATATACATAATCTCAAAAGTAGTGTTGGTACAAAAATATGAAGCACGACGACTTTCAGTAAATCTCTACAAAATCTGAAGCCTCCTAGATTTTAGTAGTACAAAAAATCTGAGGCCTCTAAGCTCTCAATACATACATGATAACAGCATCAGGCCTAGCGCCTGGCCCGTACAAACCTAGGTGGTCTAACAGCTCTAGCCTGCTGAGTGTGGAAATAGTCAACTGCTCTCGCAACCCTGTGGAGTAGCGTGTTGAAGCGCACAGTCGCTCCAATCGTGTACACCTGCATCGTCCGCGACACCTCATCTACCATCGGCTCAGGAACGTCTAATGTCAAACCACTCAGGTTTGTGTAGACTCCATCCATCTCTGCGATGGCGGCATGTACAGCTGGACCCAAGACTGCTCCCTCTCCTCTATCTCTCCTCGCAAGAAGAGAGACTCCTACTGGTCGTACGGGCCGCACGTCTTCACACACATGTTGTTAACTTTTCAGCACTATAACAAAAAAATAAAAAATGCACAAAACTTAAAAGTACAAGGGTTATTTTTTCTTACCTATGTCTCCCCATGCTGCTCCCTCTGGCAGCGGCAAGTCCGGGTCATCTCTGAAATTCATACTACTATACGGTAAGTCGTCTACCATCAGTAACTAGCCCTCAAGCCAAGTGAAGAACTTAGGACCATATGTGATGATGGGGCCCCCACCATGTCGGACCATCACATCTGTCCACCTAGCCATATGAGGATCCCTAGGATCCCTATCCTCTAGTGGTACTTGTGGACGCAAGTGGGGAACTTGCTCCAATAAGAACGATATGACAATCGATCCGTAACTGAACTGTTTGAGCTCTCCTCACCGACACTTGGTCAAGTAAGCTTGCATGTTCGTGAGGAGTCCCTCGCACCAGTTGAAGATCTTCGGAGACATACAGTGCTCCGCGTATAGCATCTGAGACTGAGTAGCCAAGTGAGGATCCTGACTTCGTGCTACCCTCATGATGGTGAAGAGAATGGCACGCAATGGACGCTCTTGCACATCTTTTATGGAAATATTTCCACTAGAAGCACGAGAGTTAAGAACTCATTGTTGTTGGATCATGTCATCTATAGTCCGATCACTTCCACGTGATCCAGTAAGAAGCACATTGTCCCCTCTTCAGGACAATCCAGTCAGAAAATAGATGTCCTTGAAATCTATGGTAAGCACATGCTCACCAATCACAAAGTATTGTTGGGACGCATCCCAACATCGGAGCATATGTGTCAATAACGGGATTTGGGCTCTCATGCCCTGGATCTCGAAGAACTTGAGGAGCCCACAGTTCCTCAGTGCTGTCACACATAATGGATCATTTGCAATTTGCATATCCTCTACCTCATGTTCCCTTTCACGCCACTCCAAAACCATTTCGGCTGCTTGCAACCTACCAAAAGGAGAGTTTATGCATCATTAGTACTCACTTAAACCACTGAAAGTCTTTCTTTTGGGTAGGATTTGTGTTTGGGGTTGGACATTTCCGCCGTCGCACCCCGTTTTTGATAACAGGGCGACATTGTCGCACCCGAGTCTTGCAGAACTTGCGACATCGCAGTTCCCGAAAGGGAAAACTGTGACGACTCGAGGACGTAATGGCCCTTCACAAATCCACTCAAAACCCAAAAAAATAGACAAAAATAAAAAATGTAAACCACTACAATTGTGCTGGCTGAAGTTTAGAGTTACCTACTCCGGAAGGTGGGTGAAATGGTCACTCGTAGCTCCCGGAATCGACGAGTGAAGTTTTGGCTCCAAATGGCACTTCTCCTCCCAAATTTGGAAAATAGAATAATGGTGACTATGTTTGGTTTTTATTTCTATTTACAAGCAAAAGGAATATTCTTTTTTCAAATATTTGATGCCGTTAGGCCATTTGCTATAGTTTGGATCGTTTTTGTTATATTTGAACACTTGGTTGACTATTTTGACCTAGTTTCCGAGTGTGCAGGAGTTGTTAGGTGTCTTTTTACACCATTTTCACATTGGAACAGTCATCTTAGGTATGAACACCCCTTGTATATTTTGTTGTTATCTTTTTTATTCATTAAATTGTAATTATTTAATGATGATGAGCTTACTCTTTGTTCTTTCTCATGCTCTTGAAACTATGAGAATACGTTACCGAGTTAGATTTATCACTTTTCCAGGCTCGTTAAACTCCTACGGAAAAGGAACCCCCCCGGAGTCTATCTTTAAGCTCTTTTCAGGATCTTGAAATACGAAAAGATTGCCAAGCGAACTTGTCACGTTCACACTTGTAAAAGAATTTGAATGGTCGTCTTCCTGGTGATAGTTTACCCCTTTTTTGGACCAGGGGGCACTATTTACGAAAAATGTATACTCCAGCCAATCATTACTGGAAGAGTCCTCTCCTGCGTTGTTTAACCCTTTTTCGGGCATTGAGGCTAACTTTATGAAAAAGGACCGTTGGAGTTTTCTTTAGTTCTTTTTAGACTCTCTAAACATGAAATGACGACCGATTTGACCTTCTATGGACTCGTTAAATTTTCACATTGAAGGGCCCGCCATGGGACTATCCCCTCCTATCCCAGGTTCGAAAAATATTTGGGATTGGACTCATCTATGAGATGAGCTATACCGAGCATCTGGTTACCCTCATCAAGCTTGTAAAAAACACATGAGGCACTCATTGTTCATGATGTGAAAAAAGGAAAGCTTTTGTATTACACCTTTATCTGTGGAAGTACCTAATCGTTCTTGAACATGGCACTCATCAACATTTGCATACAGTACTTGGATCATTCGTTTGTCATCGAGTCTTCACTTATTTCATGAGTCTCGTCACTCCTTTGAGTCATTCAAAGAAAGCTTCCATTATCAGTTGCATTAGAAGTTCGTGTCATACTCGTCATGTCAATACTGCCAAGTCATGCCATGCCCATGTTCAAGAATACTCTCACTATTCATTATCTGCAGTCAGTACACCTTCCATCATGTCGGTCTACTCTGAGTCAGTTTCACATGTTATTGTACCATTTGATCAAATTTACACATCCTTTGTCGTGTTTCGTGTCGATGATGGGGGACTCATCATGGCCCTCCTTCGACGGATTCATCCTTGTCGACTTCAACACATCATCCAAGGATTGAATCTAGAAACCAAGTACCTTGGCCCTGCATGCCTCAATGGCAGGTTACCTCGCTTTCAACATGAGTTTACATCATTGACTCTTGATCGAAAGATTTCATCTTGCGTTCGACTTCAGCTCATTTATTCACGCTTGGTGATATGTACTGTGATACCTTGGGGATCATTGACATTAATGGTGATTTCCCTCGCACTTGTTAACGATATACATCAACGATCAGTAATCAAGTGGTTTCTACCATGTTCGAAATCAAGACATTTCTAATCACATGGATAGATTCGTATCATTGCGGGTTCAGCTTGAAGACCCTGGAGAGTCATGTTTTACCCAGGTTGCGATGGAGTTTGTATTGAGTCATGTCACACGGATCCACATTTGTATTGGTCGTGGTTGTGTTATCATCTCATCATGGATCTACGCTTGTGTCTAGTAGCCATGATTGTGTTCAGTCGGTCATTACTATCATGGATCTGCATTGTATTGGTCAGTATCCATGTTGTACATCAAATGAGATTGTCAGTTCAGAGTCAGTTGTACTGCAGCAGCGTCCTTCATCTGACAAGCCCATTTTCCATTCTTTCTGTCAAATCATTTCACCTGTCCAATTTTTCAACAGCTTCGTGCTTTGGGGGGCATTCTGTTACACCTAAAATCCTACCATCATGAGATTAAGTGTATACATCCCTGAAGTTCCATTGACTAAGTCATTTACCTGGAAAGGACTCCATTACATTTATGTTAGGTTTTGAGAGGTCGTCGCAGGCTGCACTCATGCAGCCTGCGATGTCGCATCTTGCTCTATTGCAGGGTGCAACGAAGTCAGTTTATGGACAAAAATAGGTTCTTCGAGCTCCTTCTCGAAGCTTTCTAACTTGGATCCTCATCCCTGACCCCTTGGGAGAGATGGCTCTCGGTTCCTAATCCCTTGGAAGGATCCCCTGTCTCTCTCCTACCATATCTCAACCTATCCTATCCATACCCTATCCACTTAGTCCTATATAAGTGAAGCTCTACCCCTCTCCAAAGGGGGGAAGTATATAGTGTCTACATGCTGGTGAAATCATCATTGAGAGATCTCTAATCGTCCATTGAGAGACTCACACTTCCTTGGGAGGATATGGCATTTGGCTTGGATGGAGGAGGACTGCTACGTTAAGCCTTGGTTGTAGTCTATTCTTTACTATGTATTTTCCTGATTTACAGTAATATAAACGCTTTCCACCAATATTGTTTATGTGTAATGATATTGAGTAGTTTACCTGCTTAACTATTTACTTAGATCTCTTATTGTATAGATGCTCTTTACTCATTTGCTTTGTTCTATGTGTCTTGACAGGTCTTGTAGCTGAGATCTGACGACTGCGAGACGTGGAGCAACATCCAGGATAAAGGATTGCGAAGTTGAGGTAAGACATCTAGTCACTTGATCCTTAAGCAGATATAGGAAAGTTGTTTGTAGTATGTACTATTTGTTCTAGACTCACATTGAGCTAGGGAGATCCGGCTCGTGTCCGCTCAAGTGGATTGTATGTCAAACATTTCCTGATTATGTCTTACCTTTGGGTGAGACCCTTATGGACATCATGTCTACTCATGAAAATCCTTGGGAAGAGGAGTACCATAGTGCATCTCTTCTTCCCGATTAGGAAAAGGTGAGAAACCTTATGCACACCCTCATTGTGACTACCCAACTCTTATGTAACTATCCCTACAAAGTTAAACATGTGCTACATTAGGGGGCATATGAGTTATCCAATTACGATGGTGACCCTTGTGGGCCCCTATTGAGTATTCTTTTATCCCTTTTTCAGGCTCATTAAAATTGAATGAAAAAGGCCCCCTATGGAGCATTTTTATCTCTCTTCTTTCAGCTCCTTAAAAAATAAAGATGGATTCGAGTTGACTTGTCCTGACTCGTTAAAATTACAAGGATGAGGTGCATATGGAGCATGTTTCTTTCTCTTGCTTAAGACCCTTAAAAAATAAAAATGGATCCAATTTCACTTGTATAGGATCGTTAAAATTTCATGGACAATATATCCTTATGAGCATTCTTCCATATCTCCTTCGAGCTCATTAAAAATGTAAAGGAGACCTCGAGTTTACTTTTTCGGGCTCATTAAAATTTTATAGAGATATACCCTTATGAGAATTCTTCCATCTCTCCTTCAAGCTCGTTAAAAACATAAAGTAGGTCTCGAGTTTACTTTTCCGGGCTCGTTAAAATTTTATGGAAAAGGTATCCTTACGAGCATTATTCTATCTCTCCTTCAAGCTCGTTAAAAACAGAAAGGAGGTATCGAGTTTACTTTTCTGGACTCGTTAAACTTCCATGGAGAAGGTGCATATGGAGTCCGCTTTAAGATCTTTTTTGACTCCTTAAAATTGAAAATATTGTTGAGTAGACTTGTTTCTTTCACACTCATTAAAAGGTTTTGAAAGAACATCCATCTGGTATACGTTTACCCCTTTTTCAAGCCACATGGATTAATTACAAAAAAGGAATACTCTAGTCAACTTTGGCTAGAAGAGTTCTTCATCGTATTATTTTATGCTTTTTTCGGATGATGGGTACTAACTCTATGAAAAGGCGCACCTTATATTATTCTTTAAGTCTTTCAAACTCTATCGATATGAAAACACAGACCAACATTGACTACCCCGGGATTGACAAAAATACATGGGATAGTATCTTATCGAGCATTATTCTATCTTTTCTTCAAGCTCGTTAAAACATGAAGAAGGATTCGAGTTTACTTCTTTGGTCTCGTTAAACCTTTACGAAGAAGATACTATTGAGCATACTTCTATCTCTTGTTTGAGCTCATTAGAAAATGAAAAAGGTAATTCAAAAAGAGAAAAGGGGGGGGGGGGATATCTTGTCTATTACATTCAAGAGGCAGCATGTTGTACGACACCCTTGAACATGGAACCTATTTGTGTCTTTGTATTATAGTTGGTTTATAGCCTTGCTTCAGAACCATACCATTTCCTTGAGTCATAGTACTTCTCAGATTGGTTACTCTTCCAATCACTATGGAGGGCGATTTGATGCCTCCTGTGTCGATGCACTATGGTCTATATGGTATTCTTGAGTCTTTGCTTCCTAGTCACACAGTTTTCATGTTATATGTTCAAGGTAATGTCAACATGAGTAGGCCATTCTTTAGTCCTGTTGACCTTATGTGTCGGCCATCCCTGTGTTAGTTTGTTGTACCTAGTTCTCTTATACATCTTTATTACATCTCTCGATGTCGGTTTCGTGTCAATTGATGGGGGATACATTAAGGCACTCCTTCGACGGATTCCTTCCTATCAATGCCAACTCCATATCTAGGAAGTGGATCTAGAAACATTAGTACCTTGGAGCTTGCAGTCATCAGTGGCATGTCTTCCTTGCGTTCGAGAAGGTGTACCCATCATTGACTCCTAATCGAGTGATTCTATGGGTGTTCAATATCAGTTCATATATTCAGACTCATTAGAATGTACTAGGTGTCTTGGGATCCATTATCATCATTGGTGTACCCCATCGTGTCTGTTAAGGGTAAATATTATTGACTGGTAATCAGATGGGTTCTCACATATTTGACATTAGAACATCTAATCACATGTACAATCACACCATCGATATTTGAGATGAAGACCTTGGGTTTAGGAGTTGCATCACTCATCCTTGTTTCCACTCCCAAGCTGCGTTGGAGTTATATCACCAGTCCAAACATTGTATGAGGACCATCTGTGCATGCTCATTGATGCCATATGTCCTCTTGACATTGTATTGGTCAGTGGCTATGATATCATTGGTATACATAGATCCACACTATATTGGTCGGTGGCTATGTTATTTTTCATGAAATGGGTCCACTTTTTTTAATTATTTGTGGCCATGATCTCATACTTCATTTATGGAACCATAGTATACTCTTGGTGGCCATGCATTGTCCTACTTTTACCGAGCATGGGTATGCCTGAATTGGGGATGATATGTACATACCTGGTTGAGTTTTGCAGGTTCTCTCTAGTTTATTGAATCCATGACCTTTACCTTGACTTGTTTTTATAAAGTGTTTCGGCCATCAACTTCTGTTCTAACCTCACACTTTAGGGGGCATATTTTATATCCTTATTTGCCACCTTAGGTTAATTAGATATCCCACTTTATTTCCTAGAGAAGACACTTACCTTTGTACCTTTCTTTTCCCTTATTTTTCCCACTTTTTGGCCACCATCGCCCTCTATATGCTTCTAGGGGGTGATGGTCAGTCTACCATCCCTCCCTATATACTTGCAAGGGAGTGACACCATAACTCCCTACATGCCTTGAGGGGGGAGATGGTCCACCTATCCTTGATGTTTGGGCATTATCTTGATTGGATCATGTGCATGACTTGGCTCTAATTCATCTAGAATGGGAACTCACACACCAGATCAATTCCATCCATCACTTGGAGTCTAGATTCATCCTCCATTCATCATCCTCTCACCTATATATTGAGGCCATTTTATGAGAAAGGGGAGACTCTTGTTATGTATTGTTATGCTGGTGAAATCAACTTGATTATCTCAGCCATTGTGACCAGCTTATTGTCTACAGTCTAGGAAGGTCTTGGATCAAGAACATTGGAAGATATTTGTGTCTTCAACACAACGCAATATATGATGTATGTCTCTCGTTATCATTCAATGTAGACATGTGATTCTTCCCCCCTCCTATCATGTTGTTCATGTATGAATATGGTTCTTTGTTATAGATCTACATAATTCATAACACATATGTATTGGATCTGGTATTTTTTGTGTAATACAGATTAGATCTTGTTTATGCTAGCTTAGATCTATGGTTATATATTCATTTTTATCCATCTTTTATATGTCAAGAGGTTTTTTGAGAAAGGTTTAGATGTCTCTTTGTGTGCAGGTTGATTGGCTAAGTGGAGCTAGAGCTAGAGCAAGGATTATCAGGTTTGCAACAACTAAGGATTATCTACACAAAAGGAGCTCTCTTGTCTAAGGTATTCCACCTTCCTTTCTCTCTCTCTCTTCTTACATGATTGCATGGAAGTGGATGTGTATATATAGTGTTTAGATAGTTAGATATAGTGGGAAAATCACATTGGTCTACCCTATGGTTTGTATTGAACCAAGGGAAAGGGTTCAAGAGGGTGCTCAACTATCCACAGGAGAAAACTCTACAACATATATGCAGACAGACAAATATGAAGAAGCTGAATGATTCCTCTTTAGATTTAGATTTGGTGGATCCCACTATGTACAGGCGGTTGATTGGATCTAGTTAACATCAAGCCAGATATTTGATTTGTAGTGAACACCCTAAGCCATTTTATGGTTGAGATGAGGCATGTACATTGGGTTGCAGTAAAGCATGTGCTAAGGTACATGTGTGGTATAATTGGATATGTTCTAAGAGATGTATCAGGTGGTGAAGAGAGGTTGCAGTGATATACAGATTTTGATTGGGTGGGGAGCGTAGTGAACAGAAAGAGCACCTCGGGGTGTTTCTTTAGCTTGAGATCAACTATGATATCTTGGTTTAGCAGGAAGTAGACATCTACCACACTCAGTACAACAAATGCAGAGAATATTGTAGCTAGTGTTGTAGGTTGTGAAGCAGTGTGGCTTCAGAAGCTTCTTGCAGGACTATTTGATTAGGATATCAGATAGCACTTCATTCGAGATGGTGCAAAAGGGAGCAGTGAATATCTAGTACATATTCATAGATGATTAGATAGATGACATTCTCACCAAGGCTCTGTCTAAGGTAAAGTTTGTATACTTTAGAGACAAGCTTGGCATGATGGAGAATGCCTCCTTCAATGAGAGGGAGTGTTGATGTTTCTACAGATGAGTAGTATGGGGAAGACATTCACTCACGTTGCTATGTTAGTGGTGAATGGCCCAGACATACAAATGAGCAGTATGGGGATGACATTGACTCATGGGGCTATGCTAGTGGTGAATGGCCCATACATACAAATGGGAAGCATCAGGTAGACATTTATTCATGGGGTTGTGCTAGTGGTAAATTATACATTGATCACTCACGAGACTATGCAAGTGGTGAATGTCCTCGGTGCACTCTTTCTCCAGATAGCCATTTTGGTTAGGAGTGGAAGACTTGAGATGCAGATTACATACATTCTTACCAAGGAAGGTTGGTGTGATGCAGAATGTCTCCCTCGTTGAGAGGGAGTGTTGATGTTTCTGTAGGTTGCAACATCGGGCATACATTCTCCCGGATTGGTCTTTCTGACTTGACCAAGGGGGAATGATACATTCACTCATAAGGCTATGTTAGTGGTGAATGGACCTATCAAGGGTAGTCAGATAATCATTCACGGGGCTATGCTAGTGGTGATTGGACCCAAGGTGTTCTCGCATTGCCTGCTCTAGGAGGGAGTGATATATTCTATATTAGAGTGAGTTGAATTGTTTATTTGATAGGGAATTTCATCCCCTTGTGGAATATATAGGTCTAATCTAATGTTGAATTTGACATAGGCTCTAAGAAGTGTTTGGACTTCTTAGAGTAGGTTCAAATCAACATTAGAGCTCTATGCATGAATAGATGTGCATGTGAGGAGATGAACATCAACAAGAACAACTTTTCTATGTTGAAGAAATAACCAATAAGTCAAGTCAACCATTGAAGAAGTCCTAGATAGCATTGAAGAAGTCCCAGAAGGCAATTGAAGACAATAAGACAAGTTGTCCTGAAGATAAAATAAAAGATTATCACAATGCTTGCTTTTGGGTATGGCCATGATGTATAAATTATTAATTTTGAATATTTTATAACAACATAATGGTGTGATTTTAATGAAATAAACTGCAATTACAGTTTGTTTCATATTCCCGGCACCATGTCAAGAGATTTCAAATTCTTTTTGAGCCAATGCACCCCAAAGTTGCACTAGTCAATTTTCATTGAGCATAAGAATGTATAGAGTATGATAATGTACCCCAAAGTTGCACTAGTCAATTTTCAATGAGCATAAGAATGTATAGAGGATGAATTCCAATAACATTTAATGTAGGTTTTATTGCGTGTTTGGTTGGAATATTTTGGCATTGGTTGGAGAAGTGATCAATTTATGTTGAACATATATTGTGACTAATGCATTTTACTTATAGTCATGTTGTATTTTGAAATTATATCTTTTTCGATAGATATATGGTTATGTTTATATGCCAATTGATGATATAATGTAGTGGAATTCAAATCCACAAAATAAATATTAGATTTTAACATATTGTATTTTTATGATATCATTTGCAATTTAAACCACAATTGTTAGTAAATATTTTTTTAATTTGTATTTTTTTTTTGTAATTTGAATTGTTTAACTAATTCAAGTTGTATACTTTGAAAATATATACAAAGGGACTAATCAAATTTAATAGAAATCCATGATATATTAATTGGATTTGGTGAAATTAATAAATTTTTGAATTTATATATTCTATATATAGATTTTTCGAGGAGGGGGCGAGAGGATGGAGCGGCGGTGTGCAGGTAGGGTTTCGCAGCTGAAGGGTAGCTGGGAGCTACCAGGCACGGTAGGGGAGAGGTCCTATTGACCAAACCTCTCCCTGTCACATCACCGTAGAACTGAATTGGAAAACGATGGAAGGAGGAAGTTAATAAACTAATGTGTCGATGCTCTTTGGGTTTGCTTGTCAGTTGATTTGGAGCTGGTGTGTCGGTGAACTGGGGTTATTGGTAGGGTTTGCTGCTGTTCTCAGGGTCAAGGCTTCGTTGGAGGAAGTGGATATGGCAGACTATGCTGGGGACCTGTTGGAGGCACAGGTTGTATGGGGGGTGCCAGGTGGAGGGAAGATGGAGGGCCTGGAGGAAATCCCAATGCTGGGGCCTGTTGGTACTGTTTCATCCGGTGTGGGGCTGGTGAGGTCGGTAACTGGGTTTTCACCTTCGGAATACCTGAATTTCTCTCCACATAGCTTGCTGCCGGATAATCTGGACAATGATGGAATGTCAGTGGATATTTTGGGTGGCTCGAGTTGGAGGGAGGCTGGAGACTTTTTTGCTCGGAATCTAGGGTTCCCGGTGTCTGGTTTGCAGGAGGGTTTTGAACTGGTGGCCGGTTTTGAACAGATTGCGGAGGAGGGTGTGGCTCTACAGGTACAACAGTTGTGTGGGATGGGTTGTGGTGGAACTGGAGCGGATGTGCGAGTGCCTTTGGAGATATCGGAACACCGTGGTTTTGATAGCCCTCCTGCGGGTGTTGGGTCTACTAAGGATAAGGTGGGGTTTACAGCGGGGGTCGGGGCTGTTCATAAAGGACCTAGCAGGCGACGCAAGAGGAGTTGGATTAAAACCTGCATTGTGGGTAGTTATGTTGTAGGCGAGGATATTGCCTGGGAACGAGTTCTTGAGATGTCTCGTATGACGTTGGTGGGAAGGGTCTTGGGCAGAAATTTTGCTCGACCTACTGTGATGGAGTGGGTGGAATCAACCTGGCGCGAGGTGTTAGGTTACACACCTGAGGTGGACATGTTGCTACGGGGGTGGTTTGCGGTGGTACTACAATTTGAGGTTGATCTGCACAAAATTCTCGACAGGAATTGGCACTTGGACCATTCACCGGTATTGTTGAAGCCCTGGCATCCCCTCTTTGATGCCAGTCGGGAGAGAGTTGATTTGATTCCGGTATGGGTAAGACTATCGGGACTTCCCCTGCATTTTTGGGATATTAGCCATTTTCGTAAGATTGGGGATATCCTGGGAAATTTTCTGGAGGCTGATCTTTCCTTTTTGGAGACGCATTACAAACAAGTTGCAAGAATTTTGGTCATTCTGAATTTTCGTGAAGGACTACCGGAGGTCATTAACTTGGAATGGGGGCCTGTGAGTATTCCTCAGATGCTGGATTACGAGAATGTGCCTTTTAGGTGCCGGCGGTGTCATGCCTATGGACACCTGGCGTCTACTTGTCGTCTTTCGGTTCGCACTCTTAATGGGGGAAGGAGAAACCCCACTGCTATGGACGATATGGATGAACCATTGGACCTGATGAACAACGAAACGTCGCCTGTGAAGGAGGACTCGGGTGGTGACGGGATAGACGCGGAATTGGAACCTCCAGGCCAGGAATCAGAAGCGGTGCGGGACAATCTGGCTGATTACAACATTGCACCTGTTGATGACATATTTGGGTTCTCTCCATTGGCTGTGGCTGATGTGCCGAGACCTTCTTATACGGGTATTCCTTCTTTCTCTTTATCGTCCTCTATACATTTATATTTCAATCGCTGCTCTGTGGTTGGGCTTGATTAGGTAGAGGGGCTTCAAAAATTATCCTTGTCGGGACACTTTGAGACTCTCCCCCTATCTATTTCTTCGGCCCCTTGTGGGGGCTGTAAATACACGGTGGACGAAACCTTTGCTCTCAACCCTGTTTTGCCTCCTCTTCTTTTGGAGGGCAATCTGACAACTATAGAACCGGATCCTGGGAAGGTGGATGAGTATTCTGAGCCCTCCTCACCCGAGTCTTCTGCATCGGGGTATAACCTTCGATCATGCACTAAGATATCTAGGGGGGGGTTAGGAAAAGAGAAGGCACCGGCTCGGAGAGGTAGAGGACGCAGGTCTCACTTTTCTAAGGCTCAGAACAGGGCTAGAATGGATCTGCGGGCTGGGAAACAAGTCTCGATTGAGAGGGCACTTAGAGTAGTGAATGCCCGGACGAATGTTCGGATATGAAGATCATGTCCTTTAATTGTCAGGGTCTGGCTGGGCCTAAAAAGAAATCAGCCTTCTTGAGGGTTCTTACTCTTGAACACCCTGATGTGATTCTGCTACAAGAGACTTTAGGGTTAGGTGTTATCATCAAGGAGAAACTGGAACTATGGATGGCTGGATGGACCTTTATGACTCTGGATGTTAGGGGTCGCTCTGGGGGTTTGGCTGTGGGATGGAAGAACTGTGCGATTAAACTCATTAATGCTTGGGGGATGGCTTCTGTGTTGGGAGCTGAGTTTCTCTCTGTTGACTTGGGTACTTGCTTTACTGTGGTAAATGTCTACGGGCCCTATGTAAATAGAGTTCCCTTATGGGATTCACTTCTGCAGGATCAACTCCTGGATGGTGAATCAATTGTGGTGGGGGGAGATTTAAATTTTACATTAGGGCAATCAGAAATTTGGGGCCCCCAAGCACATGTGGATCCTTTGGCAGGATACTTTCAACAGAAGTTGGTTCGTAAAAACCTTTTGGATATTGAACCTATCAAGCTGAAACCCACCTGGAGGAATAACAGGAGTGGAGAGGCTCGGGTGGCTAAAAGACTGGACCGGTTCCTAGTGGCTGAACAGTTGGTGGACAGGTTTCTCCAAATCAGGCAGTGGGTAGGGAGCGAAGGGGATTCTGATCACTTCCCTATCTTTCTTGAGATCAGAAGAGGACCAAACAACCCAGCTAGCTCTCTTAAGTTTAATAAGAACTGGTTAAGTGATGATTCTTTTAGAAGTCTCTTTCTGGATCTTTGGAGGTCGTATGATGTGGAACATGAACGCACTGCGGCATTTCAATTCGCTGAGAACATTCAACGAATAAAAGGAGTTGTCAAAGAATGGGCTATTGATAAGAAATTCAGGGAGGATACTGAATTGAAACAGATAGAGGCTGAGCTACTATAGATCTATGAAGGGGATGGAGGGGGACTACAGACTATGGACTCTAAGGATGAAATGGCCAGGTTGGAAGGCAAAAGAAATAACCTTTTGATGGAAAAGGAGGAAACCTGGAGACTCAAGAGTAGGGCGATCTGGTTGGAATGTGGGGATGAGAATACTAAATTCTTTCATGCATACGCCAGGGGGAGGAAGGCGGCCAATACTATTTGGAGCTTGAAAGATGAAGTTGGCATTGAACATTTTGACTTTCAAGGTAAAGCTAGATGTGGGGTGGAACATTTCCAGAATTTATTTAAGGCTCCAGCTCATGCCTCTATTGCAGAAGTTATAAGGATAGCTCAATTGTTTCCGCGGTTTGCAGAGGAGGAGGATAACAGGAGACTGTTGCGTGCAGTAACTGAGGAGGAACTAAAGGAGGTCCTTGGAAGTTTCCAGAAAGACAAGAGCCCCGGGCCGGATGGATGGACGGTTGAATTTTTTCTGGAACTTTATGAAATTGTGGGGTTGGATCTTTTACAGGTGGTAGAAGATACTCGTTTAAATGGGAAGATACCTGCATGTTTCAATTCTACCTTTATATCCCTCATACCAAAGACTGATAATCCAGTTACTCTCTCTGATTTTAGACCTATCTCATTGTGCAATTGTATCTACAAGATTGTTTCGAAGGTCATAGCTCGGAGACTAAAGGTATCATTATCAGAGCATATTTCAGCTGAACAATTTGGGTTTCTTGAAGGTCGTCAGATACATGAGGCTATAGGGGTGGCTCAGGAGGGACTGCACAGTTTGAAGACTCGGCATATCAAAGGTGCTATTCTTAAAATTGATTTGTCCAAGGCATACGACAAGGTGAGTTGGATTTATATCCGGCTTCTTCTAACTCATTTGGGTTTTGGTATCAATTTTATTAGATGGATCATGTCTTGTATAACTACTGTATCATTCTCTGTGTTATTGAATGGAGAGGCCACTCCCTTTTTTCATGCGGAAAGAGGCCTTAGGAAAGGCTGTCCACTTTCCCCCCTTCTTTTTCTTCTGGTGGCAGAAGGTTTGAGCAGGGCTATACTCGATGCTAAATTACAAGGGAGATTTAATGGCATTGGCATTGGAGAGCAGTTATTTGTTACTCACCTTTTATTTGTGGACGACATTATCATCTTCTGCTCAGGTGATCGAAGGGATACTCAGACTCTGAAGGAGATCTTGGAACTTTTCTCTAAAGCTACGGGGATGGATTTAAATGCTGAAAAGTCCACTCTTACTACCCATTTGCTGCGACCGGTTGAGGAGCGGGCACTTGTTGAGAATTTCCCTTTTAAATTATCAGGTCTTGACGAGGGTTTGAAATATCTGGGTTTCTCCCTTAAAGCAAATGTTTATCTTAAAAAGGATTGGAGATGGCTGATTGGTAAGGTGGAGAAAAGATTAAATGTTTGGAGTCACAAGTGGATGTCGAGGGCTGGCAGGCTGGTTCTGGTTAAGGCCATTTTGGAAGCCATTCCAGTATATTGGATGTCTCTGTCTTGGATACCTAAAGGAAACTTCGAACATATCAGGCGGTTATGCTTTAGATTCCTGTGGAGTGGAAAGAAGGAGGGTCAGGTAACCCCTTGGGTCAACTGGAAGAGAATTGTTGTACCTAAAGGTCTAGGGGGCTGGGGATTAAAAAACATCTTTCTGTTTGCACAAGCGTTGGCGGCTAAGGGAGGATGGAGACTTGTCAAAACTAACAGCTTATGGACCAGGGTTATTAAAGGGAAGTATCTCTCAGACATGAGCCTAGAAGAATGGATTAGGAGCCCTGGGAAGTCTCATATCGGGGGATCCGTGATTTGGAAGGCAGTGGTTAAATCTTTCTCCCTGGTGGAGAATAATCTGGCTTGGAATGTGGGTAATGGAGAAAAGGTGAGAGTTGGCAGAGATCCATGGATCGGGAGTGAACATTTACATTTGATGCCTGATAATGTTGTAAATGCTTTGGAAAATAGGGGCATTCTCACGCTTAACCATTTGGCTGATCCGAGACTCGATGACCCGTGGATACAACATTGGAAAAATGCAAATATGCTGGGATTGGGGGATCCTGAGGCTGTTTCTCTGAATAACTATATCAGCGGTTTGAATAGGGCTAATATTCACCTTTCGAACCAGGAGGATGTACTGACTTGGGAACTTGACCCGGCGGGGATTTACACACCAAAGATGGGTTATCTAGTGCTAAGTGCAGGAGCAACAAATAGGGATGAGGTCTGGTGGTGGAGATCTCTCTGGAAACTTAAATGCCCATCATAAAACAGACTTTTTATGTGGTGTGCTTTAGTGAATCGGGTACCGACTTGGGATATTCTACAGAAGAGAAACTTCCAGGGCCCGGGATGGTGCGTTTTTTGCAAGAAGGAACCGAAAACGATATCACACCTCTTCATCACGTGTCCGTTCACGAATGCTGTTTGGAAAGAATGCACAAAAATGGTTGGTTTTTACTGTAGATGGGAGGGAATCTCTGTGGAAACTGCATGGGAGAACTGGTGGAGACGGGCAACAAATAAAAAATAGAAGATTTTACCACTGTTGATCATTTGAGGGATCTGGCTGGCAAGGAATGGGGCTATATTTCAGGAAAAACCATGTATACCGGAGATTATTTGTGCACAATCTGTGGGCATATACCAAGCAAGCCCCGTATATGTAAGGGTTGCTAAATAGAGACGTGACATGGAATTTGAGATTGATAAATCTTATCCATGGGGTTTTTTGATGGAGCTGCTAGTAATGAGATTTGTGGTGGGGGAGCAATCTTATATATTTTAGACTCTCACTTCTTTACACTCACTATGGGTCTTGGAGCGGGATCCAATAAATTTGTTGAAGTCATGAGTTTAAAATTACTACTCATTTTTGCTGCTGAGAGGGGTATCTCTAGTTTGGCGGTTTTTGGAGATTTTATGAATGCTATAAATTGGACCAATCAAACTCAAGCCTGCAGAGTTCTAAGACTTGCAAATATTCTTAATACTATTCAACTGGTCAAACAATCCTTTGACTCATTCACATGCCAGCATGTTTACAGGGAAAATAACCAAAAAGCGGACCAGGCATCCAAAGAAGGGTAGCTCATGGTTTTTGGCACTTGGAAAGTAGTTGAAGATATTGATGGACATCGAACTGAATTCTACCACAGACCTTTTATTGACTGAATCACATTATGATGTTTATTTATATATTTTGACAAAAATGCATAGATTTTCTTTAATTTATGTATAAACTGCAGAATTTCATATACGGCAATGAAGTATTATGTATAAATCTTATGAAGATGTAACAGCAAAATAGTCCGGTGGGACAGAACTAGTTTTTTTGGACAAAACAGGAAAGTATCATACTATGTATATTGAAAGCAGACGTAACAGTCTCATCAAGTGAACCAAATTTTTTGGGCTTGGATAATTCACTGTACAGTGAATACTAAATGTAATTCTGATCTCTTTGGATGAATGGAATTACGCTTTTTTCTCTTGGGAAAAAAAATAAATATATTCTATATTAATATTTTGTTATTATATATTTTACTATTAAATTTAGATTAATTAAATTAATATTGAGTTTTTCAAATTTAACTTATTCATGTGAGAAACATAAATTACACAATAATTTAAGATCTTAATTTTTTATTAAAATTATACCATTTAAAATATCAATTTTTTTTTTAAAATTATTTTTAAAAAACATATATTTAATTTAAATTTTATTGTAAAATGATACAATATTAATATTTTTTAAATATTAATATGTTCAAATTTATTATCTAATTATTATTTTTTATAAATTTATATCTTATTATCAATAACATAATGGAAAATTAATATAATTTAAAAAGAGAAAGAAATAAAGATATGGAGATTTCATTGTACATTTATAATTGAGAAAGAGAAAGAGTTGAGATATGGAGAACTTAAGACATGGAGATTCATTGTACCTCACATTGTGTGGAGGTTGCATGATACATGGCCTTGAGTAATCTTTACAGGGAAAATTGATGGAGAAGGAGATGTTGCAGGATAAAAATTATATAAAATGGTTTTTTTTTTTTGCAAAGTTAGGTAGAATTATTAAAAAATCTTTGAACAATTTTTGAAACTATTTCTTATGGATTTTTTTTGTTGATTTCGATCAAACCATTTTAAATAAAGTTATGATAAGCCAAAGGAAATGTGTTTATCTTTGGTGTTCTTGTTCTTGAGATTATCAATCTAAAAATGGAGTTTTGCATCAGAAGAATATGATTCATGTTGATTGAAACTTTTTTTTTTTAAATTTCCATTAGCATAAATCATCCCTTGCTAACCAAATTTTTATGTTTGGCAATCCAAGCATGAAGACTGTTGATATTATCCAACCATGCATGGAGACTATATAACATAGAGAGAGCATTAGAAGTTATGGATTTCACAATGGAGGGAAGTTAAAAGTCATTGGAGGAGGGGATGAAAGTGATTAAAATTGCTCCCTTGTTAAACCATGTGTGTGTGGATGCATAAATAAGATTCTTAAATGATATCAAATGACAAATGTTTTTTTCCTTCTTCCCAAAAAACTTAAATAGTTATTTATGTTTCACTTTCGATTAACATTATGATTCAAACATGCACCATTAATGATAAAGCAAATGCCATTGATAATAATTGATATCCAATTGTAGATTCAAAGGGTGATTCATTTGTTAAATGAGAGGGACAAATTAAAGGAAGTAAGCTAATCATTAGATGTTTTGTACTTTTTGGGTAATTTTTGTCAAAATCCAAGCAATGAATTATCATTGTTGAAATCGCGAGTTTTCATTGTTGAAATTGCATTTTAACAATTGTTAAGTTGCATTTAATGCTAATATGGTGGGTTCGTACTTAATGCTAGGAGATAATAAGTGGAGGATAGGTTTAAATATAGAAGTTCTTAGAGGTGGGCAATATTTATCCATTGTTAGATTGTTAGAATTTGTGTGTTGTTGGAGAGGAGTGAGGGTGCATCAAACATCCAAGGGTGCTTATATTTCTTATCACACAACCTTGAAACAAGGATTTCAATGTGAACAATGTATACCTTTACAGAGTTTTTGCTTTTCTTTATGGGCGGGGTAAGGTGTAGGATAATATTTATTAAATAATTTAAATTTGTAATTTTTTAAAATTTCATTGAATAAATTTGATAGAAAATTGTGTGTTAGATATAGTCCATAAATCAAAGTATCAAGGATATAATTATGTTCTACTTTCAAAGGTTTTGAGTCTATGAATGGACCAAAAGTATCAAAATTGAATTATGTACTTAAAAACTATCTTCCTCTTATTAAGGAGAAAGGATACTAATCCAAAAACTCAACACAAACTAAAATGCTAAAAACAATATCCACCTTTAAAAAACATAATTTATTAATTGCACCAAGAGGTGCTTTCTACAACCTAGTATTAGGGAGAAGTGTAATCCAATGCTCAACATGGATTTGACACATGGCATTTTAATAAAATAATAAAATATTAAGTAAACAAAAATTTTACAATGTTGATCATAACCTAAACTTCAAAACCAAAGATATATGTATTCCAATTAATTAAAACTAAAAGAATTAAGTACAATATAGGCATAGATCTAAGTTATTTGTTAAATAAGGTTTTTGAGACAAGATATCAATTCAAAAGCCATTAGATTCCTTTACTTTATTTGGTTATCATTTTAAAAGATAATGTGAAAAGGTAAAATTTATTATATTTCAATACCATTGTAAATCCATCTTAACTCTGGATCATCATATCATAAAAAGGGACCAAATCCATCAAGGTACAAACCTTTCCTCAAGTTTTTGCATTCTAAAAATGGTTTACAAATCAAGGTATTTTATCCCTCTCGCCACATCATAGATCCAGAGTAAATATGGATCTTGTATAAAAACATAACTGATAAAAAAGTGAAATCAATTACCCAACATCAACCCAATACCTAGATGTATGGTAGGTGTGGAAGTATGCCCCCTTCTAGTGATGATTCAAATGACTTCATCACTGCCAATTTAACAAGTGAGTTATGATAGGTTTTTGCATCTTCCGAAGAAAAAAAGAAGCGCTAACAATACATGATGCAACCAAATGGAAGTAAGCCACATACAAACAACAAATCAATGTTATCAGGACCAGATTACTTTTTGAAAAATTCACTAGTCCAACCATTTCATAAGGGGTTCCAATCCAAACCAATGTCTCAAACTAGAAATGCCCAATTCTAAATTGAATCAGTCAATTTTTTACCTGAACTAGTCAGTTATATACAGAGTTGACCTTCATTGCATGAACCAATTGGTTTTGTACGAAATTGGCCAACTTCGTACAAACACTACAAGGAAGAGGCAATTTAGCGGAGGTTATAGTGGATGCTCCTCTCAAAGGAGCACACCTATCCATTTATAGATAAGGTGAGTGGCGGGAGGTTTTAGCAGATGTTTTTTTCCAGTGTGTTTCATACAAACGCACCAGTGCATTTACAACCAACACACACCAGGGCTACCATAAATCATGTTGCATCGCTTCCAAATATATCATGAAGATATTTTTTTTTCAACTTATGTGTTTATTAATATAAATTGCACTGGCACATCCTTAATTCAGGCGCACAACATTAGGATTAATTTTTTATTTCAAATTTCTTTTGTGGTGCATTTTATAGTATTGACTGCATCGATGGTGGTGCATTGTATTGTATTGACTACATCGATGCGTCATAAAAATGGAGGCATATTTTTAGGGAAAAAATAAAAAATAAAACATAAAACGCAACACTTTATATTTTATTTTAAAATTCATTTGCGATGTGGTTTAAATTAACCAACGCCCTAGTGCGTCGACGACTCGTGTGCATTGAAAAAAGGGTTTTATAAAAAAATTACCGCACCATAAAAACAGTTTTACCTTATACAGAACTTTTGAGCCCAATAGCACAGGTGATGTACATCACCCCCTTAGATGCCCTAGCATTCATGATGCATGTGGACATGTTGCTCGTTCCTATTAGCTCCTGTTTGCATTTTGAATTTTTCCAAATAGTGGAAAGAATTTCAAATTTTGCATACATCGCCACGATGCCTCCCTAACATGGAAGAGACTAAGTAAATTGATTGTTACCTCATAATTTAATTTTTTAGCAAATTAATTTTTAAAATTAACTCTTAATTTTCTATATTTAAAAAAAATAAATTGCATGGTGCGTTCGAGTCGTTCGACTCACACTAATAGTCAATGCACCCTATAAAATTACAGGGTGCACCGCTAAGGATGCATTTACGGAATAAATGCACTGCACAAAAAATGTGCTATGTGTTCCATGGTGCACCGAACACCCTAATTTTAAAACAAAAAACCTTGTTAAATGTAAATCGGTGCGCATTATAATACACACCACACTATAACACAGTGCACTGACATGTCTTAAGAACAACGTAAATACATAATAACAATATACCAAACCTACTACAATGCACTAAGATAATTGTTCTTCACTGTCATGTCGGTGCACTACTTCGTTGTAGAAGCACTGGAGCGACGGTGCACCAACGGTTTCTTGGCGCACCACCATCTCAAAATAAATAATTTAAAAAACTTTAAAACATTCCACTGTACGTTCAATACACCATCACACTGTAGTTTCAGTGCTTTGATGTGTAACTAACACATTGTTAAACAAAAAAGAAGACTTTTACAGAGTGTCTATATAAAGTCAACATACCGCACATGTGTGCTGACATGTACATGGCACACCGTACACCCCCATTTAAAATTTGCAATAGAAATAAAAATGTAATGGTGCTTCTAGGTCATGTTGGCAAATTGGTGATGGTGCGCTTATTGGATCTAGACGCATTGTAAACTCCATTAAAAATTTCATTGTAAAAGGTAAAAAACATAATTTAATGGTGCACCTAGTGCACATCAGTACACCAATTTATGGTGTGTTGATGTGCACTAGGTGCATTGTAATCTCATTTTAAATATTTTAATGCATAAATACATGCCATGCAATGGTCCAATTGTGTAACCAGAACACACCTTTGCGTCCACTTGATGATGCACCAATTGTGATGAATATTTTTTTTTAAATAACAAAATATTACCAACGTGCCTTTTTTATTTAAGCGCATCATTTTTGGCACACTTAATTGTGTGCAAGTGCACTGATCTCGGTGTGTTTAGATTATATGGGTACACCACTTTTTTTTGCAAAATTTTAATATTTGATGTTAGTAACTATAATTCTCATATAATTATTTTAGATGTATATTTATGAGACATTGTGATGTTATGTCTGAAACAAAGACGTGAGCATCGTGAGGCAAGGCAACAACTATAGGAACAAGTTGATCAATACAACTTTGTGAGAGAGTGGGAGGCTAGGGAGAGAGATTTATACACTCGTCCCATTACTGATCATACCAAAGACCTCTTTCAAGTTTTCGGCCTCCTGAATTTCTATCAGGAGGCGACATCCCTCAAGGGTAACACTACATTACTCATTCAGTTCATCCGACATTCGGATCATCACAGGAAGGTATTTCATTTTGGTACCATCCCACTGAGGAGGACATATATTTCATCACTAGACTCTCCAACAGAGGGGAGGAATTTTCCCAGTTCATTGATGTCCCAGTTAAAGCTGTAGCAGAGAGTTAGCTATCTTACTCTCATAGATATATCAGTGACCATGTCATCAATCCTACTGATTTTCAGGTGTGCAGTGGACAACTTCTCTTTGTTTCTTTTGGTGTAGAGGAGTTGAGGTGCCTCTCTTTGTTGGTGACAACCATCATGCACCTCACCATTGATGGGAAGCACATTAGTTTCCCCGTATTGTATTATGTTGATTCTTTAGTGTGGATACCTAGATGCATTAGGTGGTTTTCTATTTTTTATGACAATTTCGTTATGCTCTAGATTGATGCCATGCGTAGTTTGACGAGAGGGTCAACTCCCCTTTTGATTCATAGTTGTTTTGTCTATTCTTTGAGATATTTTATACCACCATGCCATATTTTAACTGTCGCCTTCCTAGGTCGATTACGGAGTTGTGTATGCACATGTGGGTCCAGATGATGCCCAAGAGGGAGCAGCCTAACTTCCCAGCCAGGATCACAGCGAACGTGCTCGAGATGCTAGGAAACGAAGAGAATCATACATTAGACTTGGTTCCATATCCATATGCGGGATTGGATTGGATGGGGTGTCACAACATCTTCTTCACCTCGGCCAAGCCACCGGATGAGAGAGGTAAATTTTGTGTTATGTTTAGATTAATATAATTACATTTTATTCTCTTTATACTTAATGCAAATGAAATATATTTTAAATTGTTATATTAAATTGTTTAATGAAATTTTCTAATTATTGTTGTGTAATATATGTTTTATAGATATCGACACATTTGATGCGGAGGTTTCTCCTCCTCCCACTTAGGATGACGAGGACATGAAGGAGCTGGAGGTGCACCAGTTGGATAGAATTGGTGTCTTATGTTGGCCAACTGATAGGTACCGATAGGAGGTGGTATATAGGTTGGCAGGATTGTTAGTGCAACATGGGGTTCAACCTATACCAGTGCGCGACATTATGTGGGACCCATAGCTCATAGTGTTAGAAAAATAGGATTGCAGAACAATAGCATAAAATAAGATGCAGAAATAAAACACATAAACACAATACAAGAGAGACACCAATATACGTGGTTCACCCAATATAGACTATGTCCATAGAGAAATTGCAAGTTCTTTTATTATACCATCTAGAAAATGAAGGGATACAACCCACAACACATCCGCTGCAACTTCATCTTCACTCTTTCATACTCTCTCTCACACAATCACAAAGATATTTTTCACAACACTCTATAATATCCAACCATATTACAATGCCTTCCTTTTAAAGAGGGATTGCCATGGGAAAATACCACGGGCTACCCAATACTGTGGGCCCGTAGACTAACCATTATTGACCAAGTCATGACTATAAAATTACAACATTTTACAAGGTGATAAAAAATTCTTTCGGGGGCTTCGCCCCCAAAGCCCCCTTCTAAGGGGTGTTACCCCTAGACCCCCCAGTTAGGAGATATGCCCCCCCGCGAGGGGGATAATCCCCCCCACACCCCCTCGCTGGGACAAGTGTATAGGCCACTTGCACAACATATAAAACTGGGGTACAAACACATCTAAACAACAATATCTCTGAATCAGGAAGATAATCAGGCTCCACAACCAAGAATCTCCCACTTGGAGACTGATCATAGCAACTCCATTGCTACTGCTTTTGCTGGACTATGCTCCAAACTTTGGACCTAGAAAATTTCTCATCTTCACCTTCATCCTTGAAGGTGAACTGAAATTGAGCAAGAACTTAGTTTCTCTTTGGTTACTACCTTTGTCAACATGCTTGCAGGATTCTGACTAGTATGTATCTTTTCCAAATTCAACAATTTATCTTCCAGAACATATCGTATGAAATGGTACTTGAGTTGTAAACGTTTATTCTTAGAATGGAAGGCTGATTTCTTTTCAATATGAATAGCACTATGGTTGTCATTGTACAACCTGCTATTCTCCTGCTTCTTACCCAATTCCTCCATGAACCTTTGTATCCATATCATCTCTTTACTAGCCTTTGTAGCAGCAACATACTCTACTTTTTTTATTGAAAGTGAAACAACCTTTTGTAGTTTTTAAATCCAACTTACTATTGTTCTACCTACAGTAAAACATACCTTGTGGTGCTCCTTCTGCTATCTTTATCACCTGCCATATATGTGTCAACATATCCCTGTAGAACAATGCTTGAACCTCCAAAACATAATGCATGAGTAGTAGTTGTGCAAAAATCCCATTGCATGTGCAATATCTGGTGTTGTGCATAACATCGCATACATCAAGCTTCCAACTGTTGATGAATAGGTAACCTTGGACATGTATTCTATTTCCTCCTGTGTCTTGTGACACATCTCCTTACTTAGCTTGAAATGGATAGCCAAAGGTGTACTAACGAGTTTTGCATCCTACATTTTAAACCTCGCCAACACCTTTTCTATGTACTCACCCTGAGATAATGTCAATTTGCAATTTTTCCTGTCTCTTGTTATTCTCATACCAAGAATTTGATTTGTAGCACCCAAATCCTTCATCGCAAATAAATTAGCAAATTTCCTTTTGAGCACATTTATATTACGCATTTTATACCCTACAACAAGCATGTCATCCACATACAATAACAATATAATATATCTTTCATTATCTAGCTTCTTGAAATAAACATAGTGGCTAGAATGACATCTATTAAAACTTCTTTTGTCATAAACCTATCAAATTTTAAATACCACTTCCTTGGAGCTTGCTTCAAGCCATACAAGCTCTCTTCAACCTGCATACTAAATTATCCTTCCCTTTGACCTCATACCCCCATGGCTATTGTATATAAATATCTTCCTCCAAATACCCATGGAGAAAGGTTGTTTTTACATCTAATTGTTCAAGATGCAAATCTTCTACCACCACTAGACTTAAAATAGTCCTAATTGAATTCATTTTAACAACAGGAGCAAATATTTCATCAAAATATATACCTTTCTTTTGTGCAAAACCATTTACAACAAGTTTGTCCTTGTACCACTTCTTTCCTCCATCTTCTTCCTTCAACCTGTAAACTCATTTATTCTACAATGCTCTTTTACCTATAGGAAACTGAACCAAATCCCAAATCTGGTTTCTTATTAATGAGTCCATCTCCTCATTCATGCCTTTCTCCCACTTCTTTCAAGTTTCCACCTGCATTGCTTCTTCATAACATTTTGGTTCACTAGAGTCAGTCATCAATAAATAATACAATGAAGGAGAGTATCATTCAGGGGGTCTACTTGACCTGGTATATCTTCTAACACTTGCAAGAGTTTGAGGTACCTACCGTTGTTCTTGATTTTTTGACACCTTTGGAACTTCATTTTCTTCGATTTCATCAAACACTATGTACTCAGTGTTTTCCTTTTCTCGTTTCTTTCCCTGCAACTGATCTTTATACATGATCTTTTCATTGAAAACCACATCTATACTCCCAGTGATTTTTTTATTTTCATAATCCCATAAGCAATTTCCAAAACCATAAACCCCGTATCCAATAAATGTACATTTCTTGGATTTAGCCTCAAGGTTTTTTCTATTTTCTTTATCAATATGGATAGATGCTTCACAACCAAAAGTTCTTAGAAATGAGTAGTTTACCTTTTCACCTGTCCATACCTCCTCTGGAATCCAACCATCCAAATCACTTGAAGGTCCTCTATTTATTAAGTAAACATCAGTATCCACAACATCTACCCAAATATGCAGGCGAAACCCTACATGCAATCTCATACACCATGCACGCTCCATGATTATTCTGTTCATCCTTTCTAACACACCATTTTCTTGTGGTGTTCTTGGAACATACCTCTCTCTACGAATCCCATGGTATGAACAATAGCTATCAAAATCCTTGCCACAATATTCACCTCCATTATCAGATCTGAGACACTTTAACCTTTTTCCCGTCTCATTCTCAACCAAATCTTTCCATTTCTTAAAAGTAGCAAAAACATCATTTTTTTGTTGAATGCAATAAACCCAAGTTTTTCTAGTTGCATCATCAATCAAAGTAACATAACAACAAGAGCCACCAATATATTGTACCTGAGATGGTCCCCATACATCTGTATGCACAAGCTCTAACTTTTCACTCTTCTTTTGCTTCCCAACTTTGAGAATATGACTCTCTTATGTTTTCCATAAACATAGTTCTCACAGAATTCCAAGCTTACCTGCTTCATATCTGGCAGCAATTTCCTTGAGTGGAGAATTTGCATCCCCTTCTCACTCATGTGCCCAAGCCTATGATGCCACAATGTTGTATTTGTTTCTGTGGAAGCTACAAAGATAGAAGAATTAGTATTATGAGGACATAAATACAACGCACCTATCCTGTCTCATTTTTCCATTATCAGTGATCCTTTAGTGATCTTCCACCACGTTTCTCCAAACGTAGATAAACAGTCGACACATCCCAACTATCCTGTTGAGATCAGATTTCTTTTCATAGTAGGAATTTTCCTTACATATTTTAGCATCCATTCACCTCCATTCTTTAAATTTAACTGTACCTTACCCATTCCAACAATTTTGCATGGTTCATCATCACCCAATAAAACATGTCCAAAATCACCTGGAACATAATCATGAAAGAATTTCCTATGGGGTGTAGCATGACATGAAGCCCCTAAATCTACTACCCAGTAATCACCAATATTATCTAATGCAAGAATAAAAGCATCTTGTAACACATCACTTGCTACATTTGCTTCATAGGTAGTCTCCTTTTGTCCATCTCCTTTCTTCTTTAGAGATCTGCAGTCTTTCTTCAGATGTCCTTTCTTTCCATAGTTCCAACACTATCTTTCACAATCTGGGCTTGGATCTTCCCTTCCTAGATTTCCCATAATTACCTTGACTCTTTCCTCTATCCCTTTGTCTTTATCTGTTCTCCATGGTCAATGCATTACCTGATGTCTCACTTGTGATTTTCCTTCACATTTCCTCGCTAAGAATAACACCAACAACATTATCAAATTTTAGAGTGTTTGAACCAAAGAAAATTACTTATAGCCATGACCAAGCCATTCTAGATTTCTGGCAGTGAGCACACGATTAGAAGATACCTAACCTCATCTTCAAAGTTTACTTTTACATAACTTACTTGATTAGTAATCATATTAAATTCATTTAAATGGTTAGCAACAGACCCACCTTCTGACATCTTCATATTCAATAAATGCTTCATTAGAAATACCTTGTTGGAAGCTAAAGTTTTTTCATACAGTTTAGCCAATGCGCCCATCAGACCCTCCATTGTCTTTTCTTTTTAAATATTGAAAGCCACCGATGAAGCCAAGCACAATTGTATTGTTCCTAGTGCCCTTCTATCAAGAACCTCCCATTCTTCGTCCTTCATAGCCGCCGACTATTTTTCTTTTCCTCCCAATGGTAGGAATAGATATTTCTGATACAGATAGTCCTCCATTTTCATCTTCCATAACTGGTATTTTTGGCTATTAAATTTTTCAACCCTAAACTTTACTTATTCCGCCATTGCTCCCACTAGAACTAGGAACCCTTCTTTCTTGCGAGTTTATGCGCCAAATAGGACTTTGGATCTAATACCAATTGTTAGAAAAATAGGATCGCAAACCAATAGCATAAAATAAGATGCAAAAATAAAAGAGATAAATAAAATACAAGAGAGACACCAATATACGTGGTTCACCCAATATGGGCTACATCCATGGAGAAATTGCCAGTCCTTTTATTATATCGTCTAGAAAATGAAGGGATACAATCCGTAGCACATCCGTTGTAGCTTCCTCTTCACTCTCTCACAGTCTCTCTCACACAATCACAGAGATATTTTTCTCAACACTCTACAATACCCAGCCTTATTACAATGCCTTCCATTTAAAGAAAGATTACCATGGGAAAATACCAGGAGCTCCCCAATACCATGGGCTCATAAACTACCCATTATTGACCAAGTCATAACTATAAAATTGCAACATTTTACAAGGCAATAAAAAGTTTATTTCGAGGGCGCTACCCTCAGACCCCCCAGTTGGGGGGGATGATCCACCACAGGGGGGATAATCCCCCCTGCACCCACCCCTACTAGGGAAAGTGTACAACCCACCCATACAAAAAATTGGGGTACAAACACGACTGAACAACAAGATTTCTAAATCAGGAAGATAATCAAGCTCCGCAACCAACAGATAGAGTTGTGGAGGATTGTTCCTCATGATACAAGGAACTTGATGTAGCACATTTCCAATGCATCCTATCTTTTATATGCTATGCCTCATGATGATGCATCGTTAGATGAGGGCGGAGATCCTCCTCCTCCACCTCCATCTCGATCAATTGCTTCTAGTCATCCAAGAGAGGTAGCCTTGACATCACATGCACCTCCTCCTCCCTCAGCTCCGACATCTCATCCACCTCCTCCTCCATCAGCTTCAACATATCATCCACCTCCACCTACTTCTCTATTAGCTCTGACATCTCATCCAACTCCTCCACCTCCTCCCCCAACGAGTTTGACATCTCATCCATCTCCTACTCCATCAGCTCCTCCATCTCATCATATAGCCATACCTATCCCACCACATCCATCTCCTCATCTATACCTATGCAACCAACAAGAATATACTCCTGATGGACTCGACCATCCATCAGCTCTTGGTCCTCGAATTGCATCAGTTATAGATAGGATGCTCATAGTGGGTGAGATCTGATTTCCTCCATATGTTGTTTCTACTCTACATGCTACTTTTTTTCCTGGAAAAGGTATTGATTCCTCTAGATCTACTGGTGGAGGTGTCGATACATTTGGTTATGCTAGCGGAGGTGCTGATGCATTTTGCTCTACTGGTGGGGGTGTCGATGCCTCTAGCTCTGGTGGGGGAGGTACTGATTCTCTGGTTCCAGAGGTGGACTAGATATGTTATAATAGTTATTAGACTACATAGGTATATTTGGCATGTATCATCAGTTTGATGTTATTTTTCATATATATATATATATATATATATATATACGATATTTTTCCAAGTTGCAAATGTTGAGGTTGATGTTTATGTTTATGTTTGTTAGGTGCTGAAAATGATGATGATCATATATTTATGTTTATGTAGTGAAAATGATGATGAGGGTGAAAATGTTAACAGCTAAATACAATAATCGAAAATATCAATGTGTGTATATTTTCAACATGTTTGGGAAATGTAGTTATATGAATATCCAATAACTTCTTTCCATGGAGGAACTATCTGATGCAGGAGCAACAATGTTGAGTCAACAATGTGATTACGTGGTCACATGTTGTGGCTATCATGGGAACGAGCTATTCTGATGTGGACAATATGATATGTTTCTGTAATCATTCTGATTCACAAAGCATGTAACTGTTTGATGCGTTGTCCATTTTTTAGAATCTAGGACATAGTGGCGAGTTGATACTCCTTGCATGGAGGTCAAGCTAGTTAGGAAGTCTATTGAATAATGATGAAGACACAGCCGTCGTGGAGGGTGGTTAATAGTTAGGTTGTTAGTCTGTTGGAGATTCGGGATTTTGTTTTGGGGATCCAAATGAATAAGTAGGGAAGAGAGGAATGAGAAAAGGGTTGGTTAGTGTTGGTCAGCTCTGGGTTGTGTTGGTCATTCTGGATAGAATGTAGTTTTCATGCTTACCTATGAATAAAATTAGAATTTATGTGTGTGATAAGTTTTTCTGTGCATTTGAATAAGAACACTTTGATATTTTGTCAGGTAGATCTATGTGCAATTGTCAACCTGATTTCTGTGTGAATGAATCCCTATTTCATGTTCATGTGATTTCCATGTGCAGTTAAGAGCATCCACATTGTTGACAGACTGATTACCATTAAGTAGGTTAAGTATATTTCTTGTTTTTGTTTAATTTTCCCTGAAAGCCAGACGAGGGTTGAGTTGGATTGATCGATTCCATGATCAATCGGACAAGAAATCGTAGCGTAACATAGTAGATCCAGCGAGTTGAAGTCGAAGGGCTTACATCAAATCCAGGGAGAAGATCAACGATGGGGAAAAGTTGCACGAATCGAATGTGCATGGGAATTAACAATTCCGCAAGCGAAAGTGAAGGATTCCGCATTGATCAGAGATCAATGGTCGGGATCAGATCTACAGAGGATCGACGGTGGAGACGACGTTCCGTAGAAGAAAGGAGCGCGGAGAATATCAGCGAGGAGTTGCGGAAGAGAGCTGCAGAAATATTTTTGGAGAGAGCACAAGGAGTGTCCCCGCAATCCGCAACCCACATTGCGGAGAGACCATTGTGGAAGGGAGGTTGCGGAAAGGTGATTACGGAAAGGACGCCGCAGTTGTGGGAAATAGGTGTTTCCGCAAGAACATTGCGGAAATCCCATTCCGAAGGAAGGAGACGCCAGTATGTTGCAGAATTCCCATCCTGAAGGCAGGGGTAGCGATTGGGAAGGAATTGGATGACTCCAGCCAAGTCAGGGGTTCGATTCAGGAATCGCCCCATTTTCCTGGGAAGGTGTGGGTTAGATTGGCTGCAGTCGATTCCGCCCCCATCAATTTTTGTATCAGAGTAGGGTTTAGCTCAGTCCAGTAGAAGAAAAGACATGGTTGTACGTATAGGAAGAGAAAGAGCTCGTGGCAAAGGGAGATCGGCCATGAATGCAGAAGTATTGGAGGAAATGAGAGAAATGCGAGCATGAATGGGAGCTATGGAGATGGGTCGATGAAGAGATCCAGAGGCAGGAGGTGTGAGTGATCCTGAAGAAGAAGAACAGGGAGAAGAAGCAGCACCCATGCGAGAGACACTGGAGCTAAGATACTTTCGTTCAATTCTTGGAGAGACTTCGAGGACAAAAC
The DNA here is from genome assembly GCA_027924585.1 of Larix kaempferi. Taxonomy (NCBI): domain Eukaryota; kingdom Viridiplantae; phylum Streptophyta; class Pinopsida; order Pinales; family Pinaceae; genus Larix; species Larix kaempferi. The sequence continues at coordinate 10,264,892 of BSBM01000029.1, forward strand.
CTGAGTTGCTTACCTATGAGGGAAGTATCACTGCTGAACACCTCATTGATTGGATCAGCGAGTTGGACAAGTACTTCGAGTATGATGAAGTTGAAGAGAACAAGAAGGTCATATTTGCAGTGACAAGATTGAAAGGACATGCATCCCTATGGTGGGGTAGTGTGCAAGTTGAAAGGAGACAGAAGAAAAAACCATTGATAAAGAGCTGGGATAGGATGGTAGCTAAGATGAAAGACAAATTCTTACCCAAGGATTACCAGCTAACTTTGTACAGACAAATGCAGAACCTTCGACAAAGATTATTGATTGTAAGAGATTATATTGAAGAGTTCTACAAGGTAAACCTAAGGGCAGGCTATGTAGAAGAATCAACAGAGAATACTGCTATATATGCCAATGGTTTAAGAATGGAAATTCAGGATGAGATCAGCATGATATCACCAAGAACAATGGAGGAAGCATACCAATGTGACTTAAGAGCAGAAGAGAAGTTATTAAGGAAATAGAGCTTCAATAGGGGTAGAGGTCCAGCCCAAGGAATGGGGAAGACAGCTGGAAGAGGAAGGTTTGCATCCCAGAGAGGAGGACCCAGCAATTCACACCAGCATGAGCACCAAGATAGAGGAAGTAACTCCAGAGAGAAAGTACCTTACCAAAGAGGTAGAGGTAGAGGAAGAGATAGAGAAACTATCTACATGTGCTACAAGTGTAACAAGTTGGGGCACATATCCTTTGAGTGTCCAGAGAAGGAAGACATAGGATAAAGGGCAGCCTATGTAGCTCAGAACGAGCAATAGCAAGAATAGATGACAGTGGCCCAGAATATGCCAGAGAAGGGAGAATCCTTAATGATGAACAAGATCTTATTGAAACCTAAAAAGGAGGAAGTGGAACATGTTCAAAGGAAGGATTTATTCAGAACCATGTGTAAAGTCAAGGGGAAGTGTTGTAAGATGGTGATTGACAATGGGAGCACTGACAATCTTGTTTCCACAGAGATGTTGGAGAAATTGAGTCCGAGAAAGACCAAGCATCCCGTTCCATATAAGGTATCCTGGTTGCACAAGGGACATCAAATCCTGGTAAGTGAACAATGTGAAGTTGATTTTCAAGTAGGTACATATAAGGACAAGATTATATGTGACATTATGCCCATGGATGTTTGCCATATTCTTCTTGGGAGACCATGGAAATTTGAAAAAAGGGTAGTACATGATGGTAGGAGAAACTGTCATAGTTTTTTGCAAGATGGGATAAAACATATCCTTCATCCTTTGCAAGGAGAGAGTTCAACAGAGCAACATACATCTAAGGTCCTGATGTTGACAAGGAAAGAGTATTTGCAGTATATTGATGAGAAGGAACTGAATTATGCTGTAGTATGTGATCCTAGAGTGGTAGTGATGAAGACTAACATTACATAACTGCCTGAGGAGATTTAGGAGATGCTAGGAGAATTTAGTGACATCGTGATAGATGGTTTTCCCAATGAGTTACCAAAGAAGAGGGATATAAGTCACCATATTGATTTTATTCCTAGAGCAAACTTACCAAACAAGGCAGCATATAGATTGACACCTCAAGAGAATGAAGAAATTAGAAGGAAAGTACAAGGATTGTTAGATAAGGGATTGGTTCATAAAAGTATGATTCCATGTGCAATACCAGCAGTACTTACCCCAAAGAAGGATGGGGAATGGAGGATGTGTACTGACTCCAGAGCAATTAACAAGATTACCATCAGGTACAGATTTCCATTGCCAAGGATGGATGACATGATGGATTGCCTGAGTGGAGCAACATGTTTTTCAAAATAAGATCTGAAGAGTGGATACCATAGATCAGAATTCGAGAAGGAGATGAGTGGAAGACAACCTTTAAGATGAATTCTGGGTTATATGAGTGGCTAGTTATGCCATTCAGACTATCCAATGCACCAAGCACCTTCATGAGGTTGATGAATGAAGTCTTGAGATACTTCATAGGTAAGTTTGTGATAGTTTACCTCGATGATATTCTAATTTTCAGTAAAACAGAAAAATAACACTTAAAGAATCTAAGATGTGTCTTAGAGAAGCTACAAAAGGAAAATTTGTTGGTAAATGTGAAGAAGTTTACACTTATGAAGTTAGAACTAGTGTATTTGGGTTATGTTATCTCAAGGGATGGATTGAAGATGGATCTATAAAAGGTGCAAGCAATCATTGATTGGCCTTCACCTCGGAGTATTTTTGAGGTAAGAAGTTTCCATGGATTGGCAAGTTTTTATAGAAAGTTTATAAAGAATTTCAGTGGTATTTGTGCACCTATCATTGAAACCATCAGGAAGGACAAACAACCATTCCAATGGACAGCAGAAGCTGAAAGGAGCTTTCAGTTCTTGAAGAAGAATATTACTAAACAACCAGTACTGAAGTTACTAGATTTCAAACACCCTTTCCAAGTGAAATGTGATGCTAGTGGAGTAGCAATTGGAGCTGTACTTAGTCAGGAAGACAAACCTGTATCATACTTCAGTGAGAAATTAAATGAAGCCAAACAGAAGTATTCATCTTATGACAAGGATTTTTATGCTATTCTCCAATCACTAAAGCATTGGAGACATTATCTAATTCCTAGAGAGTTTGTTTTGTTTTCTGATAACCATGCATTGCAGTACATCATGCAGCAACCTAAGTTGAATCAGAAGCATGTCAAGTGGGTTGATTTCATGCAAAATTTCACCTTTTTGATAAAGCACATAAATGGGCAATCAAATAGAGTAGTCAATACCTTAAGCAGGAGACAATTGATGGTGCAATAAAATCAAATCCAAGTCTTGGGATTTGAGCACTTAAGAGGTTTGTATGAAACTGACATTGATTTTCAGGATGCATACAAAGTTTGTAAGAATCCTGTGGAGGTGAACAGAGATCCATGGATAGAGTATACGTTGTAAGATGTATTACTCTTTAAAAACAATAAACTTTGTATTCCCAAATGTTCCATGAGGGAGAACCTGATACAGGAGAAGCATAGTGGAGGAAAGGCAGGTCACTTTGGAAGTGATAAAACCTTTGGTCAGTTGAGCCATTTTTATTTTTGGCCAAAGATGAGGTCTGAACTTGAGAAATTTGTGAGCAGATGTAGGGTATGCCAGCATGCCAAGGGAAGAAGCCAAAACACAGGCTTTTACATACCATTTCCTATTTCAACTAGACCTTGGGATTCTGTGAGTATGGATTTCATTCTGGGTTTTCCAAAAACTCAGAAAGGAAATGATTCTATTTTTGTGGTGGTAGATAGATTTACTAAGATGGAACATTTCATTCCATGCTATAAGACTAGTGATGCCACACACGTTGCTAATTTTTTTTTCAATGAACTTGTGAAGCTACGTGGTTTACCCAAGATTATTGTATCTGACAGGGATGTAAAATTCACAGGTCATTTCTGGAGAACCTTGTGGAAGAATTTGGGTACCAAGTTGAACTTCAGTTCAGCATATCATCCACAGTCCGATGGCCAGACTGAGGTGGTAAACAAAATTCTCGGTAACATATTGAGGAGTCTGATTGGGGAAAGTCCAAAGCAATGGGACAAAGTGTTGGCTCAAGCTGAGTTTGCGTATAATGACTCACCAAACTGAAGTATAGGAATGATTCCATTACAGATTCTGTATGGAATGAATCCAAGAGGAGCATGTGAAATTCGTGATCTGGGTCAATTGGAGAAGAGAAGCGCAGATGGAGAAGAGCTTGCAACAAGGATTAGTGAAATACAAGATAAAGTTAAAGCAAGGTTGCAACAGAGTAACAATAGTTACAAAGAAAGGGTAGATTCCAAGAGAAGAGAGAAAAATATGAGGTAGGAGATTTGGTTTTAGCACTTCTAAGGAAAGAGAGATTTCCAAAAGGAGAGTACAACAAGTTGAAAATGAAAAAGATTGGACCTTGCACAATACTCAGAAAATTTTCACCAAATGCCTATGAGCTGGAGATGCCAACAGGGGTTGGTATTTCACCCATTTTTTTATGTTGCAGACCTGTAGACTTATGTGACAGATGATACAGGACAAGTGCCCGGAGTGGAAGATCCTCAGTGGTTGAAGCAGGTGCTTATGGCCCAGGCAGCAGAACCTAAATCTATCTTGGATACCAGAGTAGCAAAGAGTACCAGACATAGAGACTACTTGGAATACCTCAATCAAATGGAAGGGACATCCTGTAGAAGATTCTACGTGGATGGATGCTAAGTAACTGGAGGAGAACGGTTTCTCCGTAGCTGACTTACTGAACAGGGGTTCAAAATTTTTAACCTTGGGAGTCTAATGCAGGAGCATCAATGCTGAGTCAGCAATGTGATTACGTGGTCACATGTTGTGGCTAGCATGGGAACGAGCTATTCTGATGTGGACAGTATGATTTGTTTATGTAATCATTCTAATTCACAAAGAATGTAACCTTCTGATGCGTTGTCCATTTTTGAGAATCTAGGACATAGTGGCGAGTTGATACTCCCTGCATGGAGGTCAATCCAGTTAGGAAGTCTATTGAATAATTATGAAGACACCGCCGTCGTGGAGGGTAGTTAATAGTTAGGTTGTTAGTCTGTTGGAGATTCAGGATTCTGTTTTGGGGAGCCGAATGAATAAGTAGGGAAGAGTGGAATGAGCAAAGGGTTGGTCAGTGTTGGTCGACTTTGGGTTGTGTTGGTCATTCTAGATAGAATGCAGTTTTCATGCTTACCTATGAATAAACTTAGAAGTTCTGTGTGTTTGATAAGTTTTTTTGTGCATTTGAATTAAGAACACTTTGAGATTCTGTCAGGTAGAGCTGTTTGCAATTGTCGGCCTGATTTCTGTGTGAATGAATCCCTATTTCGTGTTCATGTGATTTCCATGTGCAGTTAAGAGCATCCACATTGTTGATAGACCGATCACCATTAAGTAGGTTAAGTATATTTCTTGTTTGTGTTTAATTTTCCCTGAAATCCAGACGAGGGTTGAGTTGGATTGATCAATTCCGTGATCAATCGGACAATAAATCGTAGCGTAACACAGTAGATCCAGAGAGTTGAAGTCAAACGGATCAGACCAAAGCTGGGGAGCAGATTGACGACGGGGAAAAGTTGCACGAATCGAATGTGCGCAGGAATTAATAATTCCAAAAGCCAAAGTGAAGTATTCTGCATTGATCAGAGATCAACGATCGGGATTGGATCCATAGAGGATCGACGGTGGAGACAAAGTTCCGCAGAAGAAAGGAGCGCGGAGGATATCGGCGAGGAGTTGCGGAAGTTGAGTTGTGGAAGAGTGGTGCGGAAATATTTTTGGAGAGAGCACGAGGAGTGTCCCTGCAATCCGCAACCCGCATTGCGGAGAGACCATTGCGGAGAAGACCATTGAGGAAGGGAGGTTGCGGAAAGATGATTGCGGAAGGAGAATTGCGGAAAGGATGTCGCGGTTGCGGGAAGAAGGTGTTTTCGCAAGAACATTGCGGAAAGTCCATTCCAAAGGAAGGAGATGCCAGGACGTTGCGGAAGGCCCATCCTGAAGGCAGGGGGCAATGATTGAGAAGGATTTGGATGAATCCAACCAAGTCAGGGGTTCAATTCAGGAATCACCCCATTTTCCTGGGAAGGTGCGGGTTGGATTGGCTGCGGTCTATTCTGCCCCCATCACTATCCCTCCATTTTGTGAAAGAAAAATATTAAAAATAATTATAGTTGATATTGTAATACTTGTATGTGTTTATTAAGGTGCATTATTTTTCCTCCTTAAAGCTGTATTCATTTTAAATATCATAAAAATTAAAATTGTGTTGGAAAGATGGCACTATCTGGGAACTTGAATGCCTAAAATCACATTATAAAAATTTATAATATAACAAATAACACACACACTTAACAAATTAATAAGAAATATACTCTTTGTCGCCTTTTATCTCATAGCTCATTAGTTGATGTTGATTATTGATGTATTATAGATGCATTTTAAATTGTGAAAAATCATCATGCATATTTATTTTGAAAATTTGTGAGAGGTGTTTATTAAAAAAACATCAATAATATATTATTCCTTACAATGCAGTTACTATCATATTGTTACAATTAATGTACTAAACAATTTTGTGAACTTATATTTTAAAATATATAACACCATCACATTAACACCATCATTTCGACATCTTCCACCATGTTATGGTGACCCACGTTCTCTAATTTATATTAATTATTTAAATGTTGTGAACATTAAATATATTTGGGACGCTTTTTTTAATTTTTGTTAACGCCATTTGTATTAGACATATTGTTTTGAAATTTTTTAAGTATATTTTAGTAAAGGTGAAGTTAATTAAAATGACAAAACTTAAAAAGTGCATAAAATTAAGTAATATGTACATATGGATGGTGACTTTTTGATGTTGTAAGTTCAACTTTTACTTTTGAATTGTCATGGTTAGTTTTAAGTGTTACTCTATTTTTGAATAGTTATGGTTATGTTTAAGTGTTATGTGTTGGAATAATCAATGAAAATGAAACTTAGTTAATATATAAGATGAATTGTGAAATTTGAACATTGATATAAAGTGAGAAACTTCTTGTTGTGAATCTCAACATTGTTGAGTTGTCTAAAAAATTATACATTATACATTTAAAAGAACATGTAGTAGGTTTCGATTTTGAATATGGACATGTTAGGAACCTGTGTCAACCCTTCTCTTTACTTTGTTAGTATATTGTTGTTGGACGCATATGCTTTGTAAGTCGTCCTGTAGTATTTGTTGATCCATAGTTTATATTAGCCCATAGTATTGACCCATAGTATTGGATGCATATGCTTTGTAAGTCGTCCCATAGTATTATATGTCCCATGGTTTTGACTCATAGTATTGGGCATAGACTTAGTATATAAGTGTGTGTTGAGGTCATTGAAGGCACCGTGAAGTTAATTGTATTGAGCTTGCTCAAAGGAGGTTGCACCCTCGAAGTGGCCCGTGATCAATATAAAAGTGATTCTGAGTTCTATTATTTATGATATCTCGTGTATTTACATTAATTAATTATTGCAGGTTCATCACATCTGGTATCAGAGCACTTTCTTGGGCTCATTGGGTGGAATTTCTGCCAAATTTTTTTTCGCGCTGTTGCAAGTTCAGATTTGGGGATAACCCCTATCCGCTTAACTGTGGGAAGTACTTGGGCATAAGCCCTAAAAATCATTATGAGGAGTACCACACGAACCCCAAAGTAGCTGGCCCATTGAGAGGACCTGCCAGCGAAAAGGAAAACGACCCCTACCTAATTGACTAGTTCCCACCCGTGAAGTAAACCAAGAGCTGTCATTTATGGCAAAGCGGTTATCAGTTTTACCTGAGCCATGGAGTGAGGGGTACTGCCCCAATACGCAAGCCGTTAGATAGCATTGGTGGCCGAGTGAATCCCCTGAACCGATAGGAAGCCGCACATACCTGGGGTCCATATCTATTTTCAGCTGAATTGTTGCCAATCACTTTCGCTCCAGATCCAGCCGTTTCAGATCTATTCTGAAAATCGTTCCAGATCCAGTCGTTGTTTTAGATCCAACCATTTTAGATCTCTTCCACGTCGTTGCAGATCCATTTATTGCAGATCCATTCCACGCCACTGTTGCTGATCCATTTCTGAATATATATATATATATATATATATATATATATATATATATATATATATATATATATATATATAATTCTGTTTTTCGGCTATATCTCCCTTGTTTCAACTCTGTTTTCCCTGAAACTTCACTAACATCCCTGCAATCCCATTCTGCATATTTCATTCCTGAAGACCCTATCCCAAATTCCACTTCCCAAGACCAGAAATCCCACATTTGTCTATTTTTAGGGTTTCCCATAACTCCTACAATTTTCACCCAAATGCCTTCAACTTTTGCCACCGTGTTCCTTTCCTAATTCTGCTTCCTTGTCCCTCTCTACCAAATTTTCTCATTCTTTCACCCCGCTTCTAAAATCCCCATTTTTAGCTTCCCTGTCCATAAGAAAGTGTCCAAAACCTAGTCAAACCCCAATTACCTATCCGAGTCTTTCCCAAATCCAAATCTTCCTTTACTAAATAAGATTTTGTTTGTGTTTTTCTATCCATTTCAAAAAAAAAAAAAAACTCTTGGTTGTGGGTGTCACCCGCGCAGGAGCAAAAACCATGGAGGAAGCACTTGTAGCCATCCAAACCAAACTCCAAGATGTAGACGAAAAATTTCTCAGCCTCCATCTTCAGCATTCAGCCATGAACAATAATCGACAGCCAAAATCTTTTGCAGCCACCGGATTCTCTTCTTCCAACAATTTTCGTGGGTCGAAGCTTGATTTTCCTCGCTTCAATGGTACTGATCCGACTGGATGGATATACCGAGCAGAACAATATTTAAGTATGCATAATACTTTTGATGTCTAGAAAGTTCCACTTGCATCCTTTCATTTAGAACAGGAATCCCTTCAATGGTACCGTTGGTACATCAAAGCTCATCTTGAGCCAAACTAGACATATTTTTGCCAACTCCTTTTGCCACGATTTGTTCCTAGTGCTTTTGACTACTTCACAGGAACACTCACTAAACTTCACTAAACTGGCACAGTGAGAGAGTATCAGATGGAATTTGAGAAACTAGCCAATCACACAAAAGGATTGTTTGATGAATTCTACAAGAGTTGTTTTATCAGTGGTCTCAAGGATGAAATCCGCTCAGAGGTCAAAATGTTCTGTCCCAACACAATGATGGAAGTCCTAGGGTTGGCTAAGCTGGCCGAGGACAAGATCGCAGCTCAACAACGCTCCAAACCCACCTTTGTTCCCTTTAGAAATATGGGTTCCCAACGACCTCCCATCATGCCCGATCCTCGACCAACTCCTATCAAGCATTTGTCTGAAACAGAGATGCAGGAACGCCGAGAAAAAGGGCTTTGTTATAATTGTGATGAGAAATTCACTCGGGGACATAGATGTGTTCAACAAAAGCTTTATCTCTTGGATGTGGATTCTCCGCCTGCCTCTGAACATGGTGAAGAAGATCTAGATACAGTAGATGATCAGGTTGACATTCAGCACTCGCCTGTTGACACCCCATCTCAGGACGACCCACACAAGATCTCTCTCCATGCTATAACCGGCATCACCACCCCACAAACAATGCGGGTCAGGGGATACTTCAAGAAGCTCCCTCTTACCATACTCATTGATTCTGGTAGCACTCATAACTTCATTGACCCTCGGATTGCCAAACAGGCTAATTGTTTTGTCAATCCTTGCTCCCACTTTGAAGTCATGATTGCCAATGGGGGCACCTTACCTTGCAAGGGGAAGTGTCACAATGTGCGTATCTCTATGGAAGATTATAACCCGTGCTCTGACATGTTTTCCTTGTCCTTAGGCAGATGTGATGTGGTTTTGGGCGTTCAATGGTTACACACACTTGGCCCCATCTTATGGGATTTTGCTGAACTTTGGATGCAGTTTTCAGTCAATGGGGCACAACACAAATTTATGGGCTTACAACCAGGGTCTCTTTGCATCATCAGTTCACATCGCCTGGAAAAAATCCTTAAGAAGAATTCGCATGGTGTCATCGCTCAGCTCCATTCCATTCAGATGCACCCATCAATAGTCTCCACTACTTACTTGGATAGATATGCAGAGGTGTCTTTGCTGAACCAATGAGCTTGTTTCCTTCAAGAGACCTTTCCAATAAGAATTTAGCCACATCTACCTCTCAGCAGGAAATGATGGCTATTTTGCATGCAGTACAGAAGTGGCAGCCATACCTATTAGGGAATTATTTTTGCATCAAGACTGATCTCCAGGGTCTGGAAAATTTCCTGGAACAATGGGTCTCCTCCCCAACACACCTGAAATGGGTTATCCAACTCATGGTTTATCCCTATGCGATCACTTACAATAGGGGTAAGGACAATATGGTGGCAGATGCTCCTTCTCGCACAATTGATGACCCAGTTTCTCTTACAGCTATTTCTCTGCTTGTTCCAAATTGGTTGCAATATGTTCAACATGGCTATCTCTTCTATGAACTCCATGCTTCTTCATCAGTAGGGCACTCTAGGTTCTTCAAAATGTATGACCGGGAACAATGTAACTTCTTTTGGCAGGGACTGAAAATGACAATTCAATAGATGGTGGCTGACTGTGATAATTTCCAGGTCAACAAGGGTGAAATGACACTCCTTTCGGGACTGCTCAAACCCTTGCCCATCCCTACACAGATTTGGCCAACTATTTCTATGGATTTCTTAGAAGCGCTCTGGTGGTACAATACCACGTCTACAAGGACACCATATGAAGCAGTCTATGGACAGACACCGCCAGTTCTTCTTCCATACACCATTAGCAGCTCCCCAGTCCAGGCAATTGACTCGGTTCTTCGAAACCGCGATCAGATTCTTCTCATTCTGCAGGACAATCTTCACATGGCCAGAGTTCGACTACAACAACAAGACGATCAGCACCATTTTGAGCACAATTTTCACGCAACTGATATGGTTCTTCTTTGTCTACAGCCTTCCAAACAATCCTCCCTGGAACTCCAAAGGCGTCAGTGGCCCGAAATGCAACCCGAGGATGCTACCGGGGAACCACTCATTCAGATTTTGCATCAATTTCCCCAACCAAAGCTTTGAGGACAAAACTTTTTCTAAGGGAGAGGGGATGTTAGGAACCCGTGTCAACCCTTCTCTTTACTTTGTTAGTATATTTTTGTTGGACGCATATGCTTTGTAAGTCGTCCCATAGTATTTGTTGATCCATAGTTTATATTAGCCCATAGTGTTGACCCATAGTATTGGATGCATATGCTTTGTAAGTTGTCCCGTAGTATTATATGTCCCATGGTTTTGACTCATAGTATTGGGCATAGACTTAGTATATAAGTGTGTGTTGAGGTCATTGAAGGCACCGTGAAGTTAATTGTATTGAGCTTGCTCAAAGGAGGTTTCCCCCTCGAAGTGGCCCATGATCAATATAAAAGTGATTATGAGTTCTATTATTTATGATATCTTGTGTATTTGCATTAATTAATTATTGCAGGTTCATCACAGGACACAGCCAAGATATTAGATGAACTATGAAATTTGAACATTAATCAAAAGTGAGAAACTTTTTGCTCTAAATCCCAATATTGTTGAGTTGTCTAGAAAATTATAAACATTTATAAAGAGAACATTTATTAGGTTTCAATTTATGGACACATGGATCATGAAATTTCTTTATCGTAAGTTCAACAACTACCTTTTGAAGCTTATGTGACTATTTCAAAGTACTAAAATGAGTTATAAACAAAGACTTTAATCAAGGTATCAAGTAAAATATTAAAGTTTTAAACTTTGACTAACAATGTGAAATTCCACACTTTTCATCTCTCATTTAATTTTTAAATAAAATTTAAAATAAAACATAAAAATATATTATCTCCATTTTCATAAAAGTATTTCTCGGTATCTCCATTTTCACATTATCTTTAAATAGGCTATATAAATCCATCACTAATGAAACTTCAAATACATATAGATATGAATATGGATATTCCAAATATAGGATTTAAAAAAAGTATTGTTTGTTATTTTTAATTTATTATATCATAATTTTAATAGATATACATATTTCATTCTTGCCATAAGTTTTTTCTGCCTTAACGATATATAAGTGTCTAAATATCTAAAATATAAAATATAAGTGTATAAGTTTAATATATTCATTAAATCTTGTTATTCAAATTAGAGTAGTTGAAATTACAACAAACTATAAATATGATTAATACCAATGATAATTTGCACTCTAATTAGTTGATTTTGTTCCAATTGTAACAATACCATAAATTAAATGATAAAAACCACACTACAATGAATTAAATGGAAATAAAAAAAGATCATCTTTAACTATGGAGAATGACATACAATCATTCCATACAATCACAAATTACTTGATAGACATGAAACATATTTCGCATCAGATTGGTTGTTAACCAACTTAAGTTGTTTAAACACTGCGTTCAGTAATCAACTTTCCATTTCCACTATCATAACATGAAAATAAACAATATAATTAGATAATCAAAGATAACAATAACAAAATGATATCCCAATCTATAAATGATGAAATAAAGCATGTACATATCACTCTCTATTTCCATCACCCTAATTATCTTCCTCGGTTGGCATGATAGCATTGATCTTCTCAAAAATATGTTTAGATATAGGGTCGTGTCTTAATATGAACCACCAATCCCTATCCAACACATTTAGGTAAAAGAACACTTGGTTGCAGTGTTTTGGGAAAACATAATGCTCCTTAGTTTCATCCCACATCTTTCTAGATTTGATACATATGAACCCATTATCATGATCTTCCTTTACATGATACATGTTGAATGTGTCCCACCACTTGAACCTAAAAATAACACATTGGAAATATGAGAAGTCCACTTGAATGATCTCCTATATCTTTTTGACATAACCCAACTTCCCTCCTGTCAGGTTTTGATCGCAGTAAGATAGCACGGCTAGATTGGTCGAACTCGAATTCCACTCCATAGTCTTGTATAAGATGTCCATCATATGCATCCTCGATGCAAAAATGATGTTCATATGCCCACATAGATGGGAACAAATGCACCTATAAAAAAGTGAACAAATTATGGGCTCATATGTCTAATAACCCAACCATTAATATATTAAACATAAATGTTATAATTGAAAGGTGCATTATAAATTTATAAATGTACGTAAAGAGATTATTACTGAGTTTTTGCACCCGATCCCAATGTTTAGCACATCCTCCTCTTTAGGTGGGTAACGACTGAATGCACCATATTTCTCTTTGACTTGGTTCACAACCCAACTGTTGGGAAAAATTATCGGCATATTGTCTTTTAAATTATCTAGAAAAGGCATGATTCTACCGTTTAATCATCTAAATTCTTTTATGTCAATGTTCCATTTCTTCCTCTTCTCTTCATACAATGCGACCCACGAGTGTGTTTCCTCTGTGTTGTAAAGAATAGATTTATTGATGGCATCAATTTCTGAATTCACTATTGTATTCATGGAAACAAAACCACATACAATACATATGAGATCAAATATATATTTTGAATTTTTTTGTGAATACTTACTATGTGGAAATGTGAAGATCGAAATATAAATTACTTACTCTTTATCATGCACCTTTTTTCATTCATTTGTAGTAGCTCCCCTTCCCTTTTGTCCTCATCACATTCATCATCCCAAATCATTACGCCTAGTTTGTGGTTGATTTGCTTGATGTACTCACTGGCATAATAGAACGACTCATATATTATGTACCCCTCTTCCATAGACCCCTTAGGTTTCACCTTTTGTCAAGCAAATCCCTTCAATTTTTTCATGTACCTCTCCAAGAAGAACATCCAATGACATGAGACCACCCCGACTAATTCAACCTCATAACCTAGGTGAGTTAGAAGAGGAACTTGCATGTCCATGAAAATCATTGGTAGTTCCTTCTCAAACATACAAACAATCTATGATATCTCTTGACACCACCATACAAATGCAAATAGTTTATATATGGAATGCCACATGTCATCAGGAAATTCATGGTTCACACTTTGAAATTATGTAACACAGCAAATCATTGATCCTGGGAAAATCTCTCAGTGAAAGAATTAGCAAGGAAGAAGAATTGCAGTGAAATCTAGCAAGAATTGAGAAGTAAAATCAAACATGAAAAGAAACTCAGTTGTGCATAAAAAATGGTGTCATATTCCATTAATCAGTATAGTAAAATAATATAGTACAATAGAGAGAATTCGATTATCCAGGAGGAATTCAAATCCATGTCAGTCTAGCATAGGAATTGTCCCCACTACAATGCTCTGATGGTGCCAAACTCAACTGAATGTTAGTGAACTGAAGATGTTGTTAGTTAATTGATCATGAAGGGTGCATCAATGCGTTTATCATAAAAATCAGGCTAGAGAGGGTGCATTAGTTGATAATCAGTGGAAATTGGAGCTCAAACCTCCCACTACAATCATGAACTCAGGTGGACTGAACCAGATCACTAAGTTAGCTCCTAAAATGTAGGGAAATGACTCTACATGGCCTAAATTCATGCATGCATGGCCTAAATTCATGCATGCCTGGACTAAATTCATGCATGCGTGCATGGACTAAATTCATGCATGCATGGCCTAAATTCATGCATGCATGCATGGACTAAATTCATGCATGCATGGACTAAATTCATGCATGCATGCATGGACTAAATTGATGCATGGAGGGTGCATCGAGTAAATACTGAGGCCTATATGACAACTGAACACCACTAGGGGATCAACAAGATCATCCAATAATAGGAAAAGGGAAATAATACTAAGGTGGAAAAAGGTTGGAGTATTAATTATCCTAACACCCCCCCTTAATCCAAACTTAGACAACCTGGGCCCTGGTAACTGAGACCAAAGGTCACCCAAACAATAAAAAATAATTGTTCATGAAACTAAGGAAATGTGGAAAACCTCATGGGAATCCCCCCCCCAAAAAAATGAATAGTATGAAACTCAAACAGCCTTCACACCAAGCAGAGATCTGAGATAGGAAAATATCTTGTGAGTGAAAGACTTTGAAAAAATGTCTACAGTCTGCTCCTATGTAGGACAGTAATGCAATGTGATGGTCTTGTTGTGCACTAGTTCCCCGATGTAGTGCATATGAACCTCATTCTACCATATTGGATCATGGAAAGCCTCTTTGAAGAATTGTGGATCGGATCGCACCATCATGTAGCACCTCTCTGGGAGAACTGGTCTGTATGACATAGTGCAAGGTTTGCAACTTGATACTAAGATCTGGTTCTTTTATGGTCATATGGATCCCCAGCTATGTTCCCGATAGCTTCAAGGACTTGTTGAGCCCATTTTGGTCTTGGCCACTGTGCCCTTGGATTGGGAGAAGGTTCTAGATATGGATCTGGATTTGCTTGATCTTCATACTCAACATCCAGATCTGATTCAACTTGGTCCTCATCAGGTGCAAATGGAGTAGGCATATAAGATATACCTTTTTCTTCAACTAAATGTAAATGTTGCAATGGATCTTCATTGCACTGGACACTTCTTTCAATGAAGCATCTTCTGGTTTCAATCTCCATAACTTTGTCTGCTTTTGCATATTCTGCATATCCCAGCAGAATGCATTCGCTACTTTTGGGTTGAAGAGATTTTCTTTTGCTAGATGGGATTCTGGCCCATGCCTTGGATCCAAAAACCCTCAAGTGTAAGACATCTAGTTTGCATCCCTTCAATGCTTCGAATGGAGTGACCCCATCCAATGACATGTGGGGTACCCTATTCTGAATGTATGAAGCACAATTCACTGCTTATGCCCAGAGAGATGGTGAAAGATTCCTTTATTCAAGAAAATAGGTAGCCATTTCTTTCAATGACCTATTCTTCCTCTCAGCTACACCATTTTGTTGTGGTGTGTATGGGACAAAATGCTACATTTGGATGCCCTCAGAAGCACAAAAATCTTGCAACTCCTTCTTGATGTACTCCCTCCATTGTCATATCTGAGTGCTTTGATATTCTTCCCAACAATGTTCTCAACCAAGGCCTTGAAAACTTTGAAAGTCTCGAAGACCTTAGATTTATGCTTAACAAAATAGAGCCAACGGAACCTAGAGTAATCATCTATGAAGGTTAGAAGGTATATGGATCCATTCATAGAAGTTGTGGTCATCGGTCCTGAGACATCACTATGTATAAAATCATGTGTGGAGGAAGCTCTCTTTTCCTTCCCAACATCAAAATTTCGCTATGGATGCTTCCCTACCAAGAAGCCTTTGCAGATTCCTTGAGAGAACTTTATGTCGGGCAATCCTTCAACCATATCTTCCTTGTGCAACTATTGCAAGTACTTGAAATTGAGATGGCTGAATCTCTCATTCTAGAGTCTACTAGTCTTGTTGACATGGGTCAAGAGGGAGCTTTTATGTGAATATGAAAACAAATGGGAGAACTAATATGCCTTTGAGGCATGGTTTTCAACACCTTTAGCTATTAGCTTCCCAGATGAGATTTTTGAAATCTCAACTGTGTCAAGTCCAAAAAAAAAACTCCAGTGAACCTGTGTGTGTCATAT
Source organism: Larix kaempferi (assembly GCA_027924585.1). Lineage (NCBI taxonomy): Eukaryota > Viridiplantae > Streptophyta > Pinopsida > Pinales > Pinaceae > Larix > Larix kaempferi. The sequence continues at coordinate 10,281,058 of BSBM01000029.1, forward strand.
GATAAACAAATAACAAGTTTTCTACCAAAGAAGGCACATACAAAAAATTACTGAAATTTCCATGCTCTAGTTGTATTGTGCCCTTCCCTTCAGCAATTATATGTGAATCATCTCCCATGTGAATACTAGGACCATCAATGAGATCTAGAGAGGAAAAAGACTCTCTGGAGGAAACCATGTGGTTGGAGGCTCCATAATCTATGAGGAAGGATTATGATTGAAAGAATCCAGCCTTCATTGCATGGAATCTCTCATGATCATCTATCTCACTTCGAGAATTAGTCTTCCTTGCACCTTCTGGGAGGGAAATGTTGTGTTGTTCAAGAATTTTGGTCATTTGATCTATCTTCTTCTTCATGCAATAACTCTTTGAATGGTTTCTTTTCTTGCAATAGGTACACTTGGTCTTCTCAAACCTCTTTTGATTATCCTTGTTGGAGTTGGAGGATCCTTCTAATCAATTAGGCTTCTCCTTTGGCTTGGATTCAGATTGCTTCTTTTCCTTTCCCTTCTACTTCCCTTTAGCATTCACATTTTTGGACTCCCCAACCATAAGATCCTGATTCTTGGAGGCTTTCATGGCTCCCATTTGAATAAGTTTGGCTTGTTCTTGGATTAGGGATTATGTGAATGCATCTAAAGAAGGTATTTTCCAATTGGGGATTGACAATATCCCAGAGTGGAAGGTAGACACAAATACTGAAAAATTTTGGGCGAAGCTTGCTTAGGATGGAGAGCACTAGCTACTCATCCTTCTTGTCAATTCCACATTGTTTGCACTGCATAACCAAAGACTTGAACTTTGAAAAGAACTGAAGTATGGTTTCGAAATTGCTGGGTTGAAGAGAAATTATCTAAAATGTGGCTTCTCAGCTCATCTTGCTTACCAAAGAGAGTTTCAAGTTTTATCCAGACCTCCCTTGGTGTTTTCAATCCATTAATATGGAAGAGCAATTCTCTGGAGATGTGAATACACATAAAACCAAAAGCCTCATCTAACGTGTTTAGGTACTTTGCTTTCTCAATATCTACCTAAGGTTCGAACTCCTTTCCCATTGTGACCCTATATAGACTCTTGTTGAGCAACACAATTGCATATCTGCCCTCCAATCCAGATAATTGAAGGGTGTTAGGATTCTTGGTGTCAAAGGATCATTCAAATTCTTTATCTATAGCTATTGGAGCGAATACAAACTGCTATTGCTACACTGAAAAGTTCTCAAAATCCTGTAGAAACTCTCAAAATTAAGATAAACCAGCTCTGTTGTGCTCTGATACCATGTGAAATTCTGTAACACAACAGATCATTGAGCCTGGGAAAATCTCACAATGAAAGAATTAGCAAGGAAGAAGAATCGCAGTGAAATCTAGAAAGAAACTCAGATGTGCATCAAAACTGGTGTCATATTCCATTAATATGTACAGTAAAATAATATAGTACAATAGAGAGAATTCAATTATCCAGGAGGAATTCAAATCCATTCCAGTCTAGCATAGAAATTATCCCCCACTACAGTGCTTCGATGGTGCCAAACTCAATTGAATGTCTGTGAATTGAATCTATTGTTAGTTAACTAATCATGAAGGGCGCATCCGTGATTTTATCATGCAAATCAGGCTAGATAGGGTGCATTAGTTGACAAGCAGTGGCAATTGGAGCTCAAACCCCCCATTACAGTTATGAACTCAGGTGGACTGAACCAGATCACTGAGTTAGCTACTAAAATGTAGGGAATTGAATTTGCATGGCCTAAATTCATTCATGGAGGGCGCATCAGGTGGCTAATGAGACCTAGATGACAATTGAACACCACTAGGGTGTCAAAAACATCATCCCATACTAGGAAAAGGGAAATAATACTAAGGTGGAAAAAGGTTGGATTATTAATTATCCTAACACACACACCCATGCATGAACAATGGATAATGACACTAAAAAGTGAACACAAAAATTTAATTGCATTTTAACTTGTGTGGTAAAAGATATAAACAGAAATAGATCCATATTAAACCTAGATCTATTAAGCACTGAGAGGGATCTAATTTCTTGAGGTGTAATTTATTTTTATCTTAAATTTTTTACACATCAAGAAAAAACTCACCCCTCAAGAAATTGGATCCCTCTTAGTGCTTAATAGATCCAGGTTTAAGATGGATCTATGATGGTTTTAAATTTTTTATTATGAGCCCACATGAAAATTTTTAATTACTTTTTTTTATTTTTGATCAATTATGAGTCGACATGCGAATTTTACGCTACGTAACATGACTAACGTGACAAACATGATAACATCTCCCCCATACTGGGTTGTAAGCACCTCTCTACTCTCGATGCAATAAAAAATAAAATCCTTTTTTTGGCATTATATGTACCCTTAGAAGGTTGAGATGGCCATGTGATTTTGAACCAAATGCTTATCTATAGTGAATCAACATTGTAGAGTATACCCATATAAAGAAGGATCCTTCACACCCAATATATCTTCATTTTCCAAAGAAAGATTATATTTCTTCAAAATCCATGGGACATATCCTTTTTCAAATGACAAAGAGGGGCCAACCTCTCTTCTATTTTCTTGTCTTGGCCAATGCTTCTTTTTAGAATTTGAAGAAATAAGATCTCTCCTAACAGCCAACTTGTCACTATTTTTCAATGATATGTGCCACCACAAAGAAGATGAAACATTTTTAAATATATGGATGTGATCTAATAAGTGGACAATCTTAAGATGCTCCCAATAGGGGAGCTCATAAAATATTGATTTCCTTTTCATCCCTATGGGTATTTTCTCAACATAGGTGTCAAAGAATTTAGGATCATCGAATAGAGGTTCCCCATTTGAATCTGTTGGAAATTTAATCCTTTGGGATTATGATTCCATCCATAATTGCAAATGATGTAAATATTATAGATAGGAAGGTGAATATACTGTGGAGGAATCCAAGAGGCATGTGGGTAGGTGAAACCAAACAGTGACTTAGATTGTATAAATAAGAGATTTATGCTCATCAATAATATGAATTCCGAATTTATTAACATGTCAGTGGTATTAGAGCTCAGGTTATCTTCCATAACTCCTATTGTGTATGTGTTAAGCCCTATATGGGAGCACATTTCCCCCAATATTGCGGTGTAGTACATTAGTTTTGATGTTGGATTTGGTCCATTAGTGGTAATTGTCATTAGTATGGTTATATTAGTTATGTCATCTTGGGTCAATGAGTTGTAATTATACCTCTTAATCTCTTATATATAGGAAGGAGATCTTTTCATTTGAGTGTCTTGTCTTGTCTTATCTTGTTGTGTCTTATGTACTTGGTACATTGCATAAGGAGGTTTACCCCTCGAAGAGGATTTCTATTCATATTTGTTCTATATTATTAAGGCATGGATTACTCTCTTCTGTTCTATTTTTTCTCTTTTTATGGTTTTTCTGGGAATTTATTGCATAACATTTGGTATCAAAGTTCTTTTCTCAGGACTGGTTTATTCAAAACAAGACATCTTGGAATTTTCGCTATAATTTTTTTTATAGAATTTTTCAGACCACGAGACTCATAACCCATCTCAAAAAAGTCCAAGCTATCTGTGATCCAATTTTCAAGTCTTGATACATTACAAGTTTGGATATATTCTCCTTGGAAGCTAGGGATTTTTACTAGTCCAAAAAATAGTCTAAAACAAGTGTTTTGGGGAAGAAGGTCACATATGGGGCATGCGAGATCCAAATTGAGTGAGACCATTGCATCAGAAAGAATACGGACCATAGTATCTGTGTTAGGTTTTTAAACCTTAGCTTCAAAATATTGGACATGTGGAACACCGTACAAGTTCATTCTTCTGGAAAGACAAAAAATAAGAAGTGTTGGGAGATTCGCCCTAACTTCTTATTGGTACATTAGAATTAGGTCAAATCTATGGCATTGGAAAGAAGACACGTTATGATACAAAAGGATGAAGTTTCAACCCAAAGGAGCATAAATTTGAAATTTACCTCAGTTTCAAGTCGCCCATAAAACAGTCTTCCAATTAGGGTTTGAAAAAGGTACGCCATTTTAAATATGAATAAATTTGAGTAGAAGGATCTAATTGTGGTGAAACCTAGGGTGTGAAATCTATTTATATTATTAAAAATGCCACCAAAAGTAAGTGTAAAAACTTACACCCCACTCAAACCACTAGAGGATCCATCCCCAACGTACGATGAAAATTAATACCTATATTTTCAAGTGTCCTAGTTGGAAGATATGATTAAAGGGTTTGTGAAAAAAATTGATTTAGTTAATATAGAGGAGAAGTTGAATAAAATGGAGGAAAATATGAAAGGTTCGGTGAGAATAGATGATTTACTCAATTTAGAGGAGAAGTTGATTGGAAATATGAAAAATGGTTCTACTCTCATACAAAATTCAAGGGATACTCCCCCTACAGGTGATGATGTGTTCCAGGATACTCAGGAGGATAAAGATAATTTCCATGTTGAGAAACATTCCATGAATAGGAATATTCCAAGAGGGAATGATTCTATTAATGGAATTCATCAGGGATGGTCACCAATGGGTACCCAAATTCCCAAGATTGGCACGAGAAATTTTGATGGCAATGATCCAATAACATGGATATTCTAGATGGATCAATTCTTTGATCTACACCAGGTCCCAACTTTGAAAAAGGTAACTATTGCATCACTATATTTAGAGAATGATCAATTTGTATGGTACCAATGGCTTTGTGACTGTAAAAAGGAATCTATTATATCTTGGTATATATTCACTGAAGAATTGATTGCACATTATGGGGATATTAATAGCAACACCTTCTTTAGCTAGTTAATAAATCTCAAGCAAAAAGGTCCAGTTATAGAGCACATCAAGCAGTTTCAGAAGCTAATTCTTAGAGTGAAGAACATTTCAGAAGATAATCTGTTGGATCTCTTTATTGGAACATTGAAGGATAACATTCAACATGAGGTGCGTCTCTTTGAACCACAATCGTTGGAGAAGGGTTTCATCATGGAAAGGAAGGTTGAAAGTAAAATTATGACGATGGTTACTAGAAAGACCACCTCCAACACATACCGATAGAATAATGTTCTTTCTTCTAACCCACCTCAAAGGTTGACACCTCAACAACTAGAGGAAAGAAGAGAAAAAGGCCTATGCTCTAATTGTGGCAGCAAGTATAGTAAGGGACATAAGCGTGGTGAGAAGAAATTATTCTACATAGGTTGTGATGAGGAAGAACCAAAAGAATAGGAACTGTCTCAAGATGCAGAAATAGAAGATACTACTTCCGAAGAGATTACTCCCACCATATCCTATCATGCATTGGCCGGTATTAACACTCTTCAATCTCTCAAGATTGAAGGATATATAATAAAAAAAAGGTAATAGTGTTGATTGATTATGGTAGTACTCATAATTTCATTCATTGTAAATTTGCCAAAGCTCTCAATTGCTTTGTATATCCAGCACCAGAGTTTCAAGTAATAATTACAAATGGAGGAACTATCAATTGCTTAGGGAAATGCCATAATATCGATCTTTCTATGGGGGAATATGTATTGAATAGTCCGATGATTTCTATTTCGATGGGGGGTGTTGATGTTGTCTTAGGAGTTCAATGGTTACAATCATTGGGAATGAATGGCTTTTATTTTTCAGAAGATTTTCATGAAATTTTAATGGGAAGGAAAAGAATATGAGTTAAATGGTATCACAAGGAAACCAAGCAAAGTGATAAGCTCTAATGGTATGACAAAACTAATGAAAAAGGGACATCAAGGTGTAATTGCATAGTTATGCTCATTAGATGTTCAAACATCTAAGTTTCCTATTTCCCCAGATCTCCAACAGGTCATTAATAATAATTCCAAGGTATTTGAAGATATTCCAAAAGGTCTTCCATCTGTTCGATATTTTGATCATGTTATTCACTTAATTCTAGGAATTGTTCCTCCTAACATTAGACCTTACAAATACCCCTATGTCCAGAAGAGTTAGATTGAGCGTATGGTTGAATAAATGTTAGAGGCCGACATAATTAGGCCTAGCCAAAGTTCTTACTTTGCATCAATGGTAATGATACACAATCCAGATGGATCATGGCATATATGCCCAGATTATAGATACCTCAACAAGATTAGTATTAAAGATAAGTTTCCCATTCTTGTCATTGATGAATTGTTAGATGAATTACATGGAGCCGTTTTCTTCAAAAAGTTGGATCTCCATTCCAAGTATCATCATATTAGAATGAAGGATGAAGACATCCCAAAAACAACATTCATAACTCATGAAGGTCATTATGAATCTTTTGTCATTCCATTTGGTCTCACGAATACACCTTTTCAAGATTTGATGAATTCCATTTTCAATCCTTTTCTTAGAAATTTTTTTCTAGTGTTATTTGATGATATACTAATATATAGCAAGTGTTGGGAAGAACATGTTCAACATGTTGACAGGGTACTACAACTACTAAAGGAGAAACAACTATATGCAAAACCTTCCAAATGTTTCTTTGGGGTAAAGGAGGTAGAGTATTTGGGTCATATTGCATATCATGAAGGTGTCAAGGTAGACCCCAACAAAATTAAATCCATGATGGGCTGGCCGATTCCCAAAAACTTGAAGAATATTCAAGGATTCCTAGGTCTGACAAGGTACTATTGCAAGTTTGTTTGGAACTATGGAAGAATAGAAGCACATCTAACAACATTATTGAAGAAAGATGCATTTTCTTGGACTCAATAGGAAAATCAAGCTTTTGAACAACTTAAAGAGGCAAAGTGAAGATATTGTTTTGGCCACACCAGAATTCACAAAAACCTTTATTGTGGAATGTGATGCTTTGGGAAATGCCATTGGTGATGTTCTAATGCAAGGACACCCAATTTCTTTCACAAGTCATCCAATCAAGGGAAGCACTTACAAAATTCCATTTATGAGAAGGAAATGTTTGCAATACTACATGCTCTTAAGAAATGGCATCCTTACCTAATAGGTAGGCACTTCAATGTCAAAATAAATCATAATAGTCTTAAATACTTCTTGGAACAGAGACTATCTTTGGAAGAGCAACAAAAATGGGTAACCAAGGTGTTGGGATATGAATTTCAAATCATATATAAAAAAGGGAAACATAATGTGGTGGCAGATGCGCTTTCCAGAAAAGATGAAGATGTTGGGGTAGTACTTTGTGCAATTTCCATTCTACAGCCCGATTGGGTAGTAGTAACAAGGGAAGAATGGAAAAATGGCCTATCTGTGTGGACGCTCATTCAAAAGATACAGAACAATCCTTTGTGTGGAAAAATGATTCATTATGGTATAAGGATCACTTATATTTATGCAAAAAATACTTGGGACTTCTACAACCATTAGACATACCTTTTCAGCACTGGAAGTCTCAATGGATTTTATCACGGGTCTACCCAAGTCAGAAGGAAATAATTTTATTATGGTGGTTCTTGATAGACACACAAAGTATGCACATTTTTGTGAACTCTCACACCCTTTTAATGCAAGTACAGTAGTTGCAGCATTTATGGAAATAGTTCATAAGTTACATATAAATCCGAATATTATTGTAAGTGATAGAGATCCAATTGTCACTGGAAAAATTTGGACTGGATTGTTTTCTTGTTTCGGTACCCAATTGGCTCACAGTTCATCTTATCATTCTCAATCTAATGGGAAAACTGAGATAGTGAACAAATGATTGGGAGGCTATCTTCATTGTTTTGCATCTGATAAACAAACTCAGTGGGTGAAATGGTTATGTTTGGCATAATGGTGGTACAATATTTCCTTCCATACACCATAAAAAATGTCTCCATTTATGTCACTTTATGGGTACCATCCTCCCTGTATCACATCTCCTTTAAAAGGAAAATCTAAATTTGAAGTCGTGGAAGATCACATACAACACCAACAAGAAGTTCTCCAAATAATTAAGGACAAGATAACTATGTCACAAAACAAGATGAAACAACAAGTTGATCAACATCGTAGTGAAAGGAGTTTCGAAGAAGGGGATTGGGTATTTTTGAGGCTACAACCTTACAAGTAGATGTCCCTCAAGCAACTAAATAAGCACACTAAATTAGAACCCAAGTATTATGGTCCTTATAAAATGTTGCAGAATATTGGTAGTATGGCTTACAAATTGGAGCTCCATTCATCTTCAAGAGTGCTCCAGTTTTCCATTTTTTTTGCTAGAAGAAGGTAATAGGAGACAAGATCCCAATTCAAACAATCTTTCCTGAGCTTAATGAAGAAGGAAAATTCATATTGGAACCTGAACAAATCACTGAAACAAGGACCAAACAACTACAAAATCAAGTTATTACTAAGTACCTCATCAAGTGGAAGAACCTGCCAGTGGAAGATTTGACCTGGGAAGATGAGTCCTTCATACAGAAGTATCCACAACTAATCAAGCATTGAGGAAAACACTTGTTTGAAAGGGAGGGACATGTTAATCCCTAAATTGGGGCACATTTCTCCTTATATTGTGGTGCATTACATTAGTTTTGATGTCAGCTTTAGTCCATTAGTGTTGATTGTCATTGGTATGGTAATATTAGTTATGTCGGGTTGGGTCAGTGAGTTGTAATTGTACCTCTTAATATCCTATATATAGGAAGGAGATATTTTCACTTTAGTGTCTTGTTTTTTATTTTCTTATGTACTCAGTACATTGTGTAAGGAGGTTTCCCCCTCTAAGAGACCTACTATTCATCTATGTTTTGCATTATTAAGGCGTGGATTACTCTCTTCTACTATATTTCTGCTCTCTTTATGGTTTTTCTGGAAATTGATTGCATAACAATATGTCTGCATCATCTTCGCCATGGCATTATCCCTTCTTCCAGTCTACTTGCCATCATTCTTTGCATTATTCTCTTCTAGTATAACCAAATTTAGACTTGTGCCCTCAATGTTAAGGACCGCGCGTTTTGCATCTCTGTAACCCTAATTTGTGTAGTGTGTGGGTTGCAATATACTTGGAGATACTGTGTTGAAGTATATTTCCTTTGGTGAATAGAGCACGAGTGTGGGTTCTATCGTTAACTGGAGTTGTGTGAGGGTGCACCGAAACCTAACTTGAATGTTCCTTTCTTCTTAGTGAACAATCTTGTGCATTGGAGGAGAGGTCGAGGGTGGAAACCCTATTTTTGTTGCTACGTCTGGTCTAGTGCATGAAATATTGTTATCACTACTGTGTCATGGAGCATGAATTCCAACAGACTCTTATATATCGTGAAATACTGCTACAATTTCTCTCTCGAGTTGTGTTTTTTTGTTTTGTGAAAACGTTGATCCAAAACCCTAAATTTGCTAGCAAAGATTAGCTATGTTGGTGATAAAGTTGAATGAAATTTCCATTGTTCTATACTACGTTGAGTTGGTAAAGACTTGATACAGGTCATGGCCAGGAAGCAAGAGGGGGACAACAATTCAACGAAATGAGTTGGCTTTGTTATGGCGGAAGCAATAAGAAACAGAATGAGCAAAAGCAGGATTACACTACATAGATAAACGCAAAGACGGATAGACAATATGCAGGAATGCGAACTGTTCTTCTCTATTACTTGCAAAACAGATATCTTGATGTATGTTACAATATTATTCATGCTTATATAGATTTCTGAGACACTTGGGTGCCTGCTCGTTACGTTCAGTTACAAAGAAGAAGTTAGAATGGTTCAATAGTTCAACCGTTACAGTCAACTGGAAGATAGAGACAGTTTATCGAAGTTCGATAGTAGTTGGTCACATGTCGATGCTGCATTTCGATGTCACGATACTGTGAGGTTGCTGAAAATTTTGAAGGCGTAGAGCAATTCGCAGTATGTCGAAGTTGAGACTCGTCAAAGTTGTGTCGAAATCGGAACCTATTGGAGTTGTTGAGTTTGTTCAAGTCATGTCGAGTCGAAACTTGTCGAAGTTGTATTGACATCGATGACTTGTCTCAGTCGATGTTAGCATTCGAAAACAATGCCAACTGCGATGTGGATCATACCTCCTTCCTTAAGAAACAATGGTCTCCATTGTTTGCTCGTGAAGGTGAGGAAACTTATCGATCAATTCAGTAATAGAGTACTACTTTCCTTGAGATGGGAGATGATCGGCTTTGGAAACCTGAAACAAGGGAATTGTGTTCGTCCTTGTAAGGCGTACTCGTCGTCCCACGATGGTGTCGCAAGGAAGAGGCTCATGAACATCTGGATGGATGTCTTCGGGTTTTGTTGTCGGTAGGTCGTTCTATTCCAACAGTGGTGCATGGTATGGTCGAAGTAGATCCACATTAAATACTGGATGCAGACCCAGGCATGCAGGAATGTTGAGCTGGAAAGTGTTTTCTCCAATATGTCGAAGAATACTGTACATACCATATCGCAAAGGTTTTAACTTCTTGAAAGGAGCTGTGAAGCGCTCCTTCTTGAGATGTAACCAGACCTTATCCCTAACTTGGAATGAATGAGGAACACGATGCTTGTCATGTCGGGCCTTAGCTTTCTTGCTTGCTCTTTGTAACATGTATTGTGTTTGCTTCTGGATGTCACATATTTGATCTCTCAACTTGACTTCTTTATCAACTTCTTGTTGTCTATAGTCGCTGTCGGAGTTCGACTGTGTCGAGGAGCTGATCAAGTCGATAGGCGCTAAGGGTTGAAATCCATAACAGATCTCAAATGGACTCTTGCCTATAGATTTGTGCTGAGCACGATTGTAGTTGTGATGTATGTATGGAATAATTTCATCCCATGTGCATCGATGCTTGTGGTTGTACATGTGAAACAGTTGTACGATGAAGCGATTAACAACTTTCTTTTGTCCGTTGGTCTGAGGATGGAAAGTTGTCAACAATGAGATTCGTGTGTCTAGATATTGCCAAAGAGTCTTCCAAAAGACGCTGACGAATCTGGCATCTCGGTCGGAAATAATGGTTGTGGGTAAAACAAAGTGTTTCCAAACATGTGTAAAGAAGAGCTGAGCGGTCTGCTGTGATGTCATGGTCTTCTTATATGGTATGAGAATGGCCATCTTGGAAAATCAATCGACTACTACTAATATCGCGTCATGTTGATGTCTGGTAGTAGGATAACCCATTAAGTAGTCTAGAGAAATAGATTCCCATGGTCGACTAGGAACTGGCAGTGGTGTATGCAATCCCTGTCGTCGATTAGGCGGTTTAGCAATGGCACAAACCACGCATGATCGAATGTACTTGTTGATGTCGGATTTAAGTGCAGGCCAAAAGAAATACTTATGTAGAATAGCAAGTGTCTTTGCTACTCCAAAGTGTCCTGCAGTCTTACTGTAGTGCGTGTCCCAAATGAGCTGTTGTTGGTGCTCACCGGTAGGTATACAAAGCTGTCCAAGCTTGTATAGCAAGGTGTCTTTCAGGAAGTAGTCGGAGGTCGACGACTTGTTAGTCTATAACTATCGTAGACTGCTGAGAAGTTGTTGTCCTCATACAACTGTGGCCAAGTGGTCGTGTTGTATCCCTGCATACTCATCACTGTCAAAAGGAGAGTAATGGGTGGTCTACTGAGGCAATCGACAACGGCATTAGATTTACCTTTTTGATACTTAATCACCAACTTGAATTGCTATAGGTAATTAATCCACTTGAGTTGTCAGTTTTTCTGCAACTTTGATTATGTTGGAGCGAACTGTAGAGGCTTGTGATTACTGAGAATGATTGTTTCCTTGCCAAGGATGTAATTACTCCATTGCTTGAGAGCTTGCACAATGGCGTACAGTTCTTTTTAGTACATCGAGTATCTTCTAACTGTGTCGTTAAAAGTCTTGGAATGAAAAGTGACTGGGTGACCAGACTGAGTGATCACTGTGCCCAAGGAATTTTCCGATGCATTCATCTCAATCTCAAAGGGCTGATACAAATTAGGTAACACAAGTACTGGTGCAGTGCAGAGCTTGTGTTGGAGCTGTTCAAAAGTTGCTTGGTGTGTCGTTGTCCATTGGAAGATAGTTTTCCCACTTCCCTTCGTCAACTAATTCAAGGGACAGGCTATGTGTTTGAAGCCGAGTATGAATCATCGATAGAAATTCTCTAAACCAAGAAAACTTCTTAGTTCTTGAATGCTTCTAGGAATGGGACAATCTTTGAGGATCTGTACTTTGTCTGGATCAATGTGAATTCATGTAGAGTCAATTACATACCCCAAATATTTGATGTTGGTCATTGCAAAAGAGCACTTGTCCATGTTCAAATAGAGTCGATGTTGTTGGAGAGTGTCGAGGACTTGTTGAAGATGTTTGACATGTTCTTCCCATGATCGACTGAAAATCAATATGACCCATTTGTCGATGAAAGGCCGAAGAAGGTTATCCATATGTTGCATGAAGGTCACAGGTGCATTGGTTAAGCCGAAAGGCATGACTAACCATTCAAACAATCCTTCCTTGGTCTTGAAAGCAGTTTTCCACACATCTGAGGGATCGATTGGAATATGATGGTATCCCGACTTGAGGTCGAGCTAAGTAAAGAATTTAGCACCTTTCAGACAGTTGATGAGCTCGTCTATCTGCAATAGAGGGTAGCGATTCTTTACCAAAATTTTATTGAGAGCTCTGTGGTCGATTCACATACGCCAAGTGTCATCTTTATTTGGAACTAGGATGACTGGACTTCCAAAAGGAGAGGAGATGGGGCGGATATGTCCTTTGTCGATTAATTCTTGGATTTGTCTGCGAATCTCTTCATTTTCGAGAATGGATCTTCTATAAACAGATGTGTCAAACAAAGAAGAACTAGGAAAAAGTTCAATGGAGTGTTTTACCTGACAATGTTGAGGTACTCCATCGAGAGCTTGAAAGAGGTTCTGGTACTCATCGAGAATATGATCGACTTGCTGCTTCTGTCGGGAGCTGCATTGGTCGGTGACTCGACTCGTCGCTGCAGTCTTCGTAGAATGTTGTAGATTGATCATGATTAATGCGAACTTCTGAGCATGATTGATGATATTCTTTGTCTGTTTGGAAGATATTAGTGCAACCATTGGTGTGGGTTGACGCTCAGGTATGCTGAACTACCGATTTCAGATTCTGACAATCACCTTCTGAGGCTGTGACTGATAACTTCCATGTCTATCCTAGAGATAAGGTTTCCTAAACAGGACGTCGGCTACGGAGAGTGGTGCCACGTCGCAGAGTACTTCATCTTCAAAAGGATTTATGAAGTAGGTGAGCTTGCATTGTCAAGTGATACATAGTTCTTGTCCATACTTCATCCAACTAATGTTGTAAGGCTGAGGATGCGGAGTGGTAACAAGACCTATTTTCTTTACGAGATCTTCATAAACAAAGTTTTTCTGGCTACCGTTGTCCACAATCAGATGTGATGGGTTGCTTTGGACCCATATCCATGTATGGAACAGGCGTTCTCGTTCCTCCTTGTTGATGATAGTCGAGGCTGCTAGAGTAGTCAATGTCAAAAGGGTCATTGCATCTGGATCAAATTCTTCCACCATCTTGTCGAACGCGTCGGAGGTCGACACTTGTGCCAAAAATTTCTTCCGAGCTTTGCATTCAGACGTATTAGGCCAAGCTGAGTGGTGGTAATCACACCATTTTTTGGTAGGCGGTTGTTTGCTACGTTCCCTCTTATGAAAAGGATTCTTGTCATGATCTGGATTTGGAGGAGTCAGCTGGTGCCTTCTTCTCGGGTGGTCATCCCGATGTCGAATTTGTCGCGTATCGTGCTTTCCCTTTCTGCTTGGTTTCCAGTTTGTTGGCATAGTGGAATCCATCCGCAAGCAAATTAACAGTCAGAAATTCCATCTCCTACTGAATGTACTGGGACAATCCGTTGATGTACTTCAGAATAAGCAATTTCTCTTCTTCTTGAATGCCAAGTCTATCCATGAGTCGGTAGAACTCGTCGGTGTAACTCTGTACTGATTGGTCTTTCCATTGCCTTAGCTGCTACCACTTCTTATACTGCTGCTCGAGGTACTTCAGCGGGTAAAAATCCTTACGGATGTGTTCGACGAATTTATCCCATGTGTCGATGGGGTCTCTACTTTTCTCCATCTTTGTCAAGAGGTTCTCCCACGAGAAGTGCACATATGTTGACATCTTTAAGGATGCAATGGTGATCTTTTCAGCTTTTGAGAGTTGATTCACTGCGTAATAGGATTCCAATTATAGTACCCAATTAACGATGGATTCCGTGTCAATCTTGCCTTCAAAATTTGGTATGTAGAAATTCATTTGCACTTTTAAGGGGCTGATTTTATTGGAGTGAGTTCTCGTCGAAGGTCCTTCGGATGTCGAAGCAAATAGCATGAGAATCTCATTGAACTGGGTGAACATTTCAGTCCGTTGTCGAGCCGAATCTTGCTCAATAAGCTGTGTTGTCTTGTCAGATGCATGCCTATCATCTATTTATTTTGTCATTTCTGGAGGTGGTGTCTGCTTGGATTGTTGAGATTGTGAGCGAGTTTGAACCCGCATAAGTCGATAACTTCGAGAGAAGTGTATACGCAGAACTTAAGCACGAACAAAACTGAGTGCTCTGATTGAGTCTTGCTCTCATACCAATGATCCAGATCATGGCAATGAAGCATGAGGGGGACAACAGTTTAGCTGAATGAGTCAGCTCTGTTATGGTGGAAGCAATAAGAACTTGAATGAACAAAAGCAGGATTACACTACACAGATAAACACAAAGACGCATAGACAATATGCAGGAATGCGAACTGTTCTTCTCTATTAATTGCAAAACATATAGCTTGATGTATGTTACAATATTATACATGCTTATATAGATTTCTAAGATGCTTGGGTGCCTGCCCGTTACGTTCAGTTACAAAGAAGAAGTTAGAACGGTTCAACAGTTAAACCGTTACAGTCGACTGGAAGACAGAGACAGTCTGTCGAAGTTCAATAGTCACTGATCACATGTCGACGCTGCATGTCGATGTTGCGATACTGTGAGGTTTTTGAACATGTAGAAGGCATAGAGTGAGTCGCAGTATGTCGAAGTTGAGACTCATTGGAGTTGTGTTGAAATTAGAACCTGTTGGAGTTACTGAGTTTGTCGAAATCATGTCGAGTCAAAACTTGTTGAAGTTGTATCGACATCGATGACTTGTTGCAGTCGATGTTAGCATTCAACAACAATGCCAACTGCGATGTGGATCAAGACTCATATGCATAGAGATTGATCCTATAGGAGACTGGAGATGTGTTTTTTGTGCTTCAGTGGTGGTAAGAAATGAACCCGTGATAAGCAAATTTTGGTTCCTACCTTTCAAAGCTACAAACTCTCTTCTCGTTGAAGTTATAATTTGGCGTGGATAGGGATCAGATGAGCTTTGAAATCTAATGATATAATAACTATGCGTGAATACATCCCATTGAATAATATCCTATCGATGACCCCTGGCCCATTGGTGAAGAGTTTGTACAACAACAAACTCAATCTTTGAGCTGTTGCAACCTTTCACCTCTCTCATGGAGCTCATTGAAATATTATTGCGACCTCTTGGTATACTTGTAGTGTGTTGTGATCTCTTCATTTGGGACTATGACTTCTCACCTCTTGACAAAAGAGTTGTGACCTCTCACGACCTCATTGAACAAAAATGAGTTGTTACCTCTATCTCTTGCATTGAAGACTGCTTTCTTTGGAGAGATACATTATCATCAGAAGTAATATTTTGAAGTTGTGCCATTGCATCCAATTTCGAAGACTGGTAACAATTTGTATTGTTATTTTCACTTATATTGGTCATACTAGAAATCATCGAGATCAAGCATGAATAACAAACTTAATACATATATAAATTTTTATGCAAAGAGTGCATTGTAAAGACTATTGCAGAGGCATATACTTGCATAGTATTGAGTTCATTGAAAACATTGTTTTTAGCTAAAGCACCTGTAAATATTGTATTGGAAAAGGTGGCATAGACTTAGACCTGCACATTTCATTTGCTTCCCAAAACACAATTTATTTGAAGGTGATAGAGGTAACAATATGCATTCATTGGCATCCATTGTTGGAACAATCCTCACTGGAAAGGACACGTATCCTAAATGGTCGGGGAAGATCAAAGACGCTTTTATCTACAATGATTTGTGGAAGGAGATTTGTGAAGGCACCACCATTAAAACTAATGTGGGACTAACTGTGAAAACTGACCCAAAGCCACCAACATCAGATAAAGAATGAGAGATATGGGAGACCAAAGACAAAAAGGCATTGGCAATGATCTCTGCAATAGTAAGTGAAGAGGTGAGTCAACACATACTGCTTGCAACATCATGCTTTGAATCCTTGAAAATATTGTAGGATTTGTATTACTCACATTTTGAAATGGAGGTGATTCAAATAATGCTGAAATTGCTCATTTTAGAAGTGAAGAATAATGACCCCATGCTGGTTGCATCTAAGATCAGATCAATCATGCATAAGATTCAAGCCTCTGGCATGAAAATAGACCTTACAGTTGCAGCATTTTTCAAGTCTCTCTATCTTACACATTCAAACTATTTGGAGTCACTTCAAGCTAGTGACAAATTCAAGGACCCCACCTTCAACATCTTGGTAGAAAAGATTGTAGACATAGAGAAATACTTTGGAAAGAAGACCAATGAGCCTATTGGAGAGACTCTTTTCCTTGCTCAGAAAACAAAGAACCATACCAAAGACCCCTCCAGGAGAGAGAGCATCAAAAGAGGACGAGGAATAAGAAACTTTAGAGGAAGGGGGGGCCGAAACAAGTCAAGCCAAAGATCATATCTGAAGTGTACGCGATGTGGGAGGAATGAACATGAAGCATATCAGTGTTGGGCCTCTTGGAACTCCATCAAAGGAAGACATAACTAGAACAAAGAAGACAAAAATAAAATCCAAGAGGCTGGTAAAGCCCCTAATTTTTCTCATTGTATTGTTGCACATTGTAATCTTGGAATAAATGAAATAACATTATTTTCATCTTACAAAGATTTTTGGTTGCTTGATACTGGTGTAACATCCCACGTGACCTTTAGAAAAGATTGTTCTGAAGAACTAAATGACATTGTAAATGGCATAGTGTATTTTGCAGAAAAATCTACTCTAAAACCAAAGGGAATTGGCTCCATCAGGATCAAGCTGCTTGGATTACCTAAATTTGTGTTGAAGAATGTTCTCTATCTTCTAGAGTTGTAGAGAATCATGTTGTCATTAGTGCATATTTGACAGCAAGGCCATTCCATCCACATGTTTGATGGAATCGTAGAGATAAGAAAGTCATCTGATAACAAGGTGATCTTGAACATATATGAATATGGGAAGTTGTTGAATTTGAAGGGATCTTCTGCAAGAGTTCGGACCTTTGCTTACCTATCAACATGGAGAAGGTAATATGTCATCTAGTTTGTTATGGCATGCTAGATTTGGTCATTTGAACTATAACAATCTTCATTTGTTGAGAAAGAATGGTGAATTTGGTTTTCCCACCATTCCTACGAAGATGAAAAAATGTGATGCATGCATACTAGGCATGTAATATTCCAGCCAAGAGTTGGCCAAAATATTAATTCCCAAACTCAGATTTTATCAAAAGTTACTAGGCAATTTTTAGGCAATTTCTTAAACTAAGCAGGATGTAAGTGATGGGGAATGAAACAATGAGTGAAGATGGTATGGATGAACTTAAGCTTTGGAATTTACATGGATGAGTGTGCAGCAGTAGATAAATAAGGTTTGATCAGAAATCCTAGGCACAAAGTACTAGAGCCATTCACTTTTCAGCAACAGAGCAATGTTGGTGCCTACTTCGAGGCTTCCCGGGCTTCTAGCATACGCCAACAAGATTGGGTGATGGTTTATCAGATTTTGTGGCAGATTTATATCAGTCAATTAAAATTATAGAATGTACTAGAATAATTCATGGTGAACTTGGAAAGGTTTGGAGTAATTTGGTGTCCAAATGCATAATGGGGATTGTAGAGCTAGTCAATTTCCAGGATCTTCCAAATAGGGCTAAATACATCCAAATTATTATGAACAGGGTTGGCATGGAAATTATACTAAGTTATTAAGATAATTCAATTGACAGAAAGCAAAATTGATGCTCAGAAAGGAAATAGCAGTCATAAGTGTAAAACTAGTCATGAAATTGCACACAATGAGCTAGTCTTCATCTTTAAAGGTCAAACTGCCTCCATAATTCACTAAAATCTGTTCTGATATGAATTAATGCTCTGATATAAATTAATTAGTATATATAAGTTGAAATGTAAACTTCAGAACACTTCTTTTACTTATTTGATTACCTTCCAAATTTATAATGCCTCGCAAGCTAGAAATTCATTACAAATGATGGAGAATGAAGATAAGAAGTAGGAATATTACTGTGGCTCTATTCTTAAGTTGTTATCAGACCACCTACAGGTGATATGACTGATATTTTCTGCATACTGAACTTTTTTTCATCACTGGGGTGCATTTACTGAACCATCTCCCTCTCTAGGGAAAACTCCTCCAAATTTATCTAAGAATGGAGTAGAAGTGAAAGAATAGTTTGTGGATCAGATATGAAGTTGTTCTCTGGTCATAAGCACCTATGATCTCTGAAAATTATGGCACATTATTTTCCCTAAAGATCCTGTGCGCATTCACTAAAAACTAGCTTCTCCTTTTAGTGATTCTCCTCCAAAACTAGTTGCAAAAACACTGAAACTATGGCCTCCTTCTTTGAATGCTTGAAGGTCTTCAACTGTGATCTGATATGGATCTGAATATATGCAACATTACTCTCTGGATCTGAATACTGAATAAATAGACACCATGGAGCCTTGGGGCATATCTCCCAAGAAAGAGTTGAGACACATCACTCAAGAAAAGAGAGACTTGGAGCTCTCAAGACAAAATTCAAATGAACAAAAGTTCTCAAATGGAGTTGGAAACATCATTAAATAGCTGAAGTGACTTGTTTCACAATCCAACCACACATGTGTATGAGGGAGGGTGCATTCCTTGAGAGGAATGGCAACTTCTTGCTTTGAAAAACTTTCCTGTTTTTTCCTTCCTTCATTGATTTTAGCAAGTGTGCCTTTCTAAGCTTTTCTGAATGTTGCCACTTTCTTTCTGACTGCTTTTCTGAATGTTGCCACTTTCTTTCTTACTGCTTTTCTGAATGTTGCCACTTTCTTTCTTTCCTCCTTTTCTGCTTTTGCCTGTTTTTTGTTTGCTTTTGACAATTTCCATTTTATTTTCCTTGCCTCCTTTCCTCCATTGGATTCCTTGATTTTCTAAGAATTTGCCACTAAGGCAAGAGTGGTCCACTTGATCCAAATTCAACCTCCTATCCAATTCATCATCCACTTGACAAAATTTATTAGTAATAATGATGAATTAATAACAAAAATAATTCCAACTCAGAAATTTAATTAATTAATTGGTAATTAATTAACTACTATAATATTATTCCTCAAAATTACCCCATTAATTAAATCTTCATTTAATTAATTGACTTATACCCCCTAGGGATGGGAGGATCAAAGTAGTGACCAAGGCCACTAGGGAGGGGACATGACAATCCTCCCTTCCCAAGACTGCTTTTCGTCAAGCAGTTTCAAACCAGGATGTTGCAGAATCTTTTCATCTTCCCAGGTGGCATCTTCACTGGGAAACCCCTTCCACTACACTAGATATTCTTTAATAATTTTGCTCCTCAACTTCCTCTCTCTTACCTGAAAAATGTCTTCTGGTTCTAAGACCAGGTGTCATTCATCATCAAGAGGACTCAATATTTTTGAAATAGTCACCTGCTGGCCAACTTCTTTCTTCAGGCATGACACATGGAAAACATTATGTATCTTGCTTCCAGATGGAAGATCTAGTTCATAAGCAACTTCACCCACCTTCCTTGTGATCTTGTATGGCCCATAGAACCTTGGTAGTAATTTCTCATCCCCCTTCGATTTCAAAGTGGATTTCCTGTAGAGCTGCAACCTCAAATAAACTAATTCGCCTTCTTGGAAGGTTTGGTCTGTTCTCTTCTTGTCTGCATACAATTTCTACTAGTTCTGTGCAACCTGCAAATTTTACTTAAGTGTCTTGAGTATGTCTTGGCTCTCTTGCAGCCAATCCTTTTCCTTTTTTTTTCTACAATTCCCAAAAATCAGATCTGCAAAAGTGGGTTGTTCATATCCATACAGAGCTTTGAATGGGGTCATTCCAATGGACATATGGAATGCGGTATTGTAGCAGAATTCTCCCAAGTGTAGCCAATTGACCCATGCCTTCTGCTGCCCGGAAACATAGTTTATGAGATAACCTTCCAGCCAGTGATTTACCCTTTCAGTATGGCAGTCTGGGGATTGTAGCTTGTACTGAGATTTAGACTAGTTCCAACCAGCTCAAACAATGATTGCCAAAAAGCACTAGTAAACTTACTATCTCTGTCACTGATTATGATCTTGGGCAGACCATGCAATCTAAATATTTATTTAAAGAAAAGTGTAGCTACTTGAAAGGTTGTGATAGTTGATGTGATAGCAAAAAAGTGAGAAAATTTAGTCAACCTATCAACTACTACAAAAATGTTGTCCTTACCCTGAGATTTTGGCAGTCCGGTGATGAAGTCCATGGACACACTTTCCCATTTATGTTCTGGAATTGGAAATGGTTGAAGGAGACCAGCAAGGTGAGTGTGCTCAACCTTATTCTACTGACATGAAATACACTCCCTCACATGCCTTAACACATCATCTTTGAGGCCCTTCCAAGTGAACCTCTCTCTTACCTTCTGGTAAGTTTTCAGAAATCCAGGGTGGCCCGCTACTAGTGCATTATGGGCAACCACCAAAATCTGTTCTTTTAACTTAGATCCAAGAGTTAGAAAAAATATGTTGTTGTAATAAATAACATCATTGATAACCTGGTAAGAATCATCCTGAATCATCCTATCCAAAACTTCACATGCAAACTGATTTTTTGAATATTCTTTAGCTAGTTGATCTTTCCAATCAGTAGGAACTTGCAGCAAAGGAAAATCTGGTTTTCTAGAGAGGGCATTAGCAACTACATTCAACTTACCCTTTTTATATTCTATGTCAAAATCATAAGACTGAATTTTGCTTACCCATTTCTGTTGTCTTTCATTCAGCTCTTTTTGGGTCAAGAAATGCTTCAAGTTGTTGTGATCAGTCTTGACTATGAACTTGCCTCCCACCAGATATTTTTTGAATTTATCCAAGGCATGCATGATGGATAACATCTCTTTATCATAAATAGAATAAATCCTCTCATGGGGATGCAATTTTCTGCTCTTATAAGCAATAAGATGCTTGTTCTGCATTAATACTCCTCCAATGCCTTCACTTGAGGCATCACACTCCAATATGAAAGGTTGGCTGAAATCCAGAAGTGCAAGTACTGGGAAGTTGCTCATGAATTCCTTCATTCTGTTAAAAGATTTTTCAGCCTCATCTGACCAGCAAAAAGCACCCTTCTTGGTGAGGTCTGTCAAGGGAGAGGTGAGCTTAGAAAATCCTTTTACAAATTTTCTGTAGTATGTGCACAAGCCAATGAATCCTCTTAGGGCTATTATGTTCTTTGGGCTTGGCCATTCAAGGATGGATTTGATCTTCTCCATGTTTACCTTGAATCCTTCTTTCCCAATGATGTGGCCAAGATATAGGAGCTCTTTCAAACCAAACTCACATTTTGACAGTTTAGCATAAAAAGATTGTTATGCAAGAAGTGTTAGAACATTGTCCAAATGCTTTTCCCATGTCCTACTATAAATCAGAATGTCATAAAAAAATACAAGTACATACTTACGAAGCTGTTTGCTGAATATTGTTCGAATATCCATCATCTATTTCGGGATACATATCTATTTCAGGATCATCTATTTCAGGATACATATCTACTTCAGGATCTTGCATGATCTATTTCAGGATATGCAGTCCAGTCACCAGTTTGATGCCTCCAGCACCTTATCCACCTTCTTCTAGCACCCGGGAGCCACTTACCACAGAGTTTTAGCCCTCCCAAGCTGAAAGGCGCCCTCTTCTCACCTACTGCCAGAGAAGGGCGCACTTGTTCACCTACCACTGCAGATTCACTCCAGTTACATTCAGTTAGCTCCGATTCTGATTGATTTCACTCCGATTCTGATTGATTTCACTCCTGACTGACTGTTTCACCTCCGATTGACCTCCAGTTCGATTAGGTGACTTGTTCTGACTCCAGTTAGCCTCCCATGCACCCCCACTGAGCCTCCAGATCCTATATCAGTGCTACACACTTCAGTTACATTTATTATGATCAGTTAGACTCAGCTTGACACCTGGATGACTGGTTGTTGTGATTGATGAGCAACACCGATGATTGATGAGGACTCCTAGATAGAGTCAAGCTACTCCATTCAGTGATTCGAATGACCTCCTTAGGCAATTCGAATTGCTCTGTTCATTGTGACAGTTTGTATTGTAATTCATTCACCCTTTCTGGGATAGAGAGCACTGCTGCATGTTTTGCACAGTTTTGCACCATATTTTCTATGTTCATCTGTTGTGATTGATTTACTTGTTCATTAGATCTGCTGTGACTAATTTTACATGGTATCAGAGCCATTGCAGGGACAAGATCTATTTTCTACAGGTGTTTATACAAGAAGATTTGACTGAATTGCTAAAAATTGCAAAAAGTTTGGCATGAGATATCTCAAGGGCATTCGCTCCTGTGCATGCAAAGCTTGAAAAATACTCCAATACCACTCCAGAAGCTTGAGTTACCACATAATTCCTGGATCTGATACATTGGACCTATTCAACATTGCTTGAAATCCAATCCCAGGTGTGATGCAACTCTCAAAGGGTGGATTGTTCGACCTTATTGTGGTTGTTTTTATGTGATTTGCAGGTTTATTGTCTCCTCCAATTGCATTCGCTACCTTCTGCATGCAAGCATTTCTACAGCAATTCCATTCGCTCTAGTCTGCATGCAAGCTTCCTCTTCATCAGTTGACTCAATCCTTGCAATGGAATACTCTTCTTCAAAGCCTATCCTCACCCCATTCAATTATTTTGATTGGAAAGATGATATGGAGATCATATTACGTTCAAAAGGTTACTACCGAGTCACTCTTGGTCTTGAATTGGAGCCAAACAATGTAGCAGAAAGAACTAAACACTACAACAAGCTTGATGAAGCTTACGGTCTTCTTTGTCTCTCCATCTCCAAGGATCTTCACTTCCATCTCAGCGGATTGAAGACTCCAAAAGCCATATGGGAGCAACTTGAGACACTATTCGGCAAGCAGGATGAGCTTAGGGCTTTTCAATTAGAGAATGAATTGATTGGCCTTAATCCTGAAAATTTCAAGACCATCAATGAATTCTTCACAAAATTCAAGAACTTGAACTTGCAATTGAAGAACAGTGGTGTTATCAAAGAGGATAAACAGTTGATCCTCTCCATTCTAAGCAAGCTTGGGAAATATTATTCGGTATTTGTCTCCACTTTCAATTCCGGTCGACTAACTACCCCGAATTGGAAGATGCCTACCTTGAATGCCTTCATTGAGTCCGTTACGAAAGAGCATGACAAGTTGATTCAAATGGGGTCCATAAGCTCCAAAGATTCAGCCCTATTTGTTCAAGGACCCAAGATCTCGAATGGTAAAGGAAAGCTAAAGAAGGAGAAGCCCAAATTCGAGCCTCACAAGCAAAAAGACAAAGGCAAGCAAACGGATGCACCATCCAGTTCGAAATCCAAGCAAAAGGGCAAAGAAGGTAACCAAAAATCTAAATGTACTTATTGTAACCGTGGCTTTCATCCCGAAAGTTCATTTATGAAGAAGACTATAGATCAAATGGCCCTCCTTTTGGAAAAGAACAACATAACCCTTCCTGACGGTGCAAGGAAGAAGGATCGGAATGACGATCATGAAAGAGGACAAGCACTCATGGCAACGGTTTCGAATCCCACTCTCTTGATAGATTCGGGTGCATCAAATCATATGGCTGCAAATATTGATTCTTTTTCCTCATTCGATCCAAACAGCTCCATCCCCATCCATTTGGGAGATGACTCAAAAATTTCTTCAAAGGGAAAAGGTACGATTCATGTAGATCATGGATGCTTTCAGAATGTTCTCTATGTGCCTTCCTTAGCTTCGAATCTCCTTTCTGTGTATCAAATGACACATACTGGTGATCCAAAGAAAGTCACATTCAGACCTAATACAGTTGAAATTTCTGATATCAAAAGTGGAAGACTAGTTGCGGTTGGAAAGGCAAACCACACTGCAAAATGTTATGAGTTCTCGCACTTTATTCCGCTTGCAAAGCCCACTGCTCTTCGCACACATGGTAATGAGGTTAGTAGGCTTTGGCATGAAATATTTGGACATCTAAATTATAAGTATTTGCTGCTGCTATCAAATAAATCCATGGTTGATGGGCTTCCACAACTCCGTTCCTCGAAGGGAATATGCACCGGTTGCATTATTGGGAAGCACCCCGAGCACAGTTTCGACCGCGGCAAGGCTAGCAGAGCCTCTACTATTTTGGGATTGATCCATTCTGATATCAGCGGTCCGCTGCCCCATATGTCATTAAATGGTTCAAGGTATGTTTTGACATTTATTGATGATTATTCTCGCTTTACATGGGTATTCTTTCTCAAAAACAAGTCAGAAGTGCTTGGAAAATTCAAGGATTTTAAGGCTTCTGTTGAGACCACCACTGAGAGCAAGATCAAAGCTCTTAGATATGATAATGGTGGGGAATATATCAAGTCCGAGTTGCTGCAACTTTGTGCCCAAAGCGGAATCAAGATCCAACATACAGTTCCCTACACACCCCAGCAGAACGGTGTAGCGGAAAGGAAAAACCGGTCACTGAAAGAGATGGCTACATGCATGATTGAATCAAAAGGTTTGGCTGCAAATCTTTGGGCTGAAGCAATCAATGTTGCTGCATATATACAGAACCGAGTTCCACATTCATCCGTGAAAGGTATGACTCCTTTCGAAGCATTCTTTGGTCACAAACCGGATGTGTCAAATTTGAGAGTTTTTGGCTCTACTGCATGGGCTAGAATTCCTTCTGAGAAGAGACGAGCTTTGGATCCACAAAGTATCGAGTGCATATTGATAGGATATGGGGAAGAATCAAAAGCATATAAACTCATGGATATCAGATCTAAAAAGATATTCATAGAGCGCAGTGTGCAGTTTGAAGAACCGCTTCAAGAATTGAAACTAGTCGAGGAAGAGACTGCCGATTCACCGCCTTCACCAGAAGAAGATCCGTGCAGCGATAATGAAGGTATGAGTTCTGATATTTCTGATATTTCAGCAGCATATGATGATCATGACATATCAGGTTCGGAATCCGACCATTCAGATCTCCCTCAGTTACCAAAGTGGGCCC
This sequence comes from Larix kaempferi, assembly GCA_027924585.1. NCBI lineage: Eukaryota > Viridiplantae > Streptophyta > Pinopsida > Pinales > Pinaceae > Larix > Larix kaempferi. The sequence continues at coordinate 10,306,480 of BSBM01000029.1, forward strand.
AAAATACTCTACAATCTGCTGGTTCTAGTCTTGGAAATCCTGCTGATCTGAGACGAACAAGAGGAGACTTTCAAAGGGCAGGTATGGCTCTTTCTATTGCTGATCCATTTCTTCCTGAGATTTGTTATTTGATGGCTGGTTCAGATCCCCAATCATACTATTCAGCCCATCGAGATCCGAGATGGAAAGATGCCATGGATGAAGAGTACAGTTCTCTTCAAAAGAACAATACATGGGAGCTAGTTTCTCTTCCACCTGGAAGAAAATTAGTGAAGTGTAAATGGGTCTACCATTCTAAAGTTGCTGCTGATGGCACTATCAGCAAATATAAAGCAAGTTTGGTGGCAAAAGGTTTTTCCCAAGTCCAAGGAGTGGACTACACAGAGACCTTTGCACCGGTTGCAAAGATGGATTCCATCCGCCTTGTTTTAGCTATTGCCGCATCCAAGCACTGGGAGGTGCATCACATGGATGTGAAGAGTGCATTTTTACATGGAGACCTTGCTGAAGAGGTCTATATGCAGCAGCCAGAGGGTTATACATCAGATCCATCATTGGTTTGTAGATTGAAGAAATCTTTGTACGGGTTAAAATAGGCCCCAAGAGCTTGGTACGCAAAGATGGACTCCTTCCTTCTTTCTCAGAATTTCCAAAGATGCAAATCTGATCCGAATGTCTATCTTCAGTGAGTTAAAGGTAATTTGTTGGTTATTGTACTTTATGTTGATGATCTGCTTATTACTGGTAGCACACTTACTTCAATAAACAAGCTAAAATCTGCCCTAAATCTAGCTTTTGACATGAGCGATTTGGGCTTGCTGAGTCACTTTTTGGGCTTGGAGATAGCTCAAAATTTCGATGGGATCACTATATCTCAGCAAAAATATGCTTCCGACCTATTATTGAAGTTTAATATGGCTGAATGTAAGGCAGCCCCGTTCCCATTCCTCTCAGGAATCAGTCTTGAGGAGGGAGATTCCACACCGCTTGCAGATTGCAGTATGTATCGACAGTTGATTGGTTCACTACTTTATTTGACACATTCACGGCCTGATATCTCATATGCCGTGAGTGCCGTGTCAAGATATATGCAGCAGCCACATGAGCTTCATTGGCGAGCAGCCAAGCGGATCTTGCAGTATGTGCAAGGTACGAGACAGTTTGGCATACATTATGCTGCAGATTCTGAGCTAGATTTCATTGGTTTTACTGATTCAGATTGGGCAGGTGATAGCATTGATCGGAATTCCACTTCCGGTTATGTTTTCATGATTGGTCATGGTGCTATTTGCTGGTCCAGCAAAAAGCAAGCAGCCATTGCACTTTCTTCAGCAGAGGCAGAGTATCGAGGGGCAGTCAATGCCTGCATTCAGGCAGTTTGGTTGCAGGGTATTCTTTCCGAGTTTGGTTTTGGTGGCACTACTTCGACTGTCCTATTTTGTGACAATCAAAGTGCTATCAAGATATCCACAGATCCAGTCCAGCGGCAGAGGACCAAACACATTGAGATTCATATGCATTACATTCGACAGTTGGTGCACGACCGCACCATCATTCTGCAATATTGCCCTACTGATGAGCAAATTGCAGACATCTTCACCAAGAGCTTCACTGAGAAGAAGTTCTCTTACCTCCGTTCACTGTTGGGGGTGAGTTCCATCATGGTGGAGACAGATTGATTCATTATTATGCTTTAGACTTGAGGGGGGGCTTTCTTCCCACTGGGTTTTCCCTCTTTCCTCACTTAGTTTATTTTCAGCATTTTTTGGATTATTGTATTGGGGTGACCTTTGGTCTTAGTTACCAGGGCCCCACATTATTTTAGTTGGCACATCATAGTCTAGCTTGAGGGGGGGTGTTCGGATATCCATCATCTATTTCGGGATACATATCTATTTCAGGATCATCTATTTCAGGATACATATCTACTTCAGGATCTTGCATGATCTATTTCAGGATATGCAGTCCAGTCACCAGTTTGATGCCTCCAGCACCTTATCCACCTTCTTCTAGCACCCGGGAGCCACTTACCACAGAGTTTTAGCCCTCCCAAGCTGAAAGGCGCCCTCTTCTCACCTACTGCCAGAGAAGGGCGCACTTGTTCACCTACCACTGCAGATTCACTCCAGTTACATTCAGTTAGCTCCGATTCTGATTGATTTCACTCCGATTCTGATTGATTTCACTCCTGACTGACTGTTTCACCTCCGATTGACCTCCAGTTCGATTAGGTGACTTGTTCTGACTCCAGTTAGCCTCCCATGCGCCCCCACTGAGCCTCCAGATCCTATATCAGTGCTACACACTTCAGTTACATTTATTATGATCAGTTAGACTCAGCTTGACACCTGGATGACTGGTTGTTGTGATTGATGAGCAACACCGATGATTGATGAGGACTCCTAGATAGAGTCAAGCTACTCCATTCAGTGATTTGAATGACCTCCTTAGGCAATTCGAATTGCTATGTTCATTGTGACAGTTTGTATTGTAATTCATTCACCCTTTCCGGGATAGAGAGCACTGCTGCATGTTTTGCACAGTTTTGCACCATATTTTCTATGTTCATCTGTTGTGATTGATTTACTTGTTCATTAGATCTGCTGTGACTAATTTTACAAATATTTTGTTCATGCAATATTGAAAAGTTGTTGGTGCATTGGTCAAGCCAAAAGGCATGACTAGAAATTCAAAATGCCCAAAATGGCACCGAAAAGCAGTTTTATGAATGTCTTCATTTTTCATTCCGATTTGGTGGTAACCAGAACGAAGATCAATCTTGGAAAAATATTTAGCTCCATTAAGCTCATCCATCGGCTGATCAATCCTTGGAATAGGATATCTGTTCTTGATGGTTTTCTTATTCAAAGCTTTATAATCAATGGACATGTGCATTGTTCCATCTTTCTTTTTGACCAAAACCACTGATGAAGAAAAGGGACTTGAGCTTGGTCTTATGAACCCCATCTCAAGCATCTCTTTGATGGTTTTCTCTATCTCATCCTTGAATCTCTTGGGGTGTTTGTGGGGGTGTATTTTTATAGGAAAAGTACCAGGTTCCATCTCTATCCAATGCTCAGTACCCCTGTCAGGAGGCCTTCCATGTGGCAGATCTTCAAACACTTTTTTGTGTTTGTGGAGAAATATTTGGATGTCTTCCGGATGATGTGATAAATCAAATGAAGTCCCTTTAGTGGTGACAAAACATTCAGCAGCCCACTCTATGTCACCATGCCTCAAAACTGATCTCATACTATGTGCATAAATTACCTGTTTGGGTAGGTGTTGACACCTCTCAAAACCACTTGTTTTCCTTTAGTATCTTTGAAGCACATCTGAGGAATTTGGTAATTTACCACATGTTCACCAATGGATAAAAACCATTGTACTCCCAATACCACATTTTTATTAGCCACATCAACCACATAAAAACTATCTGTCATAGTATGGTCTCCAATGGTCACTTGCAGTTTTGGGATCCATCGGTTACACTGCATAGTGTTATTTCGAAGAATAATAACTATGAAAACTTCAAATTTTTCAGATTGTAATTTTCTTCTCTCCAGCATGGCTGCATCTATAAAATTATGGGTGGCACGCCCATCAACCAAAATTGACACTTTCTTCCCTTGCACAACCCCTTTAAATCTCATGGTGTAGTAGCAGGGAACTCCACTTAAGACTGCAATTTTGCATTATGTTTGTGGGGGTTGTTCTTCTGTTGTCTCATACCCCTCTTCTACTTGTACTTCAGCTTGTACTTCTGCCCTCATTTCTTCCTCATCACTTTCAGAAAAAAGAAAAAAAAATTCTATGTAATGGGCCTTCCCCTTTGCACATTTGTGCCCCGAAACCCAAGGTTCTTGATAGGAAAAACATATCTTTTTCTTCCTTAACTCATCCCGGTGTCGGAATGAATATTATTTTTTGTTTGGTGCAGCCACATTTCTGAATGGTGGCTTTTGGTTCTAAAATTTAGTAGGTGCATTAAACTTAGGTGGATATCTGGTTCTTGGGATTGCATCTTGTAGATCCCTTGTTTTGATCACCACTTCTTGTAAGGTGGCTGGTCGGTAGGCCTTAACCAGCCTTTTTAATGGTTCTTTTAATCCTTCTGTGAACAGGATAATTAAGCAGACTTCAGATATATCAGTCACCATTACAACCAACTTTTGGAACTCAGAGATATAAGCTTCAGGAGTTTCGGTCTGCTTAACATGTGCCAATTCCCTGAAGGCAATTTCAGGGTCTCTTCTGTCAAATCTCTCCATTAATATCTTAGTGAATTATGCATATGAAGTCACTTGGTCATGGCCTAAATTTTTCATGCCATGGAACCACCAGTCATTAGATTCATCTTGAAAATGCATACTTTCCATTCTAATGGCATCCCTTTCAGCCATTGCATTCAGCTGGAAATAGGTATCTAGCTTCTGCACCCAGGAGCTAGCAGTACATTTTGCTGACCCATCAAAGAAAGGTAGTTGAATCTTACTAATTTCATTTCCCAGCTCATATTTATATGTTGGATGCCTATGACCCCCTCTTGGATGACTTCTATATTGTGATTCACATAAATCCTTGAAAGGAAGTGCCCTTCTGCACTCTTCACTCAGAGTCCGGTATTCTACATACTGATCCTCCCATGCATTAACCGATTCAGTGGGAATTTCAAGATCCTCCTTATGTTCATCAAGGAACTTAGGCATGTTCTGTCGGGGCTGATCCTTGGATTCATCTTTGAAATCATTGGGCCTATTGTGAGGACCATTCTTGGAAAAGATAAATCCACTAGGGATATTCCTTTCATCATTCTGAGAGCCACTACAGCTCCCTTCTACTTCTTTCTGTCCTAACTGCTTAGCCAAAAATTCTATGGTTTCTTTCCCAGATTGTATGATATTGTGAGATATGTCATGCATCCCTTTTAACATACTTTGCACAAAAATTCTGAACTCTTCCTTATCATCTGTGTTAGACATGTTCTTCCCCCCTTGTGTTTTCCCTCCAGTAGATTCTACCTCCTCTTCCACAAATGGTTCTTCAGGGTTCTTTCCTTTGGGGGCAGGTATTCTCTTAGGAATCATAAAAAAATTTAAGATCAGGTTCAAAGGAACATGATCTGATACCACTGTAATATTCTAGCCAAGATTTGGTCAAAATATTATCTCCCAAACTCAGATTTTATCAAAATTTACTAGGCAATTTTTAGGCAATTTCTTAAACTGAGCAGGATGTAAGTGACGGGGACTGAAACAATGAGTGAGGATGGTAGGGATGAACTTAAGTTCTGGAATTTATATGGATGAGTGTGCAGCAACACATAAATAAGGCCTGATCAGAAGTCCTAGGCACAAAGTACTAGAGCCATTCACTTTTCAGCAACAGAGCAATGTTGTTGCCTACTTTGAGGCTTCTTGGGCTTCTAGCATATGCCAACATGAATAGGTGAGGGTTTCTCAGAGTTTATGGAAGATTTATATCATTCAATTAAACTTATAGAATGTACTGGAATAATGCCTGGTGAACTTGGAAAGGTTTGGAGTAATTTGGTGGCCAAATGCACAATGGGGATTGTTGAGCTAGTAAATTTCTAGGATCTTCCAAATATGGTTAAATACATACAAATTCTTAGGAATAGGGATGGGATGGAATTTATATGATTTATTAAGATAATACAATTGACAGAAAGAAAAACTGATTCTCAGAAAGGAAATAGCAGTCATAAGTGTAAAACTAGTCATGAAATTGCACACAATGAGCTAGTCTTCATCTTTAAAGGTCAAACTGCCTCCATAATTCACTAAACTCTATTCTGATATGAATTAATTATCTGATATAAATTAATTAGCAGATATAAGTCAAAATTTAAACTTCAGAACACTTATTTTACTTATTTGATTGCCTTCCAAATTTACAATGCCTCACAAGCTAGAAATTCATTACAAATGATGGAGAATGAAGATAAGAAGTAGGAAGATTACTGTGGATCTGTTTTGAAGTTGTTATCAGACCACCTATAGGTCATATGACTGATATTTTCCGCATATTTAAGTTCTTTTCATCACTGGGCCGCATTTACTGAACCATCTCCCTCCTTCAGGGAAAACTCCTCCAAATTTAGCTGAGAATGGAGTAGAAGTGAAAGAGGAGTAAGTGGATCAGATATGAATTTTTTCTCTGGTCATAAGCACCTCTGATCTCTGAAAATTATGGCACATTAGTCTCCCTGAATATCCTGGGCACATTCACTGAAAACTAGCTTCTCCTTCTAGTGATTCTCCTCCAAAACTAGCTGCAAAACACTTAAACTATGGCCTCCTTCTCTGAATGCTTGAAGGTCTTCAACTGTGATCTGATATGGATCTGAATGTTTGAAATATTACTCTTTGGATCTGAATACTGAATAACTGGACACCATGGATCCTTGGGGCACATCACCCAAGAAAGAGTTGAGGCACATCACTCAACAAAAGAGAGACTCGGAGCTCTCAAGACAAAATTCAAATGAACAAAAGTTCTTAAATGGATTTGGAAACATCATTAAATAGGTGAAGTGCCTTGTTGCACAAGAAAACCACATGTGTGGATGAGGGAGGGCGCATTCCTTGAGAGGAATGGTAACTTCTTTCTTTGAAAAAATTTCTTGCTTTTTCCTTCCTTCACTGATTTTAACAAGTGCGCCTTTGTGAGCTTTTATGAATGTTGCCAATTTCTTTCTGACTGCTTTTCTGAATGTTGCCACTTTCTTTCTTTCCTCCTTTTCTGCTTTTGCCTGCTTTTTGTTTGCTTTTGATAGTTTCCATTTTATTTTTCTTGCCTCCTTTCCTCCATTGGATTCCTTGATTTTTCTAAGAATTTGCCACTAAGGCAAGAGTGGCCCATTTGATCCAAATTCGACCTCCTAGCCAATTCATCATCCACTTGACAACATTTATTAGTAATAATGATGAATTGATAACAAAAATAATTCCAATTCAGAAATTTAATTAATTATTTGGTAATTAATTAACTACTATAATATTATTCCTCAAAATTACCCCATTAATTAAATCTTCATTTAATTATTGACTTAGACCCCTTAGGGATGGGAGGATCCAAGTAGTGACCAAGGCCACTAGGGAGGGGACATGATAAGGAAAACATAGTAAGCAACCATTCCCAAAGTCAAAATTCAGAGCATGTAGAAAGTTAGAGTCGGTTCACTCTGACTTATGTGGCCCCATTCATATTACTTATTCTGATGCTAATAGATACCTCATGAAATTTTTTGATGACTACACCAGAATGTGTTGGGTACACTTGTTAAAGATAAAATCTGAAGCATTTCAAACATTCAAGGATTTTCATGCATGGACAGAAAATCAAGCACAGTCTCATATTGGCACATTTTGTACTGATAATGGAAAAGAATGCACCTCTAATGATTTTGAAGACTATCTTTGTCAACATGGGATTGCACATCAAACTTCAGTTCCTTATAATCCTCAACAAAATGGTGTGGCAGAAAGGATGAATAGAACCATCATGAATATGGTATGCTCAATGATGTTTTTCAAGAATGTAAAACTGATGTTATGGGGTGATGCAGTATTATGTGCAGCCTATTTGAGAAATATAAATACTTCTCATGCTCTTGAAGACGAGACTCCACATGAAATGTGGTATGGCCACATTCCATCAGTAAGGCATATCAAGGTTTTTGGTTCCACCTACTATGCCTTGATAGCAAAGGAGCAGAGAAACAAACTAGGTGCTAGAAGTAGAAAGTGCATTTTCTTGGGGTATTCAGAAACCTCCAAGGCATACCATCTTTATGATGAGGTAATTAAACAAGAAATTTGTTATTTCTAGAGATGTCATTTTTCTGGAAAATAATAAAAATGATGAGTCTATTGATAGATAGCTTGATTGTCTGGAGAAATTTTCCCATCTAAATACATATTATAAAGTTGATAATGAAATCCCACATCTTGAAGGCGGATCCTAATCTTGGATCAAGATCAATATTTGGAATTTCCCTTTGAAGCACCAACACCCCCTCATGAAGAAGAAGTTCTGGCCACTTCACTTGAAAAGGAGATTCAACTGGATGATGTGACTGACAAGATTGGAAGATTGAGCCTTGATTAAAATGAAGCACCATTAACTGATCAACCTGGACCATCATGAAAAGTTCCTAAATGGGCTACAAATACACTTGAAAGTGTCAATATGGATGAAGTTGGAAATACATGAACAAGAATCTCTACCAGATAAGGAGATGGAGGAGAAGTAGATAAATCAAGTGATGACATGGACATCTCATTTGAATGTGAATTGAATTTATCTGCTAACTTTGAACCAACTTTCTTTACAGAGGTTTCTACTCGTGATGAGTGAAAAGAAGCCATGAAGAATGAGTATGATGCATTCATAAAGAATGGAACCTGGAAGCTGATTGACCCTCCAACCGGAACCGGAACAATTGGCTGCAAGTGGGTATACAAGAACAAATATAGATAAGATGGCTCACTTGAAAAGCACAAAGTGAGGATTGTGGTGAAAGGCTATGCACGGAAAGAAGGAATTGACTATGAAGAGATGTTCTAACCCATGGAAAAATGGGCTACCATCCGCACCTTATTATCTTTGGCTGCACAAAATAGGTGGAAAGTCTACTAGATGGATGTTAAAACAACTTTCTTGAATGGAGACTTGAAAGAAAATGTCTTCATGTCCCAACCATAAGGATTTGTTGTGAAGGGACATATACACAAGGTATGTAAGCTCATAAACTCCTTTTATGGCATTAAACAAACACCTCGTTCCTGGTATGAAAATATAATCGATCGTCTTCTAAAGCTAAATTTCAAACATTATAATCTTGATGACGCAACACTATTTGTAAAGGAAGTTGAAAGATCTGTTGTGTTTCTTGTGGTGTATGTAGACAACCTTTTGATGATAGAGAACAATGAAAGTTATATTGCATCCATAAAGAAATATTTGAAGAATGGATTTGAAATGACAAATCCGGGACACCTTCACTACTACTTGGGAATTGAAGTGACTCAACATCCTAAGTATATATTCATCTCACAAAAGAAGTATGTTGGAGAACTATTGAATAGATTTTGCATGATGGAATGCAACCCTCTCTCAAATCCAATGGAACAAAATTTGAAGCTCACATCAATTGAAGGAAAAGAATTCGAGGATGCGACCAAGTACCGACAACTTGTTGGAATCCTTATCTACCTCACAACCACTAGACTAGATATTTCATATGTTGTTGGCATCCTTTCAAGGTTCATGCACAAACCTTGTGAAGAACATTGGTCTCTTGCTAAAATATTTCTAAGGTACTCGAAGGGGACTCAAGACTTTGGACTCAAGTACTCCAAGTAATCTAAGGTAGATGACTTCAAACTCATTGGGTACTCTGATTCATACTTTGATGGCGACAAAGAGACAAGACTATCTACTTCTGGATACACAATGAGTCTTGGATCACCAGTTGTCTCCTATAGATCACGCAAATAGTCAATTCTAGCAGATTCAACAACAGAGGTGGAATATGTAGCTACTGCAGAAGCAATGAAAGAGAATGTGTGGCTCAAGAATATACTTGAATATTTGTAGGAGAAGAAAGAGAAATCCACTCCCTTATTGATCAACAACAATTCTGCAATCAAATTGGCCAAGAATCCCATATTCCATGATCGAACCAAGCACATCAACACAAAGTACCATTTTATTTGACATCATGTAAAGGCCAATATAGTCCATCTAAGACATTGTTCCACAAATGAGCAAATTGTAGACATCTTCACCAAATCACTTGGATGAGAAAAGTTTGAAAATTTTAGAACCATGCTCGGACTTACAAACACCCCTTCGGATTAAAGGGGGGAATGTTCGAAATATAATCCTTTGGTATTATGATTCCACCCATAATTGTAAATAATGTAAATATTATAAACAAGAAGGTGAATAGAGTCTAGACGAATCCAAGAGACCCGTGGGTAGGTAAAACCCAATAGTCGCTTAGATTGTATAAATAAGATATATGTGCTCATCAATAATATGAATTCAGGAGTTATTAACCTGTCAAAATAAAACATATCTACAATTTCCTTCTCCTTCTCTCTGTCATATGCCCTAAGCCAATCAGTCGATGTCATTATTTCAATCCTTTGGGTTCTCTCTTGTTTACTATTGAAAGCAGATGTTGCTCTTCTATATTGGTGGTTTTCTGGGAGGAATACCCTCGAGCAATCATACACTGGCTTTCGTAGGTCAGTAGACCACCTAGCCTTTATAGAAGTTCCACAACATTTACATCCATGATAACCTTTTGTTACAAGATCTATGATGTTATGGTCTATAGAGTATGTTAGTATTGAAGATCGAGACAGTTGCACCAAATTAATAATGCCAAGAAATGTTGATTTGAATATAAGCAAATCAAACAACATATTTACCAGAGCAAACTCCTAACCTAAGATAATCATGTGTGGTGTACGCACATATGCCATATGATGTGAAATTCCTCTCTATTGGGATGTGTTTCGATACATCATATACATGTATCCATTCCCATAATTCCTTCAATTCGTCGACCAATGGTTGTAGGTAAACATCCATATCCTTCACTTGTATTCTACCAGGGACTATAAGAGTCAAGATAAGATGTTCATTCTTCACGGACAACCATGGGGGGATATTGTTATTGATCACTACTATAGGGAAAACATAATAGCTGGTGTTTGGGAGGGAAAATAGGTTGATGCCATCCATGGCTATGCTCAATCGAAGAATCTATACTTCATCCTTGAATTTATTGAGCCATGTATCCTCTATATGCTTCATGGCTATTGAATCTATTGGGATTTTCTTAACTCCTTCCTCAATTCGGTGCAAACCATGCCATCCTTGCAGCATAGCTAATTCTTTGTAATGAAAGAGCCTTTGAATCCTTGGTATTATAGGCATTTGCCTCAATATATTATGAGGAAGACCATGTTCTTTAGCCTTGTTTTTCACTTTTTGGTACTTGTCATTCCCACATTTTGTACATATCTCTTTGTCTGCATATTCACCTCTATATAGATTACAATCATTAGGACACGCAAGATATGATGTTTACTCAAAACCCAACATTTTCAAAATTTTATTTTCCTCTTCGTAGCTGTCAGGAAAGAGATTATCACTTGGAAGTACCTTATCTTTGAATAACCTATAGTTAGTGGTCAATATAAATGTACAATGTCATTTAACGTTCATAAAATCGACCATTTTCAATGTTGATTGTGTGACGAGATTCCTCAAAATATAATGTAGTTGATGGTCAGGTACCTCAAAAGTGCAAAGAAACACGTGCCTGACATGCCATACATTGCTTTCAAGTTGTATAGTAACATTGTTGTCCCTAACTATGTGTACTTTGACTGGCTAGGTCCAAAGAGAGGGGTGGTGGAAGCTGATTTAAGGCTTTCGAAGAAGGTATCAGTGATATGAGTGTCATCCCTAGATCATTATCCTGGAATGTATGTAACAACATTGCATCCATGGCACTCGTTTGTCGTAATAACTCATCCATACCAACCTCTATTTCCTTGCCTCCATTTCCAACATGTGAAGAACTATTATTACTGTAGGAGTTCTTGATTGGTGAGTCTGGACATAGTGGGAATTGAATAGGTGGTTTATTCAACCATGCTTGGTATGCTTTCTCTCCAAGTTGCACTCTTTTTCAGCCTTCTCTCGATTTGACAGTGTATTGCGGTGCAACGGAAGATGGTAGACAGGTTGCTCATCATCAGAATCCTGATTTCAAAAATATTGAACATTACATTGATGATGTTAGTAAGCACAATGCAATTGGTTTAATACAACATTATACGAAAGAATTATTATAGAAGCATGAGAATAATTTCCAATAGAAAATTTTCAACTACAAACAATTTATAAAGCAAGCATTCAAATTGAGCGATAAATTAACATCAATCCCATAGAAAATTTAAAATTTTCAAATTGAGAAATGCATTTATTTTGTAGGGCTAGTACCCACAGAGTTTCAAACCAGTGACCTTATGTAAGGAGTGCCTTCACAATACACCCATTCATTGTTTATTCTACCCCCCATCGACAAATTGAACAATACATTAACATGAATCCCATAGAAAATTAACAAATACAATTAATCAAAGAAGAGCATTGTATTCGAGGCTAGCAACACAGGTAGTGGAATTTAGTATGTGTGTGAGATTTCAGCATGACAATTACACATAGGAACAGTGTGATCATACATCCTTGAGTGTATGACAAATCACATGAGTAGTTTAGGGGAAGTCCCCCTATTTTATCCATAAATCAAACAATTTGTAAATTAAATTAACAATTTATAAAACAATATTTCAAAATGAGCAATACATTAACATGAATCGCATTGAAAATTAACAAATACAATTAATCAAAGAAGAGTGTTGTATTTGAGGCTAGTAGTACATGTAGTGCAATTCAAGAGTACGTGTGTACGACTTTAGTGTATCAACTACACAGATGAAAATGGTGTGATCATAGATCCTTGATTGTATGATGACTCACACAAGGAGTTTAGGGAAGTCCTCTATTTTTTCCATAAAACAAACAATTTATAAATTAAATTAACAATTTATAAAACAAAATTTCAAATTGAGAAATACATTAACATGAGTCCCATTGAAAATTAACAAATACAATTAATCAATGTTTTTTTATCTTACACGCCAAGACGAAATATAAGGGTAATCCCAATGCAAGGTGTCTCTGATGAGCTGTTGGTGGTCTACAAAAGTTATACTTTATTAACAACTCGTCTATGGGAGACAAATTACGTATTGCATGCACAATAGCAAATATGGATGCTTTCCTTTTCATAAAGAACTCCTAGTCATTGGAGTGTTCCTCAAATGAACAATTTGCAAAAAATAAAGAGCACCTACTACTATTTATGAACCCTACAATGTTCCCATGAGTATGTGGATGACCATCTATATCTAATAGGTTCTTCCTATTGAAGTTTCTAGAAACATAACCATTCATGCACATACTATACATGGAAATGCTATGCTTATATTTAACAATATTCAAGTAATCTAATCAACAATAGATAGGACCACAAAATGGAATAAGTGCTACTGATTGTTTGGGGGGAACAAGTACATGTGAAAGGATAAACAACCCAAGCTTTGCAACATCTATATTAGACTTGGAAATCATAAGATTATTAGCACAAAAGGAGATTTCGGTTCCAACATCAGGCATAGGTAGAGAAGATGACCAAGTGCCATACAAAGCATAGTTGTAAGAAGTTTGATATTTACTTCGAAAATTCAAAAGAAGAGAGAAGTCATCGCTGCCCTATAGCAATTGGATGGACCTTGGTGTGTACTTGTACATTTTTTCTCTCAACTCATGCAACTTTTTGGATCTTCTAGTAGAGATGTGTTGGGTGGCATTCATATCATACTTTCAATCACTAGAGATTTTATTTTATTGAACACAAGTAGAGGGGTTGGTCAATTTAGGATGAGACATAGTTGTTTTAGATTCCAAATTTTACAAAAATGAGCATAGGCAAGTGTTCCTACATGTATTTTCTATATCACCTATTGGTTTTTTTACTGCAGTAGGAGGTATTAGACCATCAACATTGGGTAATCGATCATTGGTGTAATGGGTGAGTGTGACATGTCAAGGGTTCTCCTTCAACCCTTGACATTTTGAACAAGCACATACTACTAGGGTGTCATAAAAGAGATCCAACTCATAACGAATTACTATCGATGACCCAAGATTGCGGCTGGAAGATAGCATGTTACAATTGTTAGGGTAAAGTGGCTGCCTGTTTTCATCTATGAACTGCTTGCGGTATCTTGATCTTGATAAGAGATTATGATGTTTTGCAACTAGTGGAATATCTTGTGCATCCAAACTTGATCCTGAATTGGGATCTTGCAATATAGAATACATTGATATTCATATTCACATGGATAACTAACATAAATTCAAATAGATAATCAAAATATAAATAAAACCTAAACTTATTGGAGATGGAAAGGGAGAACTCGTCAAACTTTGAACAAAATGGAATGAGCTAGAATTTGAAGAATTATCCTTTTGATACTATAACCTTTTCTCCCTGTATTTGAGCCAAATCAACAATCAATATATGTCTCTAAAGTCCTCAAATATTTTTGAGAACCATATCACAATCTAACTTCCAATATAGTTTGGAAACCATTTTGTAAGAATAAGGTGATCTTAAGAAACATATGTATACTATGAAATATTGTAACTGGTGTGCTTGAATCCTAAAAGAACATTTGAGATGAATATAAAATTTTAAGTTGAAACATCAAATCATAGGTTTTTAAAATTAAGCCGATGCGACTAACCAATAAAATCGTACAAGTGCAATTTTAACATTGTGATGCACCGATGCAGAATAACAAAGAACGCACCGTATGTCAACATCCACAAAAGACCCTACAAGAGAAAATATCTGCTATATTTGATAGTGGATATTTATTGATGCATTTTACAAAATTATTCATACTGGTGTGTTTCCTAAATACATGTGCACCTGTGCGGCATAATTTGTATAGGCATCAAAGCATGATATATGATTTTTTAATTTTTATATTATATGTTTATATGGTGATAAATTAAACTTAAAATGCACAAGTGTGGTTAATTTAGATACGCATCAGTGCTATAGAAGCACAAGCGCGTCGGAATGCTAAAAATCAAAATTAAAAAAATTGCACAAGTTATTTTTTCCCTAAACTGAAAAAAGAGGTGGGAATTTTAATTTCAAAAACTTATTAAAAGTAAACATTATTTCATTCTTTTGTCAAAATTTCAAGGGGAGAGTTTTGGAAGAAAGACTTGCGCGGAAGGAGTTTGGAGCAACCAGATTTTGAGGATCAAAATTTGTTATGTATGTTTGAATCAAACAAAACCCCGCATAGTATAGATTTCAAGTATGTAAAATATTACTATTGATCTTGCTATCCTATTTAGATTTTAACTATATTTTGAAAAAAAAAATTCATAGTTACCTTCAATGTTGCAACCCTTCTTTTTCCCTTGCTTCTTTTCATTTTATGTGGCTGCAAAATTTTATATTGTTTCACAATTACGATTTTTCTTCTTAGGGATTTTAGATTTAATGAGTTTGTGATTTTATATATAAAGTGTTGGGTGAGATGGAGCCACTTTTTTGGGTCGAATCTGAAACCCTGTTGACCCTGTTAGGTTTTTTTAATTTTTTAAATTTTTCATAAAAAAACTTTCGCATCACTTTCAGTGCATTTTTATCAAATAAAAGCCCTGATGCGTTTATACTGTAATAGCGCACCAATGCCATTATATTTTTTATTTTCTAAAAAACGCAAAAAAAAATCACAGTTTTCAGTGCGACCGTATTAAATTAACATAACAGTGTGTTTATATTTTTCCAACCCCACACTACGCCAATTTTTATATAACGCATCGGTGCATTTTTGTACTAAATGCACAAATGTGTTTTATGTACTTAAGTGCACCGATTTCAGACTTGTTTTCTATTTTGGAGTTTTGTAATTTATTTGTATAATATAGTTGATAGCTTATGTATTTAATGGTCCAAGTTGTTTATTGATAGAAAGTGCATGATAAGAGTTTGATGAACAACGATTCTAGTTGAAATGATGGGGGCACATCCAAACTTGCGAAGAAGGAAAGTGCTTTTTAATTTATGTATTTAAATTAATCTATCTGAATTATTTGTAAATTTAACTAATATGTATTGGTTAATGTGTGACATGCAGAGCCAAAAAATGAGGAAGCTCGATAAGATTCTTAGCAATCTATCTGTAGAAGAGCATACAACTTTGATGGAAAAGTTGCAGAGGGATGAATCAGGTGAAGAAAACATAAATCCATATCAATTATTTCTTGAATTTTGAGTAATATTGTACTTGAGAATATTTGTTAATATGTTTCAAATAATCTAATTCACATATGTTGAATGTTATACAGGGATTGACATCAACAGAAGGGAATGTAATCATAAGAAATTTTTTTATGGAAGATGCAAATGATGATCAATTGGTCCTTAGCTCATCTGGAGTGGTGTTGGAAGTTACTGGAAGGGGGAAATACTTTTATAGAACTATGAGGGATACAGTGAAAAGAACATATAGACGTACTTTTCACTTACAATACAGAAATCAATCAACTTATTCCAAGAATTAGGTCATATGTAAACTGCAAGAGGCGTTTCCAGAGTAATGGTCAATGATACCTGTCAAACTTGCAATAGAAAAAACATATAACAACAAAAAAGAATCATTCAAAAAGTAATATTCCTAAATATGTTTATGTAGAATATGTATCTACTACTACAAATCCTTCCTTTAATAATTTTAATTTTGCTATATTTATTTTTCATATCAACAGAAAAAAAAAAAAAAAAAAAAAAAAAAAAAAAAAAAAAAAAAAAAAAAAAAAAAAAAAAAAAAAAAAAAAAAAAAAAAAAAAAATGGTTTAATCATGTCATTTTACATTTTCGGGAATATTAAGAAAATCCCAAAGGATGAAGGAGGTGATATGTGAAATGTGTCAGTAGGGATGTCCAAAAAAAATGTACAAGGAGATGGTCAATGAAATGGACATAATTGCATCGCGGGAGGAGCCATCACAACAACAATGTGCTTCAAATGTATGAAATTATTAATTTTTTGGATTATGTACATCTAATTAATTGATTCAACATTAAATATTAATTTTAATTGTTTTGTTGCAAAAAAAAGAAAACAAAATGGAACCCATTCAACACATAAGAAAGGACGACAAGAAAAAAAGAGGTTGATAGCAAAGTTTGTGAGTAGTTTTGATTTCCTTATAACAACTTAATATTTCATAGTGGTTGTGATGTGTGTGTGTGTGTGTGTTTCACTGGTCATCCTTGGATGTCTTGAAATAGGTGTTAACATACAAAGAGGAGCCATATGAAGAATTGATTGATATTGGGTTAAGAAAGGGTTGTGAGTATATATTGTTGGTGTATCAAAAATTAAATATGGAATTTGTAAGTATCTATGTTGTTTTACTTCTCTCGTTTTATAAGTAAATGAACAATAAAAATCCTTTATGTTAAATCTTGATTTTTTACGGGGTATAAAAATTCCAGGAAACAAAATATAGAGTGCATCCAATAGAAGAGTTGTTGAGAGAGGCTTGAAACAGGGTTTTGAGAGAATGGGTGACATTCAAGACACAATTATTTCTTTGGTATTCCAATTTCAATTTACATTTATGTATATTATCTATTTTAATTTTCATTATTCCGAACAATCTAGATACACTCAATACACTTTATTTTTATGTTTGCATGTGGAAGTTGAAGAATAGGAAAACAATCAAGTCCACCAACAAAACATTTGGCCAAACAACCCAAGTAATGCAAGTGGCTCGAGCACTAATAACAGTTCCAATGAAGAATGATGATCCATATATTTTGGATGTTAATGCAAGTTGTTATATATTTTGAAATAATTGTCTGTGAAAATCAGACATTTTGTATAATGTACTGGACATAGTGTCTGAATTGAAAGACAAAAGGTTACATGCATGTTGACATTTTGACTATTGTGGTTTATGTTGTCCTATTTTGTATGACAAAGAGACTCTTATTGATATATAATAAAATAAAAAAAAGTATAGTCTATTGCATTCTCCAAGGTCAATATCAAATGTTACATGTGAAATGGCACATTGGTAACCAAATGCATGGATGATTAAATATTACAATAGATTCTAGAATCAATTATATAAGAAATTAATCCAAACAAACACAATAATTAAAATTGAAATGAATAGTACTATAAAAAATATTTCAATTTCTGATGAATAATGGAATTAAAAAAATAAAAAATAAAATATAGATATTCTAGTGCAATGTCAGTAGTCTATGTTCAAAACATAAGCTATGGTGTTTTTGGTAGTTTCTGTTGCATTGGTGTGTTTGGGAAAATGTTACACCCTAGTGCAGTTGGTTGACTGATATGCCCTGGTACTCTAACGGATATTAACTGCACCATTACATTTTAAAAAAAACAAGTCTCAGTGGCATTTACCGATGTGTTTATCTTTATTAATCGCACTGATGCTTTTCAATTGTTAATATTCACTAGGACTTTTTAATATTTTGTGCGCACCTATGCTTATTATGATGAAATGCACTAGTGAGCTATGACATATAGAAAGCACTGTTAAATTTTAAAAATATAGAAAGTTTCTGGTGCATATGACATAACATATCGCATCGATGATTTGATATAGTACGTAAGCACTAGTGCGTTTAATCAGTACATAAGCTCTGGTGCTGGTTTGGTTGCAACATTCTAGTGCGTATATTGTTTTGCATTGGTGCGGTGTTAAATTTTGGTGTGCTCCGGTGGTCTATGAGTTGGAGTGCACTAGTGCATATTTTTTTGTCATATAGCGTCAGTGTGTATTAGTATGTTACGCACTGGTGCACCGTTTTTCAATTAAGCGCACCATTAAAAAAACATCCGTTATAGCCTCCGGGAGGCAAGTTTCTTTTGTTATTAAATATTTCCGTTAAAACATCCGCTAACAATTGTTGAGGTTGTAGCGGAGTCTTTTTTGGCAATTTTGGTCAATCTTGTAACACTAAAAACCTATGTTATGACCTCCGCTACAGGCTCTTTTCCTTGTAGTGAAGGTAGTATGCCATAGTTAGATCAACATGGAATTTAAAAAGAATATTAAATGGTAATATTAAATTCTTAAAGTAAATGTAGCATTATCCTTATCTTTCATTTTCTATCCTTTTACTTTAATTTTTAAATTACCATTAATTGTTCCAGGATGTTTGAGAGTGGTTCCAACCTCATCGAACTTCATATTTAAAAGTAGAATTTCATATCCCATTTATAATTCAACAAACTTCAAGATTTCATAATTGCAATGTTTCCACTAGATTTGATCATATATGAGAGTATGGAATCGGCATTTAATCAAGCATACCAATCCCTCTATTTACTTTGATGTTGGTGGTGTTGATTGCTGAACTCATCAGTCTTTGATGGACTTGGACCCACTTCCACAGCTAGATGATGCGAACATTGGTGTTGGACAGGTGCCTCTAAGCCCAAGGGAATCAAGCCAAGCTCGGGATCCCTATTTTCGGTCTACTTTTGTCGAGGACATAGATGATGACTCTGAATTTGAGCATGAGGGTTCATATGATTCTATTATATGATTAGATTTTAGAGTCTAGAGTTTATACTATACTTATATGCTTATATTTTGACTGTAGAGACCATTTATAGCCTATTTATTGACATACTTTGGTTTATATATGGATTGCACTCGGTGCTATTTTGGTTGTATGCACTTTTACTTGCTATATACATGAGAAACTTTGCAAATTTGTGTTTAATGGTTTGAACACATATATAATTTGGTCAACCAATTTTGCGATTCATTTTTTTTAATATTGTTTTGGTTCTAATTCATGGAGTCAGCAAATTTGATTATAATATCTATGCGGCAAGTAAACTTGAGAAAAAAGGTAAATAGATTTGATTATAGAACCATCACAATGCGGAAAAACAAAACAAAACAAAAAAACAAAAACAAAAAAAACTGCAAAGAAGATCATTTATAAAATTATGTATTGTGTTTTACGTCCTTTATAAGTTATAAGTAGCTCATTTTATATTAAAGATGTGTACTTATATATAAGCAATTTTAAAATATTAATAAAATATAGATATTTATTTATTTGTATGAGTATTTTATGAAAATATGTAAAATTAATATTATTAAAAAATATATATTATTTATTTTAATCAATATATTATAAAAATATTAATTATTTTTAATTTTTTAATAAAAACAAACATACTCGTATAATCAAATAACCACACTTCTCATACAACCAATCAAGAAACACCACACTCTCTCTCTATATATAACTAACTTATGTTGTGAAAGACTAATACTCTTAATATATAGAATATGCAAGTTCAAATAAATGCCATAAAATAATAAAGATTGTTCTTCCAAATTAATAGAATAGAGTGTATATATATATATACACACGAAAGTTATAGTTATAGAAGTAATATAATAGTTAGTGTAATTAACTTAAAAATATAATAAAAATATTTACACACACTTATATTTTTAAGTTAATTTTGTAGTTATATGTTTTTATATAATTTTATTATTTGTAAATTATTGTAAAAAGAAATTATGAAGTAGGGTTTTATATTTTGGTTTTATGTATAGGTTAAAGTAGGTTGTTTGAAAAAAACACATGTTCCTTTTAGTTAGTATAATAGGTTATTGGCTTTGTTTTTCTTTTAAATATAAATATAGGTTAAAGATATGGAGAGGAGTGGAAGTCTACCTGAGAAGTGGAAGTCTACTCCTTTATAAACCACTAATGAAATAAATTTTAGGTGGCCAAATTTTGTTTACACACAATGATGTAGATGCATGTCGAGATCGTGAGATTATATAAAAAGGAGTAGACCAATAATCTTGAGTTTTATAAACTTAGTCCCTTCATACAAAGAAGTACTTAAAAAAGTTCCACTTTGGGTTTTTGTTGGTTTAAAGCCCAAGTCTGGTGAGAAAGATAAGGTTTTTTTGTTTGGGTGAAATGAGTGGGTCTCAACCAGTTTCAAATATTAGTCTAGATAAGGTAAAGCTAGTTGCAGTGAGTATCCAAAAAGGTGCAGTACATGGGGTCTTCGCAAGTGATTTTTCTCCTGTTAAAACCAGAAGTGCTAGGAAACATAAAGTTGTTCCTACTATATAAAGGTTTCATATGTGACTCCTGTTGTCGGTCCGAGGGCTCTTAGAGAACAAAAATCCCTTGATAGGGCAAAGAAATGAAAGTTTTTTCTTTAAACTTAAGGGGTGTGGGGGCCTATCCCAAATTTTTGGCCCTTAAGAGATTGATGGAGTTGGTCGATCCAGAGATTGTCTTTATCCAGGAGACTATGGTAAGTTGTAGAGCCAAAAAAAATTTAGCTAGGCTACTACCAAATTGGGAGTTGTGCACTATGGACTTGGTGGGGCTTTCTAGAGGACTCCTCTCAGCTTCGAATCCTTGAAATATTTTTTTCATGCCTTACTTGATATCAGTTGGGATATTGTTGGAGGGGGGTTCATTGGATATCCCTTAGAAATTAAGCTTGGTCAATTGTTACGGGCCATATTTTGATCGTGAGAAGTTTTGGAAGGAAGTTATGGAGGACGGTGTTTTGAATGTGTTGAGTTTGATTGGGGACCCAAACCTTACATTATCTGATGTAGATATTTGGGGTAATAGAGCTTTTCCTGACCCCCTTGTTGTCCCTTTTAACTAGTTAATTCAGAGAGCATATATCATTGATGTCTCCTCTATTCCCTTGCGGCCAACCTGGAGAAATTGGTGTGGGGGGGGATGCAGGTGTTGCCAAAAGACTGGATAGGTTTTTTTATTGTTGAAGGTCTAGCAAAATCTTTGGTTAGATATCGATATTGGGTAGTCAATTCTTCTCCCTCAGATCATAAGCCAATTGTGTTACAACTAGAAGCAGATGGTGAGCAAATAATCTACCCGTTTAAGTTTAATCATACCTAGTTGAAGGACTTAGAGTTTTCAAATTTGGTAAAAGAAACCTGAAGCAACATGCTCTTAAATGAGGAGAAATTGACTATGCAAATTCTAGTATACAAGCTTAAGGTTCTAAAATTTGTAGTTGCTCGGTGGGAGCACAATAAGAAAAAGGATTTGAAAGAAGAGTTGTTGAATCTGGAAGGGGAGATAGATGATACATACCATAACAATCTGTCTGGTATCTCCATTGAGCAGATGCAGTACAGGCTTACTGAGCTTGAGGGAAGGAGATTGCAGATACTCAAAGTAGAAGAAGAGACCTAAAAACTCAAGGGTCGAGTCATTTGGGCTTAAGGTGACCAAAATACCAAAATTTTCCATAGTTTTGTTGAGAGTAGGAGAATCACAAACTCTATTTGGGATTTATATAGTGCAAATGGGAGTCTTTTGGAAGATTCTAAGTAGTTGAAACTATAAGTGGAGAAACATTTCCAAAATTTATTCAAAGATCCAGGGAATTTGTCTATAGCGAACCAAATGAAGGTAATTCATGGGTATCCCAACTTTTTTTTTTTTTTTTTTTTTTTCTCAGTTAAGGAAGGGATGACTATAGTTGCACCAATTTCTATAGATGAAATTAGAAAAATTCTTGAAGGTTTTGCTAAATAAAAAATTACATGCCCAGAAGGGTGGACTGTGGAATTTTTTTGGGATCATTTTGATATCATGGGACATTATCTCTTGGACGTTGTTGAGGAGCCTAGGATGCAACAAAGATTTAGTGGGGTTGTGAATGCTACCTTTATAGCAATGATTGCAAAATGCTCAAATTCAGTCTCTTTTAATGATTTTAGACCAATTTCTTTATGCAACTTGGTCTATAAGGTTATTTCGAAGGTCATTGCAAACAAACTCAAGCCTATTCTTTTGAAATTCATATCAAAAGAACAATTTGGTTTTTTGGACAATCGACAAATCATGGGTGCCTTAGGGGTGGCTCAAGAGTGTGTGAAGAACCTGCAACAATTAATTATGAAAATACACGAGATAGCAGAAATAATAGAACTCATAATCACTTTTAATGATCGTAGACCACTTCGAGGGGGAGACCTCCTTTGAGCAATCTCAATACAAATAACTTCACGGTACCTTCATTGGTCTCAACACAATCTTATATACTAAGTCTAGGCGCCAATACCATGGGTGAATACCATGTGTCAATAAAAACCATGGGCCAATACAAACTATGGATCAACAATTACTATGGGACGGCTTACAAAGCATATGCGTCCAACAACAATAAGACAAACTATGGATCAACAAATACTACAGGACAACTTACAGAGCATATGCGTCCAACAACAATAGACTAACAAAGTAAATAGAAGGGTTGACATGGGTTCCTAACATCCCCTCTCCCTTAGAAAAATCTTTGTCCTTAAAGCTTTAGATGTGGAAATTGATGTAGAATCTGAAGGAGTGGTTCCCCTATAACATCCTCGGGTTGCATTCTGGGCCACTGACGCCTTTTGAGTTTCAGGGAGGGTTGCTTGGAAGGTTGTAGACTACGTGAAAAGTGTGCTCAGAACGGTGCTGATCAGCTTGTTGTTTCAGTGGAATTCTTGCCATGTGAATATTGTCCTGCAGAATGAGAAGAATTTAATTGCGGTTTCGAAGAACCGAGTCAATTTCCTGAACTGGGGAGCTGCGGAGGGTGTATGGAAGAAGAACTGGTGGTGCCTATCCATAGAATGCTTCATATGGTGTCCTTTTAGATGTGGTATTGTACCACTGGAGCGCTTCTAGGAAATCCATAGAAATAGTTGTCCAAATCTGTGTAGGGATGGGCAAGGGTTCGAGCAGTCCCGAAAGGAGTGTCGTTTCACCCATGTTGACCTGGCAAGTATCACAGTCAACCACCATATGTTGAATTGTCATTTTCAGTCCCTGCCAAAATAAGTTACATTGTTCTCGGTCATACATTTTGAGGAACCCAGAGTGCCCTGCTGATGAAGAAGCATGGATTTCATAGAAGAGATAGCCATGTTGAACAGATTGCAACCAATTTGGAACAAGCAGAGAAATAGCTGTAAGAGAAATTGGGTCATCAAATGTGCGAGAAGGAGCATCTGCCACCATATTGTCCTTACCCTTCTTGTAAGTGATCGCATAGGCATAACCCATGAGTTGGATAACCCATTTCAGGTGTGTGGGGGAGGAGACCCATTGTTCCAGGAAAATTTCCAGACTCTGGAGATCAGTCGTGATGCAGAAATAATTCCCTAATAGGTATGGCTGCCACTTCTGTACTGCATGCAAAATAGCCAGCATTTCTGATGGCAAGCCCATACCTAGGCCTACCCAGACCCAAGGATCTCCATCTCCTTGAAGTGATGCTCTAGCTTGCATACACTTTTCTAGGTTATAAAACCCCTTTATATCATTTTAGAACAACATACCGGTTATGTTTTAACCTTACCTCCCCCTTACTAACTTTGGCTCCTCTCTATTATTTTTAAACCCTTTTCTCTCCCTCTAAACTTAGTACTCTAGCCAAGTGGCTCTTCCATTAAATCTATCAGCCTTTTATCAATATTAGCCAAATTCTAAATGTGTATACAAACTTCCAAACTAGGCGTATTCAGCACTCGAGCACCCTATCTACATCATCCACATGACCATCACTTTAAGGCTTAAAATCCCATCGCTCTTTCACAAAAGTGCTTGGAACTTCCATTTCGCGACCCTTTCTACTGCACATGACCATAGGTTAAAATTCACATAGTCTTATCGCACTTTACAATACAGGTGGCCGCCATCTAGATCTAAGGGCCTATCACAAAGGAAACTCAACCAACATTTCAGAAGGGCTTATCGGACTCATCCTCAAGTGCTATATCAACTCTACCTCAACACCTTTTGACCCATCATACAACCACAACACATGCTCGACGGCCATCTCTAACTTCCAGCTCATCACTTGGGCTATTCATCGCTACCTCCACATCGTTTGATCAATCCAAGAGGCACAAGAAACTCACAATATCATTCTGTCATCATTTGACTCTCCTCGTCAGTCTCTTGACCAATCTCCCATTGATCTCCACCGTTCGATCATCATCGAAATGTACAGGAACCGTCAATCTTCTGTTTACAACTCCGTCATGTATTTCTGTGCAGGAACCTCCTCTTACACACAGTCTCGTCTTCTTGTTCCTTACACGAGTATCACCACTCGATTTCTAGTGTTCCTACCTCAACACCCTCATCTCATCACCGCCAATATCACACCATTACGGTCACCATTATTTACACAGAGTCCTCATTAACTCTCATATTCACAGAGTTCAACTCTGTCCACAGAACATATCCCAGTCGAATTGCCCATAAAATAAAGTGCCCAAGCCTTTCATGGCTCGACACAACTTCTGAGTAATCTCAATGCTCCATGCATTCAGTTACACACAACTACTCTGGTTTTATAGAGTCTTCTTAAGCCTGAAATGGCTTCTGCAGGGTTCACATATACACACTAGCTACACACAGAGACACTACTGTCTACTAAATTTCTCAAACACCTATACACCAAAGCTAGGTTCTGAATCTCGTACTCTGTCCTCCAAGTTACACATTCAGAGCTCATAATATTCACAGAGCAACTTCTCGGGCTAACTCACACATTACAAACATGCTCGAGCTTGCTTTCACCTTGATACCACTTCTGCATGCCCTCAATACTCTCATGCATCGAACATACATAACCACTCTGGGTTCCAGGGTCTTCTTAAGCCACAAATGGCTTCTGCAGGGTTTACATGCACACTGTAGCTATAAACAGGACTACATTCATTCACCTAAAATTATCTAAACATTTACACACCGAATGTAAAGAACAATTACACACCCAGTATGATAAATTTGCTCTCCATTAAAATATGGGACTGTACATGCCACATTTCAGAAAAAACCTAAGCTCCTCTCTTTTATGGCCCGATACGCCTTTTTAATGGCCATCCTCCTTCTCTTCGAACCCCTTCACTCAGGTTTTGCCTCGAGAGTTACAAAAATCTCCCCCAAGAGAGCGTTTTCTAGCTCTTCAACTAACCCCTAAAATTCAACAACTAACTCTAATTTTAGAAAACCAATAATTACTCCTCTATGACTCATTCAACCGCTAGTTAAAAACAAGCTACTGGCCTACTCTAGTCATCCCTCTCTTTTAGGGATCGGTTACATAATCTTGATTATAGACTGACACCTACAACTAAGCATATTCCCTATCTATGCTTACTACGAAATAAACACTTTTCACATGAAATTTTACAATGGCCCCTCCTTGGGCTGATGTCTATACCTAAAGGTCTGATTAACATTTTAACACTTGACCATGAGAGCTAGTGCTCCTGCATCAATTTCATGTTGAGATGCAGATGCGGCTAAATTCTTACCGGAAAGGTCTCTTAAAGGAGACAAGCCCACTAGTGCAGCAAGGACACCTGCATATCTATCCAAGGAAGTAGGGGAGACTGTTTATGGGTGCATCTGAATGGAATGGAGTTGAGCGATGACACCATGTGAATTCTTCTTAAGGATCTTTTCCAGGCGATGTGAACTGATGACGGGAAGAGACCCTTGTTGTAAGCCCTTAAATTTGTGTTGTTTCCCATTGACTGAAAACTGCATCCAAAGTTCAGCAAAATCCCATAAGATGGGGCCAAGTGTGCGTAACCATTGAATGCCCAAAACCACATCACATCCTCCTAGGGACAAGGCAAACATGTCAGAGCGCAGGTGATAATATTCCAGACAGATATGCACATTGTGACACTTCCCCTTGCAAGGTAAGGTGCCCCCATTGGCAACCATGACTTCAAAGTTGGAGCAAAGATGGACAAAACAATCAGCCTGTTTGGCGATCTGAGGGTCAATGAAGTTATGAGTGCTACCAGAATCAATGAGTATTGTAAGAGGAAGCTTCTTGAAGTAACCCCTGACCCGCATTGTTTGGGGGGTGGTGACGCTGGATAAAGCATGGAGAGATATCTCTGGTTGTTCATCCTGAGATGGGGGGTCAATAGGCGGCTCCTGAATGTCGACCTGATCATCCATTGTATCTGGAGCTTCTTCACCAATTTTAGAGGCAGGCGGAGAATCCATATCCAAGAGATAGAGCTTTTGTTGAACACATCTATGCCCCCGAGTGAATTTCTCATCACAATTATAACAAAGCCCTTTTTCTCTGCGTGCCTGCATCTCTGTTTCAGACAAATGCTTGATAGGATTTGGTCGAGGAGTTGGCAGGATGGGAGGTCGTTGAGAACCCATATTTCGGAAGGGAAAAAAAGTGGGTTTGGAGCGTTGTTGGGATGCAATCTTGTCTTCTACCAACTTAGCCAACCCTAGGACTTCCATCATTGTGTTGGGACAAAACATTTTAACCTCTGACCAGATTTCATCCTTAAGGCCATTGATAAAACAACTCATGTAGAATTCATCAGACAATCGTTCTGTGCGATTGGCTAGTTTCTCAAATTTTGTCTGATACTCTCTCACAGTGTCAATTTGACGAAGTTTAGTGAGTGCTCCGGTGAAGTCATCAAAAGCACTAGGACCAAATCGTTGCAAACAGAGTTGGAAAAAATCTATCCATTTTGGCTCGTCATGAGCCTTGATGTACCAACGGTACCATTGAAGGGCTTCCTGTTCCAAATGAAAGGATGCCAGTGGAACTTTTTGGACATCAAAAATATTATGCAGACTGAAATATTGTTATGCACGATAGATCCATCCAGTCGGATCAGTACCATTGAAGCAAGGAAATTTAAGCTTCGGACCATGGAAATTGTTGGAAGAAGAGAACCCATTGGTTGCAGAAGATTCTTGCTGTCGGTTATTGTTCATGGCTGAATCCTAAAGATGGAGGCTGAGAAATTTTTCATCCAAATCTTGGAGTTTAGTTTGGATGGCTGCAAGTGCTTCCTCCATGGTTTTTGCTCCTGCTCGGGTGACAACCATAACCAGGAGCCTTTTTTTTTTTGGAATGGATAGAAAAACACAAACAAAAGCTTATTTAGTAAAGGGAAATTTGGATTTGGGAAAAACTCGGATGGGTAATTGGGGTTTGACTAGGTTTTGGACACTTTTTGATGGACAGGGAAGCAAAAAATGAGGATTTCATAAGCGGGGTGAAAGAATGAGAAAATTCGTCAAAGATGGACAAAGAAGCAAAAATAGGAAATGAACACGATGGAAAAATTTGGAGGCAAGTGGGTGAAAATTGAAGAAGTTGTGGCAAACCCTAAAAATAGACAAATGTGATATTTCTGGCTTTGGGAAGTAGAATTTGGGATAGGGTCCTCAAGAATGAAATATGCAGAATGGGATTGCAGGGGTGTCTGGAAAGTTTCAAGGGAAACAAAGTTAAAACAATGGAGATATGGCTCTGCAACGGCGCAGAAGGGATCAGCAACAGATGGATCTGAAATGGCGTCGAATGGATCGAAAACGACTGGATCTGAAACGGCTTTCAGAATAGATCTAAAACGGCTGGATTTGGAGCGGCTTGGAATGGATCTTAAACGGCGTGGAAGTGATCGACAACAGTACAGCTAAAAATAGATATGGACCTCAGGTATGTTTGGCTTCCTAACAGTTCAGGGGTTTCACTCGGTCACCAATGCTGTCTGACGACTTGCTTATTGGGGTAGTACCCCTCACTCCACGGCTCAGGTAAAACTGATAACCGCTTTGCCACAAACGACAGCTCTTGGTTTACCTCACGGGTGGGAACTAGTCAATCGGGCAGGGGTCATTGCCCTTTTCGCTGGCAGGTCCTCTCAATGGGCCAACTACTTTGGGGTTCCTGTGGTACTCCTCACAATGAGTTTTAGGGATTATGCCCAAGTACTTCCCACAGTTAAGTGGATAGGGATTATTCCCAGATCCGAACTTGCAACAAATGCAAAAAAAAAATTTGGCAAAAATTCCACCCAACGAGCCCAAGAAAGTGCTCTGATACCAGATGTGAAGAACCTGCAACAATTAATTAATGAAAATACACGAGATAGCAGAAATAACAGAACTCATAATCACTTTTATTGATCGCAGGCCACTTTCAGGGGGAAACCTCCTTTGAGCAAGCTCAATACAAATAACTCCACGATATCTTCATTGGTCTCAACACAAACTTATATACTAAGTCTAGGCGCCAATACCATGGGTCATTACCATGTACCATGGGTCAATACCATGTGTCAATACAAACTATGGATCAACAATTACTACGGGACGACTTACAAAGCATATGCATCCAACAACAATAAGACAAACTATGGATCAACAAATACTACGGGACGACTTACAAAGCATATGCGTCCAACAACAATATACTAACAAAGTAAATAGAAGGGTTGACATGGGTTCCTAACAGAGTGTTTTCACAACATTAAGACAAGACATTAAAAGGCTATAGTCCTAAAACTAGACTTGGTCAAATATTTTGAATGGGTGAACTGGGATTTCTCAGATTGGTTTTACTTTAGATTGGCCTAAGTCTAGAAGCCATGAATTCGATTATGGCTTGTGTTCTTTTCACAAATTTTTATATATTGGTCAATGGGGCTCCAACTAAGTTCTTCCAAATGTTTGAGGGGACAAAGGCAATGATTCCCTATGTCCCCTCTTATTTTTTTGCTTATTATTGAGGGTCTTAGTAGGATTTAAGAAGGAGAGAGGGTGGAAGGGAGATTAAAGGGAATAAAAGTATCTTCACTCATTAGAATAACTCATCTACTTTTTGTAGATGATGTGTTACTTTGTGGGGAAGGTACACTTTAGGAGTGGAATATATATAAGGACATTTTGGTACTTTTTTGCGATGCCACAGGTATGCAAACGAGTGAATCTAAATATAATTTTTTGGTATAGGATATAGATGATAATACCAAGTCACGGACTTAATAAATGTTCCCTTTTCATATTGCTTCTCTTAATTTTGGATTGAAATATCTTGGCTTCTTTTTAAAGCATAATAACTATTTCTTTGAGGATTAATCTTGGCTTTTAAAAAAAATTGAAAAGAGGATTGGGAATTGGAGTTTGAGATGGTTGTCTCTAGGTGGGATACGTATTCTAGTTAAGTTGGTCCTCAAAATTTTGCTTTTATAATGGTTATTTTTGTGTAAGACTCCTAAGTCTATTTTGCATAGTATCAGGAAAAGGTCTTCATTTTTTATGGATAGGAAATAAGACAAAGGAGTGGGTCCACTTAGTAAAGTAGGATAGCCTAGCGAGGCCAAAGAATCTAGGAGGATTGGGTATAAAGAACATATTTCAGTTTTGGAAGGATGAAGCTACCAAATGTCTGTGGACGACTTTGTTTTCAGATAGTTTGTGGATCAGAGTGATAAAGGGTAAATATTTAAAGGGTAGCCTGTTATAGAGTGGATCATAGCTAGGGTAAAAAAACTAAGAATGTCTCTAATATCTAGAATTGGTTGGTTATTGCATTCCATATTTTGGGGGAGTGGCTTGTGTGGATTCCAAGGGATGGTCATTCTATTAAGATTGGGGAAGACCCCTTCATTGGAGGAGAAGGATTTTATAAGTTATCATAGGCTTTAGTTGATATTTTGAGAGAAAAGGGGATACAAACCTTGGATCAGGTGGGATTTACAAATGAATCCGATGGGTACAGGCATAAGTGGAGACAAACTCAGGAATTAGGCTTACAGGGGCCCTTTGTTGCAAAATGGAATAGGCACTTGTTGGGTCTGTAGAGAAATGGATTTCAACTCTCTAGAAATGAGGACACCTTAGTATGGTCCTGAAATGAGAAATATGGCAAGGTGACTTCAAAACTGGCATATGAGGTTTTATTTTATGACTGTGAGGTGGAGAACATGTGGTGGTATCTGTCTCTTTGGAAGTGGCATGTGCCCTTAAAAATTAAACTCTTTATATGGATGGCTTTAGAAAATAAAATACTTACATGGGATAAGTTCTTGAGAAGGGGTGGCACAGGACGTAATATTTGCATTCAATGTAAATATGATGCTAAGTTAGTGGATCACTTGCTAGTTCATTGTTCCTTCACCAAACTAGTAT
Organism: Larix kaempferi; assembly: GCA_027924585.1. Classification (NCBI taxonomy): domain Eukaryota; kingdom Viridiplantae; phylum Streptophyta; class Pinopsida; order Pinales; family Pinaceae; genus Larix; species Larix kaempferi. The sequence goes on from BSBM01000029.1 coordinate 10,337,240, forward strand.
GGCAGGTGGCTAGTAGGAACTATAAGATTGCACTAAGATGATCCTCTTCTACTATGTCCCTTTACTTCAAAGATTGGATTAAAAATGTTAAGTCTTGGTGTGAGTTATCTTGCTTTATTTGCTAGGAGGTGTGGAAGCATAGGAATACAATTATATTTGAGGACAAGCCCAAAAATGTTGTGAAAGTAGTTCTTCTAGTTGTCAGTGCATATAAGGAAATTTTTGAAGAAGAAGAAAAGAGCAAGGAGAGAATGGTAAAGTATCACGTGTTCAATCATTTGTGTCCTATTGGTATGTTTGATGGGGCTCTCAATAAATTGTACTAGATGTGGGGCGGGGCCTATTTTTTATTTGGGAAATTCTAAGGTTTATAAGATTAAACTTTCCTGTAGTGGTGGTACAAATACAAGGGGTGAACTGTTAGCATTATGGGTTATCCTTCATTTTTCTCATTTAAAAATATTGATCAATTGTCGGTGGAAGGAGACTCGAATATAATTATTGATTGGGTACTTTTTAAATGTCAATTACAGGTTCTTGATCTTGAAAGTTGGAAGGGTAGGATTAAAAGGCTGCATGTAGAGTTTGTTGAGATCTCTTTCCAACACATCTACATGGAGTTCAACAAGGTAGCCGATGAGCTACAAGATTTAAATGTGGAAGAAGGCTTTTTGTATTATTCTGAGTATAGTGACTCCATGCTTTCAACGTAGGGTCGGTTCAAGATTTTTGTTTATAAGTTTTAATCTGGCATTACATAAGCCTTCGGATAGGTTATCTTTTGGATGACTGTATAAATATTTTCTTTCATTTTAGGGTTGTCCAATTAAAACAACCTTCTTATTTTTTCAATTTCAGTCAAGATACTTTTTATATCTTATGCTTTTGTTCCAGAATTGAATTTCAATATAGTCTAGATATTATTAGCTATAGGTATAAGGACTAGCTCATATATTTTACATGGCTCTGTAGCATTGGTTTTTTACTCTCGTTTACATATACTTTCATAATGAAGTGTATCTTTTTTTCATTGGGAAAAAAAACTTTTTGTGCTATAAAAAATTATTTTAATTTACTGATTTACACGAATTATTGTAATTTAGTGATTAATATATTGATGGGCTCAATTTCAACTAGGTAAAAAAAAAAAATTCGCTTGAAAGTCAAAGTGTCACATTAATTCAATTTCATGTTATATTTTTTTATAAAGTTTTTTAATGTTTTTCAAAAACAATTTATTAAATTAAAATTTTTAAAATTAAAAATAAATTTACAATTTTTAATTTTCACCTATTCCAATTTTTTATTGTTCTTGATCGAACATACCTAAATCTACCACAGTGTGGTTTTATTTTTAAAATATAATAAATTAATTAAGTTTTTGTAATATCATGTGGCAACTTTCACAAACCATTTTTAATTTTTACTTACTCAATAATAAAAATAATTTATTTTTTTTACTTAAAATAATTTTTTTACTTACTCAATAATAATAATAATAATAATAATTTTTTCACTTAAAATAATGTTTTGGTTTTGATAAAACAATTTAGACATGACAAATTTATAAATTGTGTTATTATCATTCCCATTTGCTACTTTATAAAACAAGAGTTGTGTGCAGCTTAGTCCCTTCCTTTTAATTTAAAAAGGAAAAAAGAAAAGAAAAATCATTATTTGAAATTAATTTAAAAATAAAAATAAAATCCAAGTAATTTTATATAAATAAGTAAAAATTATGATGATGATGATGATGATTGTCTTTAACGTCCACTGAAACCAATCTTGGTCTATCGGACATTAAGAAGAAAGATATTATTTGGTTTTCTTTAAAATGTTATTTCTATGCCCAAAATGCTTACATAGGAGTGTCCCTAGCTCATTATAGTTTTGGGGATCTAGAAGGTTAGAAAGGTTAGTGTCAGAGCAAAGAATTTGAAACTGAGATTTAATGTGAGTGAGAGCCGAGCATTCTAACAGAAAGTGATTTTCATCTTCGACGCTCATAGAATCGGATAGATGGCAAATTCTTTCAGCCCAAGGCGTTTTATGGGTTGTCCATCGCCCAATTTCACTATGAAGCTCATGAGAGTTTGTTCTAATCTCAATAATATTAATTTTTTTCTTTGAGCTTGTTAAGATAGAAAAAAAAATTTGATCCTCGAGATTAGGGTTAATGATCTCTTTGTAATACCGAAGCTTTCGTTTTACCTCTAATTCTTCTTTGCACCACATTTTCTCTTTGAAATCAGAAGTAATAATGTAATTAATGTTATCAATATTTTGTAGAGTGGTAGTTTCATTAATCCTCCAATAATTTAACCAAGTCATGGAATATTTAAGCCATCGTCGCTTGAGGTGGAGGTGCTTTTGGATGGAGTTAAGAGCAATTTTAGGAAGTCGGTGGTCTCCTATATTGTTTTATTTGTTCTTGTACATTAGATCTAATCATAGCCATGCTTTCAATGGGGGAGGCCCTGCGTCTAAGAGGAGAATAGGATAGGGCATGTTGCTCTTAATTTTAAGATTATAAGCAATAAATCATTTATGGATTTGCTCAATTCTTCTCCAAGACTTTCTGGAAATGCTACATCCCCAAGCTTCACAACCATTTAAAATAACGGGAGTGACGAGTGTTTTAAAGAGGAATTTCTTTTTGTCCCACATCACAAGGTTTGTTGATTTACAGTTGTTTTCAAGGCCGAAGTAGGCTTTCCACCCTCCATTAATCCTCTTCTCAGTGCTATAGTCCCAATTGAGTCTGTGATGAAAGTCAATTCCTAAGTACTTATAGGAGGTTACTTTCTCTAAGATTCTATTATCATAAGAAAAAATGTCATAAGTACTTTTATTGGACTTGATAATCATGACTTTTGTGTTGTCAGTGTTAACACGCATGCCCATATTGGTGCAAAAACCTTTGAGAATTCGTAATTGCTTCTCAAGATCATAAGGGCACCTTGCCATAAGAACGATATTGTCAGCATAGAGAAGTAGCATGATGACTATTCCTTCCAAGGTGGTGCCTGCACAACCTACCTCTTCTAAACATTCTTCAAGCTTATCGATGTAAATGCCAAAAAGGGTAGGGGAAAGGGGGCACCTTTGCTTAACTCCAATATTACAATTAATGTCTTGCGACCATCCTTTAGTCTTTTTGAATTTGGCAATGACATTCTCATATAACCTTATAGTCTTAGCCCTCAACTTGAGAGGAATTTTATCTCTTATAACCGATTCCAAAGGTTATATCTAGGCATTGTATCAAAATATTTCTGAAAGTCCACGAAACAACAAAAAAGATTGGATTTATTATTGCAACACTCCTCTGCAATGATCCTAAGTGCAATGAGGTGGTCCATGGTTGAGTGATGCCTTCTAAATCCCGCTTGGCCTTTAGCCCTCTTTCCTTCATTTTCTAGCCATCTGTTAATCTTCTTTTCAAGGATAACGCCGTATAACTTGGCTAAGAGAGGGATAATCATAATTGTACGATAATTAGAGGGGTTATCTTTATCTCCGCTTTTAAAGATAGGAACTATAAGGCTCTGATTCCAAGGCTTAGGGAAACCATGCTTGACTGCTAAATTGAAGAGATTGTGAATATAAGGGATGAGGATGAGTGCTCTGATTTTTAGGATTTCTGCTTGGTAAGCTTCAATGTCTTTAGCTTTTCCATTAGCTAAGCGCTTAATCCCAAAGTCAATGTCTTCTAAGGAAAATACTTCCTCCATTGTAAGGAGGGTTTGAATGTTATTTACGACATTTGGGGATTCGTAAATCTTTTTAGGATACGAGTTCCAATACTCCATAGAGATATTATTATTTTCTTTAGTTTTACAAGTTAAAATTTGTCTCCAGAATTTATTAGGAGCCATCTTAGATAAGTGTAAAAGTTTTTCCTGTCTTTTATTTATATCGCAAATCTTTTTTCCTTTTACTTAAAGATTCTTACGTACTTATCTTGTCGGATTTCAATGACTCGTCAACATCTTCCTTAATTTCTCTACGTGCATGCTTACAATCGTTATCATACCAAGGGTTGGTTCTTATGTTCTGCTTTTTGCTAGAGATTTCACGAGAAAACTTGTTAATTGTAGAGGAGAGGGAGGTAGTAAAATTATGATAGAGATATTCTATATTGTTGTTGTTAGAAAGAGAGAAAAAATTCTTCATTAAATCATCAAGAAAACCATATGTATTATTTCTATCAAAGATCAAGTGCTTTTGGCTTTGAGAATTCTCCTCAATGGGCTCATTATGTATGGTAAGACTGAGGGTTATAATTAGAGTCCTATGATCAGAATCAGGCTTGTGGTCATTTAGGATGTTGAAATTTATTATTTCATTGTATAAAGGGATATCAGATATGACATAATCAACTACACTACTTCCAAGACCATGATTGCAAGCCATCCTACTTGAATTTCGCCACTTCTTTAATCCGTTATAATTATGACCACTACAAAGCTTAACTAACTTAGAGCCGAACAAGTTTTCTCCTAAATATTTCGAGCTTCTGGAGTACCTTCTAGCTCAAATAAGGTCTTTGTCTAACCAGAGCGGATTAGGGTTGGAGTAGTTGCTTAAGATAATATCTTGGTTGTTTGAGGTTCGAGCGTTGAAGTCTTCCATTAACGTAATATTGCCAGCATTTCTAAGGCTAGAAATATCTTGCCCTAACCCATTATAGGGGCAATTTTGATCTAAATTGCACTTTTTATAAAAGTTAGAGTTGATAGGGGCGAAATAGCATATTGCTATATAGGTTTTTATAGCATTGATGTCCATGATTTCCAGCCAAATATATTGGTTGGAAGGGTCTTTCTTATAAAGTCTAGTGTTGGAAGAAATGATTTTTCTAATGTAGCAGTCTATACCCCCAATCCCTCTATGAGAGGATCGCTTGTTCCAAGTAGACCAAAGGACAAAACCATTTATGTTAGGGACTTTATATTCTTCGCGCTCCCAAGTTTCAATAAGTAATATAATATCAATGCAATTTGGGATCCAACTCAACTTCGGGCCTCTATTCCATGGTAAGCCTCGACAGTTCCAAGAGAGGATCCAGAGAGTGTTGAATTGCTATTGAGTGGTATCTTTTTTGTTTCGATCCCGAATGACTGCATTTCTATTTCTAATGATTGCCCACTTTCCTTGTTTCCTAGCTTCTTTAACCTTTTGAACTTCTTTTCTTAGTTCGGCTTGGTCTTCTGGGACGAGGTCTTCATTTATGAATATTCTTGATCCCTTTAGACTTGAAGTTTTATTGAGTATCCCAAGTTTATGGTCCTTGGAGCTGATCTTAACCTTGATTAGTCTATTTTTGTTTTCAATTAGTTTCCCAACCGCTTTTCTTCTATGAGACAAGTTGTTTCGATTTGTAACCTGTTATGTAGTTCTTCCTTAATTAGGACTAGCATGTCCTCTTCTTCTTATTCTTCTAAACCAAAAATTATGAGGTTCAATTTTCTTTTGATCTGCCAGTGTTCTAATGATAATATCATAATCAACCCCTCCTTAATGGGTTTGGTATCTAAGTGACCTTCTAGACTATTTAGCGTCAAATTTTCTCTTTAAACTCTTTATATCAATATAAAGAGTTTTATATCCATACCAATATATCAAATGTTAATACTTTAAAAACTTAAAAATTGTGAAATTGCATATTAAATGTTAATATCTAAAATTTGTGAACTTTGAAAAGAATAGTATAAAGTGAATAAACCTAAATAAGTTAAATATATTTATTTTTGAAACAACAATACAAAATTACAATATAAATAAATATATGTGAGTTTGCTTAATTGTTTGTATTGTTTTGACATCAATATTTAATATGATTAATATATGAACCATTTTTAAAATACTAAATTATTTTAAAAATATCAAATTCAACAATACAATCAATACAATTTCTCATAATAAAAAAATCAAATTTAAATTTCAAACTTAAATTATAAATAAAAATCAATTAAATCATAATTGCAAATATTAATAAAGCAACTTATCTTCTTCTATACATAATAATACAAAATCCAAAACTCATACTATTTTTAAAAGGAAAATAGATTCAAAAATTAATTAAAAAAAATTAAACTATAATTATTTTTATTAATATTTTTATATGTTTAAAAGTTAATTTAAAAAACTATATTAAACTAAAAAGAAAAAGTCGAAGATAAGAAAAAATCCACACTTAAAAAACAGCATAAAACATAAAAATTGCATACTTTGCTTTTGAAAAGTTTAACGATTGTATAATAGAAGATTAAGAATATTAATGGTACTATTTCAACATAAACATATGGATTTAAGTTGTATAAATTTTTGGAATAGGTAGGGAATTATATATATATATGAAGTGACATCAATACAACTCTCTCTCTCTCTCTATGAAGTGACAACAATACAACACTCTACCATAAATATTTCATAAACTTTTTAAAGTTTTCATAATGTATGTAAATTTTATTTTATTTTCCTGTTTTTAACTAATATGGCCAACGATAAAAATAGTGTTTTCAAGGCTTGTGGGCCAATAAGAATTCAACACATATGAAAATAAATTGAATAAATAAAAACAGATTGCTATTATTCTTCTCGAACTTTAGAGATACTTTTGTTTTTTGTATCACTAGCCAAACCAATTGAGTGAGGTGAAGCATATAGTCTATGCCTACAACAAGGACTAATAACGTTCAATATACGCATGCATTCCCAAAAACAAAATATTATAATATTATTATGTATCTTGTATTTATTATTTATTGAAACCATGGAAGAGTGCCTCTCTTGAAATGGTTTTGAGACATGTCAGGAACGAAATCCAATCACAGTCAGAGTTGACAATACTTATAGAAACTAGCAATGGTTCTATGGTGTAGTGGTTAGCACTCTAGACTTTGAATCCATAGGTTTGAATCCTGGCAGGACATGCTTTTCAAAATATCTCAAAGGACTTATTTGTTCTATGAAACATCTCACTAGAAGGTTTTATAAACATCTCACTATAAGGATTAATTTGTTCTGCAACAATGGGATTTGTTTTAGGTGAGAAGGATTATACTATATCTTTGTGGCCATATGACCATAAAAAATAATAATAAAAATTGTATAATGGTAGGAACATGCTTTAGAACTTGCAAAACTGCACCTTTGGTGGCCACATGACCATATGATACCTATTTTCTTTTCAAACAACAACACGTTTGTATAATGGTAGCATATTGTGTAAGCATGACGACATGATCATAGGATACTATCATTTTTTCTTTCATATAAGGAAAATTGTATATTACTTAGTATTATTAGAGTATGTTTTGTTGATACAATTTTGAGATCTTATGTGTATATACATTATTATGTGTAGACAAAATTTAGTCACCTAAAATAATCCATTCTGGTTCGCGAGGGAATAGACTTTCACTCCTACCAAATGTCTCTGCATCTCGGGCTATTACCTGCTTCCTTATGGATTAGGAAAACAAGTTCTTATAGCCAATATTAAGAAGTTTAAAATCATACTGCACGACCAAAATGAAGGTCTCATCAAGTCATTAGTATCTACTAGATACCCAATACCCTATTGGTCATTGTTGAGGCTATCAAAGAGAGGTCATGTGGTATCTAGAAGCACACCTTTAACCCCATACATGAAACCTGGACACTAAAACTTGGTTCCAATTTAACCACACGCCCAAGAGGAAATAAAAAATATATCTTATAAGAGTGTCAATAATAACAATTTCTATTTTATAAGGAAAATGGGTGTTTCATGTGTATCACATTTTGTGTGTGTGTTGTATAAACATAGTAGGTGGGCTCTGAAAAGGTGGTACAAGTATTGATATACATGTTGGAATTGTGACTGTAATTTATTACCCGATTTAGATACATTCTATGTTGTTATTGTTGGACAATAACTTGTTTAGGAACCTAACTTAGAGGTCCTTGGGACATTTTTGGCATTGAGTTGATGCAACACCCTTCTTTTATGATTATATGTTATTAATGTATAGGGTGAGTCAAAGACTTGATTTTATTTTTATTTTGAAAAGATTCATTATGGGGGTGTTACTTGGTTTCATCATAGTGAGGATTTAAAGTTGCAATTATGTTTTGCTCAACTTAGTTTTGATATTTCGTATTTATGAATTTTACAATTACAACTATGCTTATTTGTCATTTATACTTGTTTATGTCTATGCTATTACTTAAAATTTACTTTAACTCTATCTTCTCCATACCATCCCACTATTCATTTTGACTATACCTCTGTCAAGACCTACCTTTCTTATTGTTTTCAATGTTTTTCCCTATTGGAAGCCATCCTCAATTATTTGGGCTAAGGTCAATTTCTTAATTCAAATCACTTGTCTTGCATCTCCACATAATCCATTCTCCTAGGTATCCTCACTGACATGGGTCATGACCATTATACCTTTGTTGAGACCTACCTTTCCTAACTTTTTCAATGTTTTCCCTATTTGAATCCATACCCACTTATTTGGGCTAAGGTCAACTTCTTAATTCAGATCACTTGACTTGTACCTCCACTTTATCCATTCTCCTAGGTATCATCATTGACATGGGTCGTGACCTATAGAATTGTATCTACATGTTATCCATTCTCCCAATTATCGTCATTGACATGGGTAATGACCTATAGACTTTTATCTCCATGTTATCCAATATCCCGATTATTAACATTGACATGGGTCATGACATATAGAAAGTTTGTAGGATGATGATTGCAACTTATACACAATTATACATCATCAGTGGGCTCTTACTCACCATCCTTTGCTTGCTCCAACTATTGAAATGTATTTCCATCATCTACTCACATATAAGAAAATTCAACTTTAGTGTTCTTGTAATTAAGATTATCAATGGAAAAATGGAGTTTCTCATCAAAAGTAATGTTACAAAAACCGAACCAATGGTCAAACCGGCCAACCCTATGAATCAGAACCGGACCAAAACCAGAAAAAAACCGGATCATAAAACCAGTCCACCAAAAATACATAAAATATTCAAATTTTGAAAATTATATATATATTCATGTGCATCCATGTGCATTCAAACCATTATACACAAAATATGAAAAGTATCTCATTTATATAGCAAATAAGAGTGCATAGAACCAAAATAGCTCTTACTGTCCATTGTGATGCATTGCCCTGTGTTCTGATATTTGTAAAACAAGGCCACCCTGCTCTCTTGGAAGGTGCATATAAAAAATGCCCTGATCAACAAAGACTAGCCCACTCTTCCCTAACTTTCCAGACATGAAAGTTTCCTCTAATTACCTGGAGCTTGAAGTAGCTTGGGAAAATCAAGATGAATAGAGAACATGCTGTACTGCAAGTATTTTGTCCATTATAGTGATTTCCCTTTTGGTACAATAATATCCTAGGTGAACCATTATTAAATTTTCCACTAAAAGGAGTTAAAACCCAATACCACATATATTTCTCAGATACTTCAATGCTAAAAGGGATTCCAAATATCTTATTATCTACCACGGCACTATAAAGATTCATATTTTATCACAGGGCTATGCCATAAACTGTTGAGAGATGTCCTTTTAAAATGATTCACTGTAGACTGGTGTTACAGAACTCGTGGGCTTCTACCCAGACTTACATGCCAAAGTTTAAGTCTAAAAAAATTTAAAAAAATCGTTTTCTGCAAAAACCGGTTTTCCTGCAAAACCGGTTTTGTCTTGAACCGGCCGGTTTTGACTGGTTTTGTGACTGAACTGGCTGGTTTTGACTGGTTCGGTGACTGAACCGGCCGGTTCAGGACAAAACCGACCAAAAACGGTTTGAAGGGCCAGTCCGGACCGGAAAGGTGCTGGAACCGGTCTAACCGGCCGGTTTTGCCTAAACCGGTATGTTTTTTGTAACATTGATCAAAAGAGTATGGTTCATTTTATATTCTAAAATCTCCATAGCATTATCATCCTTTACCAACCAAAATTTTATGCTTAACCAACCAGACATGGATATTGTTGATATATATATATTTTTAACTAAAAAGTGTAGATTTTTATTTTTTATTTTTTTAAAATAAAAACGAGGTTGGGCATTGCCAAATCAACCAAATTACAAATTTGCCAAGATTATCAATTCCTGCATTTCTTAATATGTTGTTATCCAAGGACATCTATAGGCCTGTGACAACGCCCCTTTGTGCTAGTAGATCGCAACCGTGAAACTCACTTATGGAATTTGATGCCATGTGCTGAATCAATCGTTCAGGCTTAACAATCCTGGAGGCATGTGGTAGCCCAGGTTATCCTTGAAGTCTGCCTATTTATTTAGATCCCGTAGGATATGGTGAGAGGTGACAGAGGCAAAATAAAGCAAGATAAAACGGAGCCTCTAGAGTGTCACATTCAAAAACAGATTACTGAAATGGTCATTAGAGTTTAAAGCTTTTATCAAAATTTCTGAGTCTCCAAAAATTTGCAATTCTTTGTGTCCGGCTTCCTTCGCTAGCTGACAGGCTTTTTAGAAGTGCAGGGAAGTTAAATCAATTAGAGGAGGAAGGCATTAGAGTCTAGAATTTCATGTCCTTCTTACTATGAGGGTTATATCTTTTTAAGTGATGGGTATCCATTGTACCAAATTTGTTTAGAATTTGAATTTAGGTCATATACTACTTAAACATTGCAAAGAAGAAACTCTAAATTTATGCCAATGGGTGTTAGAATAACATTGATAGGTGTTATTCTCTCCACTTTTGGCCCTGAATGGAGGTCGCTCTCCACAATTCCTAAATTACCGAAGATTATTTGTCATCGTTTTTATTAGATATTTTTACTACAAGTGTAGGTTTTTACCATTGGTTCTTACTGTGAGTTTTACTACCCATTTCCTCTTGTACGTTTTGCATGAATGTGCCAAATGTGCACAGATGTATAATTGCAGTTTGCATAACTCACGAATGTGCAAGTGTTGTGGTATTACATGCTAGAGGATTTGACTAACTTAATTTTTCGCCATCATTGTCCCCTGTGACCATAACTGCTAAGCAATCAAATTACTTCCAATAGGGATGCATTGGGAGGATGAGAAAAGAGACGTAGAAAAGCAAACAACATAGAATAATGTCGCCTCCTCCTTTGAAAGACTTCCAATAAATCTCCTCAACATTATCACCAGCATATCTCACTAATCCCATGGTCGCCCATGTCTCAAACGACACATCAACATATTGTTGTTGGCATAGTTGCCAATGCGTTTCATAGCTTCGGCACCACAACCACTTAACTTGCTTATCGACGTTCACCGACCACAAGTGAAATGATTGTGTTGTCTATTACATATTTCTACGTTTTAAAAAACATTGTAAACGAATCTCAATTCTTATTTATATATTTCCAAACACACTAATAAAAGTTTATAAATATTAATTAAATATTACTAATTTACACATTTAAAAAGTTATAAACATAAAATCCATGAGTGTACTAAATTTCGTCACAACAATTCAACAAATAAAATAGACACATTCTTAATATTATAAATAAAGCAAACTTACATTATTTATACACATGTTTGGAATTCAACCCAACAAATCATAAAACTAAGTTAAAGAACAAGATTATTTAAATTCATGTCATAATTCAAAGTCATTATAACATTTTTACTCAACAAATTCATTTACACATTTTTTTCCGCCCAAAAACTACGAACATATTCAATATAATCATATTCGTAGTAAATTAGAAGAGAGTTGCTTGATTACCACATATGATGATATCTTACAAATATAAGGTGGAGGGTTGATGACACAATGAAGATGGCATATGATAATACGATGATATAAAGTGGAGGGTTGATGGCACAATGAAGATGACTTATCTCCGTGTGATTTGAACTCCAAACTATGAAGTCTTAGCTTGTCTTGAGATCGAAATATTTGAAGATTTGTGTTCAGTTTTGTATTCATATATTAGTGGGTAAATGGCATGGGAATTTCTATCAATCATGTGGATTTAAAAATTACTTTTCATATAACATGTAATATTATTTTTTGTCCATCAATCAAATATTATGTATTATATGTGTTTTTATTCATTGTTGTTGTCCATACAAGAGAACCTTGAAATTATTATGATAAAAACACTTTATTTTCGTAGTGTTAACATCAAGATAGAATCAACTAGTGACTTCAAATAAGTAACTCCGAATACAGATAAATAAAACACACACACATACTGTTTGATCATCTTTGAAGTGAGAAGATCGTCACATACATTCAAGCACAGACACTTTCAAGAAAGTTTCGATCCTTGTAGATCACATTACGTGGAGAGGGAGAACATACACCATTCTTGTAAGTAACACAATCACAAACTTCTTACAAATGAGATCCATGCTTTTCTTATGCAAGATCTCTTTAGGCACATGCATAGAGGATATGTAGAGCTTGACTCAAAGTAAACAAACTCTCAAACTCCGAATGAATGAAATGGAGAGGAGAGTTCTTATTTATAAGACTTTAAACTGGTTTACCGATAACCTAAAACTGACGACTATAGGTCAAAAGGTAGATTTAAAGCAGAAGTGGAGGATCCACTATCATTATCTCATCCCTTAAATGGTATCTCATCCTTAAATAGTCCTTACAAACATATGGGGATCCAAACCGACAATTTTGGTCACCTTCTTGACACATTGCAAAGTGGAGCTATTAAGGCCCAAAATGCACATACAAAGGAATCTTATTAATCATACAAATCCCTTACAGCATGTTAAAAATGTGACAGCTAATTAACCAAAGATGGTTTCACAAAACTGGGTATTGTTTTTCTAATGGGTGAGCAGTTTTCCTAACTTATAACTTCTCGATCAAATGTATTTATATATGATATGAGAGGAGTACAGTAGTATGTAATGCATGGATGATAAAATGCCTATTGTAATCTCCATTGTTGAAAGAAATAAGACATCCATACTTTGCTGTGTGGATGTTTCCCAATTTAGAATTTTACCACGTTAAACCCTTGAGTTTTATGTGTTCTATTTTTATCAATTTTTATTAGTTTAATACAGACACTTAATACCAACAAGTGAGTCCTGTTTAAGCTGTGGAGGAGTCCCGTCACTGGTGCATTAAGCAGAGCTGAGCCGGTCCGTTGGAAGCCGAAGAGCCGAAGAGAGAGCCGCAGAGGCTTGTGAGGGAGCCCATGGAAGAGCCGTTGAGCCATAGAGGAGCCGTCAGAGAGCTGCCGTCATGAAGCCTGCAGCAGAGAGCCGCCATTTCGTGGAGCTGCTGCAGAGAGCTGTAGAGCGCTGACGGTGGCGAACCATGGAGAGCCATCGTAGAGCAGAGGAGAGCTCGTTGTTGGAGAGCTGCGCTGCCATTTCAATTGGTGCCCACGATTCTGGAAGAACAGAGAGCCGCCTTTCCTATCCGCAGAGTGTGAAGCAGAGCAGTAGTGAGCCACGCAGAGCCGCTGCGTGAAGGAAATGTTTGCCCTGTGCAGAAGGTGAAGACCAAAACTGTCAGTGGGTGAATGAGCCACCTGCATCTTTGTGGGTGTTTGCAGTGGAAAGGTATTTTTTGGTTTATTAAATTTTGAGAAAAGATTCTAGAATATTTTGGAAATCTGAGTAAATTTAAAAAAAAAATCTGATGGCAAAAATGTCTAATTTTAAATTTGAAATAGAGAAATTTAATGGCAAAAATAACTTTGATTGTGGAAACTTAAGATGTGAGATCTGTTAGTTCAACAAGGGTTGCAGAAGGCCAAGGCCTAGATGCCAAAGCACTTAGCACAATTCGGTTATGCCTTGCGGATGATGTCTTGTTTAATATCGCTGGAGAAAAGTCAGCAGCAAGTTGGAAAGCTTGTATATGACGAAATCTTTGTCAAACAAAATTACTCTACCTGAATCTTGGGGTCATGTAGTATCTTCCATTAGTCTTAGTACAACTGATACTTTGGAATTTAACACTGTGGTTGGAGCTTTATTATCTGAGGAGTTAAGAAATAAACTATAAAGCTAGTATTGAGTCCTCTACACCAGAAGCTTTCATTGTTATAGGTCAATCCCAAGAAAGAGGAGAAAAATCAAGAGGTTTTAAGGGCAAAAAAGTAAACTCAAATGTTGGTATTGCAACAAGAATGGTCATCTCAAGAAGGACTCTTGGAAAAGACAAGAATCCAAAAAGTAAGACTCCAAATCTGAGGCAAATTCAGTTGAAACTATTTCAGGTATGATTGATGAGGTTTTGTCCATTTGTAATGTCTCCGAATACAATGAAGAATGGCTGTTAGATTCTGGTGCTTCGCACCATGTCTATCCTCATAAAGAATGGTTTACTTCTTATCAGATGATGTAGTTCTTTTGGGAAACAATTATTCACGTAAGATTGTTGGGGTTGGAAGTATTAAAATTAAAATGTTTGATGGAGCTATAAGAACACTAACAGATGTTAGACATGTGCCTGAATTAAAGAAAAACTTAATCTCTTTGGGAGTGTTGGATTCTTGTGGTCATAAGTTTACAGGTTTAAGTGGGGTACTAAAAGTATCCAAGGGTGCTTTAGTGGTCATGAAGGCATTGAAAATATGAAACCTTTACAAACTGGTAGGAAAAACTCAAGTTAATGAAACAACATTGGTATCTGAAGAGGCATCAAAATCCACTTGATTATGGCATCAACGTCTTGGTCATATGAGTAAGAGAGGACTACAGGTATTAATGAATTGTAAATTACTTCCAAATCTGAAATCTTTAGATTTGATGTTTTGTAGACATTGTATATTTGGGAAACGGTGTAAACAAAAATTCAAAGTAGGGATTCATGCAAGTAAAGGTGTTCTTGACTACATTCATTTTGATGTATGGGGTCGATCTCCTACTGTTTCCTAAGGAGGAGCAACATATTTTGTGTTGTTTGTGGAGGAGCTTGGGTCTTTGTTTTAAAAAGAAAGGCTGATGTGTTTAATACTTTCAAATGTTTTAAAATTATGGTTGAAAAAAGAACTGGCAGGACAATCAAATGCTTAAGAACGGATAACAGAGGTGAGTTTACTTATTTAGAGTTTGAAAAGTATTGCAAAGAAGAAGGGATCATAAGACAAAAAACAAATGTATACACTCCTCAACAAAATGGCATTGCAGAACACATGAATAGGACTCTTCTAGAGAGAGCAAGGAGCATGCTCATTGATGCTAATTTGGGTCAAGAGGTGTGGGCAGAAGCAGTTTCTACTGCTTGTTATTTAATAAATCGGTCATCGTCAATTGCAATAAATTGTAAAATTCTGAAAGAGGTATGGATTGGTCAACCTTGTAGTTATTCAAATTTGAAATTTTTTGGTTGTGAAGTTTATGCACTTATTCCTAAAAATCAACGTTCTAAGTTAGACCCCACATCAAAGAAATGCATCTTTGTTGGTTATGATGATGTAACGAAAGGATATAGGTTGTGGGATCCTATTGCTCGAAAAATCGCATTAGCAGAGATGTAACTTTTGAAGAGTCTTCTCTCATTAAATCAGAAAATGTAAAAGTTGATGTGGAACAAGAACAGGTACAGTCAAAACAACTAGTTCAGTTGAAGTCCCCATCTTCTCATGGCTCAAAGAAACAAGAAGAAGTTTTTGGTGATAAAGAAATCATGGAAGATGAAGGAAATCAGGAAATTGTGGAAACTCCACAACCTACACCAAGAAGATCTACAAGGGAGAGAAATCCTCCTAAAAGGTATACCGATTTTGTTTCATCTGTTGCTTTATTTACTAATGATGGAGAACCTTCTTGTTTTCAGGAAGCCATTGATTGTGTTGACAATGCTAAATGGAAGATGGCAATGAAAGAAGAAATGGATTCTCTGGATAAGAACGAGACATGAAACTTGGTTGAACTCCCCAAAGGTAGAAAATTTGTTGGATGTAAGTGGGTCTTCAAGTTGAAGAAAGGTATTGATGGTAAGATTGAAAGATACAAAGCCATATTGGTCGCAAAAGCGTATTCTCAAATGGAAGGTATTGATTATCATGATATCTTTTCACCAATTGTCAAGCTTGTATCGATTTGTATTGCGTTAACATTAGTTGCAGTGCTTGATTTGGAGTTAGAGAAACTAGATGTTAAAACAACAATTTTACATGGAGAATTAGATTAGGAGATTTTTATGGAACAACCAGAGGGTTTTGTGCAGCATCGTAAAGAGAAATTAGTTTGCAAGCTCAAAACATCATTGTATGGCCTGAAACAGTCACCCAGAAAATGGTACAATAAGTTTGATTATTTCATGGTGAGCCACGATTATACTAGAAGTGAGTATGATCATTGTTTGTACTTCAAAAGGTTAGATGACATATTCATTATCTTAGTATTGTATGTTGATGATATGCTTATTGTGAGTAAAATCGTGGACGAGATTGACAGGGTGAAGGCTCAGATGGCTAGGGCATTTGATATGAAGGATCTTGGATCTGCAAAACAAATTTTGGGTTTTGAAATACACAGAGACAGAAGAGATGGTAAGCTTAGTTTTTCACAGGAGAAGTATGTTGAGAAAATACTTGTAAGATTCATAGTGAATAAAGTAAAACTTGTGAATGTTCCTTTGGCTTCCCATTTTAAGCTTTCTTCAGGTTTATGTCCTAGTAGTGATGAAGAAAAGGATTATATGTCTCGTGTTCCATATGCCAATGCAATAGGATGTTTAATGTATGTGATGGTGTGTACTAGACCTGATATTTCACATGCAGTAAGTGTTGTCAGTAAATACATGGCAAATCCGAGAAAAGAACATTGGAATGCAGTGAAATGGGTGCTTCGGTATCTAAGAGGCACAAGTGACTATTGTATCACCTTTAATAATAATAGTGGTTTTGTATGCGGTTTTGTTGATTCAGATTTTGCAGGTGATTTGGACAAGAGAAGGTCTACTTCAGGTTATGTCTTTACTCTTGCAGGTGGAGCTATAAGTTGGATGTCAAAGCTTCAGGAAATAGTTGCTTTATCCACTACAGAGGCTGAATACATTGTTGCCTCACATGCTTGCAAAGAGGTAATTTGGTTGAAAGGTCTACTTGGAGAAATTGGAAGGTTGCAGAACAGTGTGCCTGTTTTCTGTGATAGCCAAAGTGCTATACATTTGTCTACAAATCTTGTTTACCATAGTAAGACCAAACATATTGATGTAAAGTAACATTTTGTAAGACAAGCCATTGGTGAAGGTGGAGTAGATCTGAAAAAGGTTCATACTCAAGAAAATTATGCATATATGTTTACAAAACCGATGTTATTAGAGAAGCTACGGTGGTGTGTGGCTTCTCTTGGCTTGAAAAGGAGGTCATAAATAGTCTTGGGCAAAGTATTAGATAATTTGTTGTCAAGGTGAAGATTGTTAAAAATGTGACAACGAATTAACCAAATATGGTTTCACAAAACTTGGTATTGTTTTACAAAACCTAGGCAGTTTGTCTAATCGTTGGTTGGTTGGAAGTTATTCTAACTGGTGGGAAGTTCTCCTACCTTGTAACTTCTAGATCAAATGTATTTATATGTGATTTGAGAGGCGTATGGTAGGCGAAGATTGTTAAAAATGTGACAACGAATTAACCAAAGATTGTTTCACAAAACTCGGTATTGTTTTACAAAACCTAGGCAGTTTGTCTAATCGTTGGTTGGTTGGAAGTTATTCTAACTGGTGGGAAGTTCTCCTACCTTGTAACTTCTAGATCAAATGTATTTATATGTGATTTGAGAGGAGTATGGTAGTGCGGAATGAATGGATGAAAAAATGCCTATTGTAATCTCCATTTTTGAAAGGAATAAGACATCGATACTTTGCCTTGTGGATGTTTCCCCAATTTGGGGTTTTACCACGATAAACTCATGAGTTTTATTTGTTCTATTTTTGTCCATTTTTCTTGTTTATTAGTTTAATAGACACTTAATACCAACACAACTAGATAGATGGAGGGGTCTTCGCCGCATAAACAACCAACAAATTGGTCATTGTCATTGTCTTCAGATGTGGTGAATGATGCATCAATTTTAGGAAATAGTGTCAACGGAATAAGGATTTCACCTTCAGTTTAAGTTCAACGAATCATTCTATTTTCCTAATTATTCTCCTTTCACCATCTCTTCTTGTAAATTTCTGCTTAAGAATTAAAAGCGGATCTAGAAAAAAATATTTACCACCAAGAATATTTAACTTAAACTTGAACCATGGGTGGTTTTGGCTTGCAACAGTCATATTAGCCTGTAAATGCAATATAAAGTTTGCTCTTCGCTGTACCAATATTTTTGAAATAGTATTTATCCAAGAAAATTTATGTCCATCTAGACCGAGGATGTTGCATTAGGTTGTTGGGATCAGCACAGATGATGGTTTCTTTGTTTTCTCTAGTAAGTTGCATAATTAGTTGGTAATTGGTCCAACTTAAATAGCCATTGCCAAGATCTACATAGTATATTTCTTTTCCTTCTTCATATACAACATCTATCCAGACCTATTTCAACTTTTTGAGCTTATGGTGAGCATCTTTTAATCCTAAAAAAGCATATTTCTCCGATCTTTCAAGAATCTGAATCTTCATTGGGGATTATTGGATTTGATATATCAGGGTTGCAAATAATTTTTTTTCTGCTACCTATCTATTGATTGTTTCTAAGTGTTCCTTTCTTTCCTGAGGATCCAAGGGATCCCTTTCTCTCTTTTTCCTTTCCCGGTGTTCTTCATCAATGAGGATAGTATTTCCTTTGTCAGACATCCCTGATAAAAACATGCCTCGGCTTGGAGCCTTGTGTTCTCTTGTGAGAATATCTGCAAGACAATTAAATAAACAGGTTTGCATTCAATATCAAAATCAAAATTTTGCAGCCATACAAACCATTTCAGAATATGAGCACTATTCTTAGCCATTAGTGCTTCATTTTTTAAGATCGCTGGCATGATCTTCAAATCAGTTCTGATTAAAAACTTGACAGGCTTTAAATACAACCTAAAATGATGCACTTTCTTTTTACTAGCCAAAATTTCTTGATGGTTGGAAGGGTAGTTGAGCTCGGCTCCTTTGAAAGATCAAGAGGCATATCCACAAACCTCTTCTTGCTCGCCAAACCTTCTCAATAAGCACTCCACCCCATGATTTTTCTGATGCATCAATTTCAATGACGAAATGTCATGTTCCTTGTGGGAGTGCCAAGGCTAGAAGCTCTAAAACTTTTATTTTAACTCTTTTTACTACTTCTGACATTAATTTTCTCCATTCAAAGGATTCTTTTACAATCTGTGTTGTAAAATATGTATATCTCCTGCCCGACCTTTGTAAAATGGTATGATATAATTCAAACTCCCTAGAAATATTTGCAGTTCGACTTTGTCTAAGATTTCATTTGGAAAATGGGCAACAACTTTTAATACATGGTCTTGTAAAACAACTTTCCCTGTTTTTATTCTGAATCCCAAGAATTCTATATCAGTTTTCCCTATTTCCATCTTATTCTTGGATAAGACCAAGCCATGATGGTATACCAACTTGTAGAATTCATGGAAATGCTTTAAGTGTTCCTACAAATTCTTTGAACAAATTAAAATATCATCAATATACACAAGATCCCATTGATATGGTCTGAAAATGCTCTCCATTCTTTTTTGAAACTTGGCTAGTGCATTGGTAAGGCTGGATGGCATGACTTTCCACTAGTATTGACCATGTGGGACTACAAATGCATTCTTAAACTGGTGTTCTTTGATTATACCAATCTGGTAAAAGCTTGATTTTAGATCAAACTTGCTAAAAATGATTTTTCCAGCAATTCTTTGTATTAAACTTGCTTTGTTTGGCAAAGGGAACCTAATGGGATGTATGACTTTGTTCAAGAGTTTATAATTTTCAACTAACCTAGGCTTTCCTCTTTTGATCTCATAATTCATATTGACCACAAATGAATGGCAAGCCCAAGGACTTTTGGATGTTTCAATCGATCCTTTGGACATGAGGTCATTAATTTCTTTTTGGAAAAATTCTCTTCCAGAAGGGATCATAAGGGTTGCAGAGGCTTTCTGAGGAACATGTTTGGATTATGGTTTAATACAAAATGTTTCTCTCTAGTCCAAAAGGCATTAGGAATTTCAGAGGTGCAATCTTTTTCTAATTTAATAGTTATTTCCTTCAGAGCCTTGTTTTTGTGGATTTCTTCATATGCTATGGATCTCTCCATTTTGTAGATATCCGACATATTTACAGACTTGAAAGGTGCTTTAGACATTGGCTTATTACATTTAGACTAGCCATGATGAGACAAAGGACATGAAACTTGTCTACCATTCAACATACATTTAAAAACCAATTTCTATACATCTATGGTAGTTAGATTGACTCTTTAAAAATTCGAATCCTAGGATACAATAATTGTTAATGCTATCTAATCCAATGTTTTAAAAACCGGAACCAGGAATCAAACCGGTCAGGGGTCAACTCGGACCGGAATCGGAACCAGTAATGAACCAGAGCGGTTTGATTTCAATGAACCAGACTATTAAAAAATACAAAAAAAATGCAATTTTAATCATAAAAATTATATTTAACATTCCAAGCTATATTTCAAACCATTAGACACATAATATGTAAATTCTACTCATATATATAAATCGAAAATCCATAAACCATGTATGGGTCACAAAATGGCACCAAGTGCACTACATAGTAAAGTCTCATAACATATATCTCAAATTATGAAATAAAATACAATATCAATGAGGCTCTATATCCTCTATAGTCCAAAAAACATGATCAATGATGAGTCATGACTCATAACTAATCAATCATCAAACTCAACACCACTGCTAGAAATGGAATGCTCAAAATCAACATATGGCTCAGACTCCTCGGAGTCGAACTCCTCAGGGACATCTACGACCCTAGCAGTAGCACTAGTAGAAGCATGGGTTGCACGGCTAGGTCGTCTACTGCCAATGACACTATCACAGGATTGAAGAGGATTGAGGTTGAGCGGCCTCCTCCACAGTCATCTGGCTTCACTCCTTTCCAAAACGTGAACACTCAACACACTCAAACTTGGCAGAAGCAATGAGACAAATAACACTCTTGGCGGCAACATTGAGACAAATGGGATCTTGATTGTGAGTGAATTAGAATGTGGGGGCTGGGGCACTTATTTATTAGTGTTTGGAGGGTGAATCAGGTTTAGGTTTTTTGTGTTTTTATTGAAAAAACCAATTAAAAATTAATAAACCCACTCCTAGGCCCGCGGACATTTTTTTTGAGCTGGCTTGTCGGTTTATTACGGACCCGGCTAGTTAGGGCTGGTTTGGTAATGAACCGACCAGTTCATGCATCGGGCCAGCCGGTTTGTTACCAAACCAGAACCCGGTCCGAGTTGACCACCGGTTCGGTATTCCTTTTCCATTGGCCGGTCAAACCGGACCGGTTTTCAAAACGTTGATCTAATATAGTAAGTGAAATGGCATCTATCTGACCTTCTAGCTTAGCTGGAAAATCATGTACTTTTCCAAGGAGCTTAACAGGAGTTCCTTCGATCATTGTTCCTTGATCTGTAGTGGATTGCCAATACAAGGCCGAAATTGCATTTATTTTTGCAAGGTTCATTTCGCAACTCAATTCGGTGATACAATCCAACTGCTAAGGCTTATGCTCGGGAGGGAAGTACTGTACTTTGATGTAGAGTTTTGGTCCAAAGAATTGACCAAGTAAGGAATCAATTGGTCCTTTCTTTCTTCTTCACTTTCTTCACTTGCTTCTGATAAAATTGTTTCTTTGCCTTTTGTTGTGGGACTTTCTAAGGCTCTACTGAACTATTTAGAGATTTCTTCATCAAAATATTGATCTCTCTCCTATCTTAGTTCTCCTATCTTCTCTACTATTTTTTTGAGAGCATCATCTTTTTCTTTTATTTGGAGTCGAAGCATTGCTTCTTTGTCTTTTCTAAAAATATTCATATCCTTATGGCTGTCACGATGCTTCTTATACAATTTTATCGGACCATAGAATATATGATTTTTCATTATTGTTTGGGTGTGAGAATCCAAACTCATTTCTTGTTTCTCTTTGAATTTTATTTGCTGCATCAAACTTTTCTTCTCTTATCTTAGTTCCTTCTTTAGGACATACTAATATGCTAGCAATTCACTGAGTTCTTGATCAATTCCATCCAATATTTGTTGTGGAGAAAATTTAGTTCTTGAAAACATAGAACAAGAGGAAAACATTCCAAAACCAAATTATAGAGGTGAGTAGGCATTACATCCTCCCAGATCTGGTGACTCGGAATTAGAAGAATCTGAGGAGACAATTTTCTCAAAAACACTTTAAATTGAATCAGATTCACAGTCTTATGGTAAAAAATATATCTCACCTTGTGGATACTCACCAAGGTTGCAATAAGCTAGATCACATTATGTGGGGTCTAGTTCTTCCAAAGACAAAGCAACAAGTTTGGGATTTTTGTGCTTTGATGGGCATTTGTTAGCCCAATGACCCTTTTTCCCACATATGAAGCAATTTTCTTTCTTAGCAGGTGTAGATTGCCTTTTTTCATACAATCTTCTTTTCTGTCACTTGGGCTACTTTTAGTTATAGAACTTCATAAGATTGTCGGGTCTGAATCTTGATGGACTACTATAGAAGTTCTTCTTTTTTCTAGTAGCTATAGGGTTTGCTACATAGATGACCTCTATTATGTGTGCCACATCCCCAATCTGGCATGTAAGCGATGTTTTTGTAAAGACCAAGGATGTTCATTGAATTATGGTGCTTGAAATATTTGGAGACTCTTTTCTCCAAACAATGCTCTAGCCATACCTACTCAATATGAGCATGAAGTTGTCCCAAAGAAATCCTTTTGAGAGATACCTTTTTATCTTTAAAATATTGCTCTACTGCATCATAAACATGGAGTGGAATTATTTTCATTTCTTGAAGTGATTAGTAAATTTTGCCTAAAAAAAAGTATTCATCATGCATTGCTAAATTACATAATCTTTGAGGCATAAATAAAGATGCCAAATGTCCATAATCCTGATCTTCTTTAGGTCCACAAATTCTCTTCCTAGAGATTTCAAAATATGATCATTTGCGTCATTAGCTCCTAGCATATCTTCTCTTGTCTCTGTTGGTAACCACCACCATCAATCATAAGCAAGACTTGTGAGTCCTACTACTATCTGGATCCCAAGTTGTTGTGCAGAAATTGTGGGATCTTGTGACTTCTTATAGGTCACCCAATTTGCCATAATCTGAATAGCATAAAAAATTTCAATTCTTTTTTAGCAGCTAATATTTAAAATTGGTTGGTCATGCATTTGGGAAATATTCTTACTTATCCCATGTATTCCCATGTGCTATGGAATTTTGGAGGAGGAAGCATCTTGCATTATCATGATGTCCATACTGGGTGTAGGTGCAGTGTGTCTTGAACTTTCTCCTTTTGTTTTGACCTCTTGCATCATTTATAAATATTTAGAAGGAATTTTCTTTTGGCATTTTTTTAAATTCTACAATCATTTTTTGCAGTTAAGTCACTTTTTTATATGTTTGATCAAATTCTGGCCTAAAATCTTGTTCAAAATTCATCATTCCCAAGGAATGATGTCTGGCATGGGTTTTCTTATAGTCATGTTCAGAGTGTCCCTTAAGTACACTTTCAAGCAACTTCACTAACTTTTGTGGGAGATTTTTCGAGTCCCTAAATTTGGACAAACATACATGCTAATACGGTAATACCTCAAGTCTCTTTTCCAATTTTATTGTTGCTGCAGAGATGTCAGATTTTATTTTCCTTGTGTCTTCTAACACATGCATGACTAATTCCATTTTAGTATTAATCAGCTCATTTTTTTCTCTCTTATTGGACAACTTTCTTGAGATTAATAACATCTAAAGCTATATCATCTATATTTGCTACTGTAAGTTGATGTTGCAAATTTCTATAATTTGCCAATTTGATTTCATCAGAAACTATTTCAACAGTAGTAGAAGATCTAAGATTCATATATTCTCTTTTCACTTGGCCATCTTTAGAAAATTGTTTAAAGGGTGCGTCAGGAAGGTTGCTGCCAGGGGAGAAAGAGCAGGCACCAGTTCATGAGCCAACTGGATCCTTCGTAATTGTGAGAACATGTAGAGGTTGGCGGGAGTTTTATTTCTGTGTTTAATATTTTGCAAGATTTTCTGACAAGCGACACAGTCATTGTGTTTCCCTTTGTGCTCTATTGGATTGTTAGGTGCCCCAATTGGGTAGATAGGAAATTTACACACAAAGACAAAAGAAGAATATAGGTGTTAAGCACATCAATTCTCATTAATTGAATTCATATTTTTACAATGAGAATGTCCCTTGGGTTTAACTTCCCAAGTGGACTCTTGGACTCCTAAAGACTATTAGTCTTCTTTTCACAGTAATATTCCTCACACCAAGGATTAGGCTCCAACAAATCCCCCGTTAATATGAAGGGTGATATGAACCTAAGAAAAGATAGATGAATAACTGGAAATGGACAACTACCACCAACTGAACATTTCCATCTGGACAATATGAATTACCAAGCAAGTTAGTAGAAGTTCATATCTCCAAGTGCTCTCTGAAGAGGTGGTTTTGGCTGACCACCAACCAAAGGGGATAGCCAAATCTTATGTCTTCTACTAAGTGGGTGGTTTAAGGATGACCACAAAGTTTCAAACTTGGCACGAAGGCTCGGAGGTTCTGTCTAGAACTTGGCACGAAGGCTCAGAGGTTCTTTGGAGTGGTGGTTTGGGGACCACCATCTGATGTCTAGCAGAAGATGAAGTCTTATGCTAAATGTGTGATTTAATGCTAACCACAAACTTTGGTGCTCAGTTGAACAAGGAAGTTCAGGATCGCTTGTTCCGACTCACTTGTACTTGCTCACTTGTTTCTAACGGTCTTCATTCCCCGTTGTTAGGAACAACCTAAGTCACAAGATTCACCGAACCTAATCCTTGAGGTTCGACGAACCTTAAAAAAAAATTGAAATTCATTTAGGTTCGCCGAACCTAATTCCGAACCCGAACCACGCCGAACCCAAACCACGCCGAACCTGAAGGTGAATTTTTGGTTGAGGTTCAATTTTTTTCATAGGGCAAAATCGCCCGACCTAACCTTCCCTCGCTTTCATTTCACGAGGAAAAACATTCATTCCCTCACTTTCTGCACTCGCGCCATTACTTCAGTCTTCAACCGAGCTCCATTCATCTGCGATGACGACCTCCCTCCATCTGGATACTGGCATCCCTGACTGCGAGTGTGGCAGAGACTCGACTGCAACCCCGACTGTAGTCTATGTGTGTGGTTCCACGGGCCACGATTTCTCCAACGCATCCAGCATCTGCACTCCATCACCCGTGGGCACTTCATTGTGGGTGTGAGCCTGTGATCTGTAAGCAGGATCCTGTGAGCTGCGATTGAGAGCGGGAGCCTGCAATCCGCGATCTACGAGCGGGCTAGGCTGCCAGCAATGAAGCAACCAACTCTTTGGGTCAGGCTACCAGCAATCAAGCAGCTCGAGCGTCTATGACTCTGCACTTCAGTCTTAAACTTGGGTGTAGGCATGGCCCGTGGGCACTTCAACTTCTAGTTAGCAACAAACTTCCAAGTTCCAATGGTAATTGCAAGTCTGCAACTGGTAAGTTAACAATTTTGCATTTGTTTTTTTTATAATTTTTTTCATTCATCAATTA
Organism: Larix kaempferi; assembly: GCA_027924585.1. Taxonomy (NCBI): domain Eukaryota; kingdom Viridiplantae; phylum Streptophyta; class Pinopsida; order Pinales; family Pinaceae; genus Larix; species Larix kaempferi. The sequence goes on from BSBM01000029.1 coordinate 10,362,972, forward strand.
TTGATTAGAGCCATTAATAAATAGCTTGTAGACTGATAGGTATTAGCCTTAGGCAGTATGTGATTTTAATTTTTAATCATAATAAACAAAGCTAAAAAACATTAACAAACCAATTAGATTCTAAAACATGATTTGCAAAAAATGTAGAAACATTTGCCATGGCACCTCCAAAATCATTAGTAGAAGCATGGAAATATGTGGAAAAATTGGATGGGCCGACTGGGAGAAATGTGAAATGCAGGTTATGTAACCTTGAGTTTGTTGGGTCTTTAACAAGAGTAATGGACCACCTACTTTCTATCAGTGGTGGTAAAGGAGGTGGAGTTGAAGGCTGCAAAGCAATGTTTGTAGAATTGAAGGAAATACTTCACAAGGATTATGACAAGATAAAGAGGGCCAAGCAGGTGCAAGAAAAAAAAAACAGTGTGTTCAAATAGAGATTGAAATGAATTACAACCCATTTTCCTCAATGTCTAGAGTTGGAAGTTCCCATCAGCCACTAAAAACAAGTGGGATGACCACATTAAACACTTTGTGGAAGCTTGTACAAAATCAAGAAGTTGATGATGCTTTGGTTGACATGTTTTTTGAATCTACTATCCCATTTAATGTGCTTCATAGCCCTTACTTTATCAATGCATGCAAGAAGATATCAGATTTTGGCAAAGGATATGCACCTCCCAATTTTGAGACAATGAGGACCACTCTTCTCAAGAGGTCAAAAGAAAGGGTGACAAGCAGATTGGCTAGCATCAAAGAGTCTTGGAAACAAACAGGGTGCACCATGTTATGAGATGGTTGGTCAGACATGTGTCATAGGCCGTTGATTAATGTGCTAGTTTATTTCCCCAAAGGGGTATTATTTTTTAAGGTAGTTGATGCATCTGGGCAAAAGAAGACTTCTGAATACATTTTCAAGATTTTAGAGGAATCCATTTATGAAGTTGGGGAAGAAAATGTTGTCCAAGTCGTAACTGATAGTGCCTCAAATTGTGTGGGCGCTAGAAAGATGATAATGTAGAAGTTCCAAAAATTTTATTGGACACCTTGTGTTGCTCACTGCCTTGACTTATTGTTGCATGATTTGGCACAATTTCCAAAGATTAATGATGTAGTTTGAAAGGGGAAACAGATTTCTCATTTCATATTTAACCATCACCTCACTTTGGGCTTGTACATGAAGCAAGCAACTAAAGAACTACTAAGGCCCCGTGATACCATATTTTCCACATATTACATCACTCTTAAATTAGTGGTTGAGGAAAAGACAAGCATTAGAGGTGTTATTTGTAATAGTGAGTGGGAAAACTCTCACCTTTCAAAAGATGCTAAAGGGAAGGAGATTGAATAAATCATTTTAACCAATGCTATTTGGGAAAATGCCATGAAGGTTTTAAAAGTATGTCAGCCAATTGTTGATATGCTTTGCATGGTTGATAGCCACACCCCTTGTATGGGTTTTGTTTATGAAGGCATGGATCGTTGTAAGGAAACTATTGCAAAATCCTTTAACAATGTGGAAAATGAATACATGGAAATATGGGAGGTAATAGATGAAAGATGGAAGATGTTGCATAACCCCTTGCATGTAGCAGCTTGTTACTTGGACCCAAGATTGTTTGGGATAGAAAGAAACAATGATGCAAAAGTCATGAATGGCCTTTATGATGCTATTGAGCGGTTGACTCCAGATATCGAAGAATCCATGAGGCTTAGAGAGCATCTTCGATCATACAAGGCAGAAGAGGGGTTATTTGGAAGAACTTTTTCCAAACATGATAGGGCCAATATTCCTCCAGGGACATGGTGGCATTTTTATGGAGCAGAGTCACGTGAATTGCAACATTTTGCAATTCATGTTTTGAGCCAAGGATCAAGTGCATCTGCTTGTGAAAGGAACTGGAGTAGCTTCAACAATATCCAGTCCAAGAAAAGAAACATGTTGTTGACTACAAGGTTGGAAGACCTTGTTTATGTGCGCAACAATTTGCGATTGGCCATAAGCAGTGTGACCAAAGATTCATTTGGTTCCTCTCATCCATGGGGGATTGGGCATATTCCGAGTGCAAAAGAAGATGACCTTGGCATTGATGGTGACACTAGTGATCAATAGTGATCAATAGTGATCAACCTTTTGATGATAGAGTTCCACATATTGATGGATTTGATGACCATAGTTGTAGTGGCTTTACTACCCCATGTGATATTGATGATTTAGAGCTTTATGATGTTATAAGTAGGCCACAAGAATAGAGATTTTGATTATGTTTTAAATTTTTTAAAACAATTCTAGGGATTATCACTATTTGACATCATGGACATCCATTTATATTTTGAAATTTGAAAAATATGTTTTATTTCATTTTGCATTTTGAAAAATAGGTTCTACTTCTTTTTACAATTTGCAGTTGCACTATACATCCATGTGTTTAAATATTAAAAAAGCATTGATGATTGGAATTTGTCATTATCAAACATATATGAATTATTTATTGATCATGTTTCTTACTTATTCTTGTTTATTGATCATGTATATTGATGCTGATTTTTTGTTACTTATGTTATTTATGCTATATATTTAGCTCTCATGTATTTATGTTATATAAATATTTATTGGTCATGTTTCTGCATTATTTGCTTTTGCTATATATATAATTCTGTGTTTGCATTATTCTGTAATTGGAAAGTATATCAAGAAAGTTTATATATATATATAGTCGAACCTATTGTTGAACCTCATCCAAACCTCATCGGAAAATTTGAACCTAATCCTTGCCGAACCCAAACTTGAACCGTGTGACTTAGGGAACAACATGAGGAGTGGAAGGTCTCATGGTGTCAAAAATAAACACAAAACACATGAGTATTCTGAAGAATGGATCTCTTCTTATTATGTTTTTTTCTGTGAGTATGTTGGTTTTGTTTAGATAGTTTTTTCTATGTTTTTGCAGGGTGTTGATCGGGGCACGTCCCTAGCAGTAGATCAGGGAAGGTCCCCTGCCATTGATCAGATGAGTAGACGACCCTCGAGGCAACAGGTATAATTCATTGCAATGGCATAAATATAATATGGAGCATCATGTTTTTTTTGTTATGTCTTTTTCTTGTGTATATTGGATTCATTATGATAATGTTTTCTACATTTTTTTGGCAGGGGGATGATCGGGGCAAGTCCCCAGCTGTGGATCAGACGACACCAACATCGAGGCATCAGGTATACCTAATTGTAATTTTAGGAATCTATCATGATCGATTTGTTTTTTTAATATATATTTTTTCCTCAATCTATTGCTTTCACATCAGTAATGTTTTATGTATTTTTGTTGCAGACCACTAATTCGACGTATGATCCAATGTCAAAGCAATCAATAAATTTTGATATGGATGAGCTGATGTGCGATCCTAACATTTGATCTTGTCTAGACCCGATTACGATGATAGAGAATATCCTAAAAAATAATAATGAGGATATCCTTCCTCTGCTATTCATTCAGTCGCAGACAAATGAGATTAGAGCAAAGGTTTATGTTTGGGTAAAGAGATCTCATGTCTTGAAAGTAAGTTGCGGAATCTTGAATTAGAATATAAATTCATTTAGTATTTTATAATTTTTACTTGTATATGATGGTGAACTAAAATATGGTTTGAATTGCCAGGATTATTGGCGCTGTCGCCGACACACTAGTGGTCAAGGACAGGTTGGCACTAGTGATGTTCATGGAGAGTCGTCACATGAGCAAATGACTTCACGTGCATCTCATGTGCCATTGTTGCCAACTGAATAGTCGGCAACACATTCCATGACACCCCAGAGGCTAGTTGTGAGTGCACCCGCTAGTGACCAGCGCATGCCAGATCGTGCAGAATAAGGGGTAGATGTAGAGATTGCTAGTAATGATATTGTTGAAGCGACATTTCCTAGATCTTCCAGTGTCACTAGCATGGGTACACTACAGACCACTTTTTTGGTTGACGGAGAGCTCATTCCAATAAAGATAGAGAAGATCCTAGGTATTTATACATTGTTCAAGTTAGTGTTTATAATTTGATTGTAATATACTGATAAAACATTGTTTTTCAACTAATGATGGCATGATCGTTTTGCAGGAAATGATGTTTTTTATAAACATCTAAATGATTTTTCATTGGAGATATTTGGGCCCACCATCCGCACACGGTGGGATAAACAAAGTAAAAATTTAAAAGATGAGCTCAATAATCGCTTGGTTGGCATGTTCAGCAACGAGACCTTTAATCGAGCTGAGGTCCTAAAGAAGGCTGGACAACATATGAAGATTGTCTGGAACCAATATACGGTTCATCTAGAAAGGAACCCTAGGTATGAGCGCCCTCCGATGATTCCAGCAAGAGAGTGGAAATCCCTAGTGGAAGATGGAAAGGAGAGGGCTTTGAGAAAAGAAGGAAAGCTACCACCGGGCACAGGGAGGTATGCAATACTTTCCACAATGTAATTCTAAACCTTATTATTATTAATTTTTAGATCAAATTTAAAACATCTAACGTATTTCAACACTTTCATAAGCTGCCAGACACATCAAAGGCCACAAAGTCAAGACAAGATTCAGCACAAGCTTGGGCCTTATGGTTATTCGAATTTGGCGGCACGAATTGTAAGTATCGAAAAACCAATATTGCATCCAAATAATAAATTGCAAATTATTTCCGTTTTATTGCACTGCAAAAGGTAAATTCATGAATTATGCAAATATGCAGGCCGACCAATTCAAGTAAGTTCCCACTGAGGAAGACTTGAAGCTTGGCTTCCAACACGACTTTGGAGTTGTTGTTGAACTCCGAAAAAGATTGTCTGGGCAAACATAGTCTTCTGGTGATCCACCTTGCGCACAGGTATATAAAATCAATATAGTTTAATGCAGATTTATTACTTGTGAAATCTATTCGTTATAAATATTTCCCATAAACTATTGACTCTGTTTTGAGCAGGAAAGCAACAATCCACTTAATGTCGAGGATGGAGAACAACCAATCGAAGATAATGCTTTGAATCCTGGTAATTAATTTATTCATATGCTACAATTTTAAATATTGCATTGGAGATGGCGAATATTAATTGTACTTTTCCATGTTTCAATTGCAGAGCATGTAGAGGGTCACATTGTATAGGATGAGCCTAGACAAGAATACAAAGTACATGATGTGGCCACAACAGGTGAAAAAACACCTTTGTAATGTTTTTTTAAATTAAATACTTGTCATTATAATATCAGAAGATATCAATGTAACATTTTCACATTATTGCAGCAAATCCAGACCCCTTGCTGCAACATCCACGTCACGAGTACTCTACTAGGCAGACAACACGACAAGTTTATGAAGCCCCAAGAACTGAACAACAAGTTCCAGAAGATGAGTTTCTTGCTAATTTTGTCAAGAGAAAAAAACCTAAAAAGAAGTGACTGAAGAAACACTATGTGTACATTTTTTGATAATATAATGTCATGCTTAATTTTATGCCTACTTAATGAATGAATATTTTAATGAATGTTACCTTTTTTTGAATGAATGGTAAATGTTTATTTACTGATGAAATCTGCATGTTTGCAAATTTTTTTTTTTTCAAGTACATGCGTTGGGTATGGGGAATTGAAAGTGATGTGAGGGGGGGGAGGGGCCATAAGAGCTTCCACCTTCACGTGGTTGGCCCTGTTCAGTAGAGAATATTAAACTATTCTTGAAACAAAGAGGAGTTGAATGAGGCCACATAAGTGAGACCACACTATTGTGATCACAAGATCAACTAGGTTTCAACCCATCAAATCCTTCACACTTGCAAGTGCTCATCTCAAGCACACAAGGGTTTCACCATTAAATAAACACTTGTAGGTTCACCAACCGAAATACTTGTCTTTCAAAACAATAAGAAGGAAATTTTAGCCCAATAAACCCCCCTAGCTATAAGAAGTCAATTCCAACCAAAGTTGGCCACTTCGCCATCCGTATCACAGAAGTGAACATCCAAGTACATCATCACATCACATTCCCAAGAAAGGTGTCTCTCCAAACTCCATCAATCATGACATCGCATCAAGCTCCAAGTCCTTGAAACAAATCATCTCACCATGCTCAAGGTCTTCGCATTAGTGCTCCTGTCGACAACAGGTCCATTTATCACCGATAAAACCTACCCTATACAATATATAGTCTTTCCAAAACCAGATAAGTTTGTCCATACTAGAGATTACATGATTATGATGGTTTAGTCTTATCCAACTATGTCTAGATGGTCAATTTTAAAATGCTTTCTACTGTGTTCTTCCCCCAAGGGGTCCTTTGACTTTGTGATAGTTAATTACCAATCAAATAAATGGATCTTCAAAGGATTGATTTCTCATCAAATATTACAACTATTTATCATGCTTGAGATAAAAATTAAGTGTTATTAGTGTGGTTACAATACATTAGATTGGCAAAGTATAAATGTCCTTGTCAACAATGCAATGTAGGGAAGTGATCAAGGTCGTATGCTTTAGTAACAAAACCAACAATATGAAGAAATTAAAATGACATTAAAAGGGACCAATTCATTGAATTGAATGGCCCTAAATATTGTCATATTTGATATTGTCCTAAGTATTGGCATATCTTTCCAGTTCCCAGGTCATTCACTATGAAAAATTCTAGACTTAGCACCTCAAAATTATTTGTTCACCTATTGGTCACATCTTCATGATGCCTTTGCACAAGGATTCAGTATTCTTCTTATAGGTGGGAGGTGCCTCAATTCTTTCCTTCTTCTATGTTCAATGTCAAGTAGACTCAAACCCAACTCAATGTGCAACCAACTCCTCAAAGTCCTCCAAGGCCTTAAGAATGTTCAACCCTTGGGTACATGTTGTCAAAAAAATGTGCATAACTACCCAAGGCATCCCAAGTCTTTAAAGAATTCCATATCGTCAATGAAAATGTCAATTCTTATTAAAAAACAACAAATGGAGAGTGGAAAATGAATTACAGTGTTAAAATAGGTTCTCTTAGCATAACTCTTCTCAACTAATAAATCCTTTTCATGTCATCTGAACCAATGTTGAAAACCTCGCCGAAAAATCAGTGACTTTTTAAAAAGTCACGAGTTTTTCCCTAAGTTGAAAAATCGGCTGGGAAAAATCATGATTTTTTAAAAAGTCGTGGAGGCGCGACTTTCGACTTTTTCAGCGACTTTTTAGTAAAAAGCACGGGTTGACCCAAAAACTCGCCCAGGCCTCCGTAATGGAAAAAATCTCCAAGGAGTCTTTTTCACAGTTTTAAAAACTCAGGTTTAAAAAAAAAATTGATGAGTTTTGTACAAGTGACATTGATGTCAACAATACTAAATGGTAATGTTAAATTCTTAAAGGAAAAGTGACATTCTCTTTATCTTTCATTTTCCATCCTTTTACTTAAATTTTTAACATTACCATTAATTGTTTCAGGATGTTTGAGAGTGGCTCCAACCTCATCGGACTTCATATGCAAAAAGTAGAATTTTAGATCCCATTCAGAATTCAACAGACATAATGGTTTTCAGGATTTCAGGATTGCAACGTTTCCACTAGATTCTATCATGTATGTGGGTAAGGGATTGGAATTTAATGAAGCACATCAAGCTCTCTATGTACCTTTGATGTTGGTGGTGTCGATGCCTGATTGTTGAAGTTGATTGAATTCCTCTGTCATGACCTTAATAAAAAATGTACACTTCAGTCAAGCAAAATCACTTATTAAGCATGGGAAGCTCTTTCTACCTTATTTTAACGATTGGATTAAGAAGTCTCATCAAAATTGTAGGGTGTTGATTGATGTCCTTGGAGGATCAACTTCGAGATTAGAGGTAGAGGCAAGGGCTAGAGCCTAGAGGTGGGGGAACATGGTGCTATTGATGAATAGGATCCCAAACATAGACAATGATTTTGATGATTATGTTCTTTCAATTTTGATTTAGATATGTATTGCACTTGTGCAATTTTGATAATATTTTGTCTCTAATGGTTTGGAATCATAGCTTGGTATCTTTAATATATATATTTTTCATTAAAATTGTAAAATTTTATGTATTTTTTAGCAGTACGAGTCATTGAAATCAAACCGCTCCAAGTTATTTGCATCCAATACATCTATATATCAGTGCTTTCTCCATATTTATGTTCCAAGGTGTTTATCTGATGTTATTGTTGCTTTATATGTTTAAAATTCTGAAAAAAAAAATGAATGTATTTTGTATTTTTCAATGTTTGCCGACTTTTGCTGATTTTTCCTGATTTTTTTGCCAATGTTGCCGAGAAGTTGTATTCGGGACCCTTGCCGACTTTTTGCCAATGCTGACTTTTTCAACATTGATTTGAACCTCTATTTATACTTCATTTTGGGTAGAAAACTATTGTAACTGTCACCCTTTATAACAAAATATTAAGAATTCTTCCATTAAGGGAAGAGTTTGAGGGATTTTGTAAGAGGGAAAGTTAATTTCCTTTCCATTTATTTTTAAGAGAAAGGAGGTAATTGTAGTTTCAAAAATAATAAAAGTCAACAAGGTAAGAAGGGTCCCATCGTAATAATTCTATTGGATAAGTCATAAAAGGAGTAATTATATTACATCTCATCTAATAGAAAACCAAGCATTTAAATTTGTTGAATGGATCAAATAGCTCCAACAATAATAGGCTTATGGTATTCTCAAGGAAATCAATACCCGTTTTAAGCAACACCACAATCAACACTAGATTCCACACCATTATAAGTTTAGTTCCAGAGTGTAGGAAAAAGAGTGACTTACAAGTTCCCACAAGAAGATCAAGCCACTTCCTTAAAGGTCTTACATTTGTTAAGATTAAACCAAATAGACTAGCAAGATCACTAAAAGAAACATAATCACAAGATAGACACAGAATTTACCCTGGGAAACCCTCATGGGGTAGAAAACCTAGCAAAGCTTTCCTCAATAAGATGATCAACCAAAATACAATATGTGCTCCAAGACTTGTCCTTCTTCTCTACCTCACATGCAGACCTCCTAGACACAAGTGTGCTACTTTCTAAGTTGTGGAAGTGTGTCAAATGAGGAGCTCTCCTCCTCTACTTATACTGATTCCCGACTGACCAAAATCCCTAATGGGCCGACCTCTCCTAGTGAAGTCTAATAACCCCTAAAATATAAACTCAGGGCCGACCCCCACATGGTGGGTCTAATAACCCTAGTTACCACAAAACCATCGGAGTAATAAACATCTCCGGATACATAATAGAATCACCTCGGAGGGATGAAACATCTCCGGAATAATAATGTACAAATATAATATTCTTAGAAGTTACAATATTCAACACTCCCCCTTAACGAGAAGGATATTATAACAACATCTGCAGGAGTAAGGAGTCATCGACTACATCATACATGATACATCTATAAATCATTAGAAGCTTTCTTCAATACATCATCATCAGTAACTTAACCAGTTACTGGAACAACATCATCATCTCATGATCATCAGCATCGTCATCACACGATCATCAACATCGTCATCACTCGATCATCAGCATCGTCATCACACGATCATCAGCATCGTCATCACACGATCATCAGCATCATCATCACACGATCATCAGCATCGTCCTCACATGATCATCAGCATCGTCATCACATGATCAATCCAAACCATTCATTTAGGACTATATCCAAGGATGATTTAATCCCCACCATACATTTAGGACTATGTCCAAGGATGACTTAATCCTCTTCCCGTACATTTAGCACTATGTCCAAGGATGACTTAATCCTCTTCCCGTACATTTAGGTCTATGTCCAAGGATGACTTAATCCTCTTCCTGTACATTTAGGACTATGTCCAAGGATGACTTAATCCTCTTCCCGTACATTTAGGACTATATCCAAGGATGACTTAATCTTCACCTCGTACATTTAGGACTATGTCCAAGGATGACTTAATCCTCTTCCCATACATTTAGGACTATGTCCAAGGATGACTTAATCCTCACCCAGTACATTTAGGAATATGTCCAAGGATGACTTAATCCTCTTCCCGTACATTTAGGACTATGTCCAAGGATGACTTAATCCTCACTCCTGTCCATCAAGGACTTCATTCTCGGAGGCCATACGTCTATGGATTCTTTTAGAACATATGTTCAAGGATGATACAATCCCACCTGTATCCTCATCAATACAAGTATCATCAAAAGCATGTATCCTCATCAATACATATATCAAAAGCATGTATCCTCACCAATACATATATCATCAAAAGCGTGTATCCTCACCAATACATATATCATCAAAAGCGTGTATCCTCACCAATACATATATCATCAAAAGCATGTATCCTCACCAATACATATATCATCAAAAAGCATGTATCCTCACCAATACATATATCATCAAAATCATGTATCCTCACCAATACATATATCACCAAAAGCATGTATCCTCATCAATACATATATCATCAAAAGCATGTATCCTCACCAATACATATATCATCAAAATAAAAGCAAGTAAAATAAGTATTCTAAGTATAAGAGTCCTAAATCTAAATAATCTAAGTATAAGTATCCAAGTGTAGTAAACAGGTATCCAAATCATCGACCTTGCTGTCGATGAGGCTATCTCATCATCAGTGACTACACTGCTCCCCCTTTCGAGGAGGGTCCTTTTGAACTACACCAAGCTTGTCTTGGAAGTATTCAAATTTCACTTGAGACAAAGGTTTGGTCAAAATATCAGCAATTTGATCCTCAGTGCTCACATACTCAAACTTAATAGATCCTCTCTGCACCATATCTCGTATATAAAAGTATCGGATCTCTATGTGTTTTGACTTATTGTGGAATACAGGATTTTTTGTCATCTTGATACAATTTTGATTGTCACACATAATCACAGTGGGATCCATTTCTAAGTCAAACACTCCAGATAGTAGTTTCCGAAGCCATACTTCTTCAAAGCTAGCAGAGCAGGAAGCTATATATTCTACTTCAGCAGTACTAAGAGCCACACTGGATTGTTTCTTGCTGAACCAAGAGATCATGGCAGATCCAAGACCATAACATCCACCTGATGTACTCTTCCTGTCTGAAACACTTCCTACCCAATCGGAATCTGAGTAACCATGTAATCTGAGTTCATGATTTCCAAGGTAGTATAGACCAAAATCTAATGTACCTTTTAGATACCTCATTACATGCTTTGCAGCTATTAGGTGAACCTTCCTTGGTTCTACTAGATATTGACTTAGAGTATTTATAGCAAAGCATATATCTGGTCTGGTATTTGTTAAATACAACAAAGACCCAATTATTTGTCTATATAGAGTTACATCCACTAATTCTGATGAATCATCAACTAATAACTTCAAGTTGGACTCCATGGGAGTAGCCATGGCTTTACACTCCAACATATCAAATCTTTTCAAAATCCCCACAGCATACTTACCTTGATTTAAAAAGATTCCTTTTGTTTTTTGCCATACTTCTAGACCTAAGAAGTAGTGCATTAATCCAAGATCCTTCATTTCAAATTCTGAAGAAAGCTTCTTCTTACATTCGATAATTTGATTCTCATTTCCTGTTAGAAATCGATCATCTACATACAATAGTAATATAACAGGTTCATCATCCATAACCTTGAGATAAAGATTTGGATCAGCTTTACTCTTGGTAAAGCCCATGCTTGTTAAGAAACTATCAATCCTTCCGTACCAAGCTCTGGAAGCTTGCTTCAATCCATACAAAGCCTTTTTCAGCTTGCATACATGTGTTCTTCCATCTTTAACCTCAAATCCTTGTGGTTGTTCTATGTACACTTCTTCTTCAATGACACCATTCAGGAAGGATGATTTAACATCCATTTGGTATAATTTCCACTTCATCATAGATGCAAGTGCCATGATAGTTCTAATTGATGTGTACCTAGCAACTGGTGCAAATGTTTCTTCATAGTCTATTCCCTCCTTTTGAGAGAATCCTCTGGCTACAAATCTTGCCTTGTATTTTTGCCTTGTATTTTTCAATGCTACCATCTGCAGCATGTTTTATCTTGAATATCCATTTGGAAGAAACCACACTTTTATCCTTTGGTTTGGGAACTATAACCCAAACATCATTTTTCATTATTGACTGGTACTCTTCTATCATTGCTTCTACCCACTCTTTCTTCTGAGCTTCCTCCTCATAGCTAGTAGGTTGTTGATCCACAAGATCACACATCAAGGCCACATAGTTGGATACTAACTTAGTTGGATACTAACTTGGGTTTCTTCCTTTCTCTAGTGGAACCTTTAGGAGCTCCATATTTTTCAGCTCCTTGAATAATGTCTCTAGCCCATGTTGGCCTTCTTTTTCTAGATAGATTTGTAATGGGGGGTTCTTGAGGTTCTATCATGTCATGGTCTTCTGGTGCATCATCTTCAGGGATGGGTACAGCTTCTGTGACTCTAGGAGGTGTATCTTCTTCATAGATTTCTTCACGTTGGCACTTCGTAGATTTCTTGATAGTTGCTTCTTCATCAAATGTTACATCTCTACTTATCTCCATATGATGAAAACCAGGTATGTAAATTCTGAAAGCTTTGGATGTTTCACAATATCCAACAAATATTCCCTTCTTACCAGAGGGATCCAACTTGGTTCTCTTTTCTTTTGGAATGTGAATATACACAGGACACCCAAATATTTTGAGATGACTTACCTCAGGATTCTTTCCTGTGAACACTTCTTCTGGAGTCTTAAATTCAAGAGCACTATGAGAAAGTATATTTTGTACATAGACAGTTGTCCTGGCTGCTTCAGCCCATAGATACATGTGAAGATTTTGATCATGTATCATAGTCTTTACAGCTTCCATGATAGTTCTATTCTTTTTTTCAGCAACCCCATTTTGTTGGGGATTGTAGGGAGTGGTTAGTTCCCTCTTGATTCCAGCTTCTTTACAAAAGTCTTCAAATTCCTTTGAAGTATATTCTCCGCCATTATCTGTTCTGAGAATCTTGATTTTTTTTCTGAGAGGTTTTCTATTAAGGCCTTGAACTCTTTGATTTTTTCCAAAGACTTCATTCTTACCTTTTAGAAAGTATATCCAAGTTTTCCTTGAATAGTCATCAATGAAAGAGAGATAGTATTCAAACCCACTTAGGGATGTGGTGGGCATTGGTCCACATACATCTGAGTTTATTAATTCCAAAATGTTCTTAGTCTTTGTTTCACTCTTTGGAAAAGGGTTCTTGACATTCTTCCCTTTTTCACATCCTTTGCATGAGCCATTATGGTCAATCTTTAAATCTGGTAATCCTATGAACACCTTGCTCGCATAGGGTAAAGCCTTGTAGTTAATGTGAGCAAGCCTTCTATGCCTTAGTTCACTGAGGCTAGTGGTTTCATGGACAAGGGTAGTTTCTGGGTGACCCTTGAATTTGTAGAGACCTCCTTCTTCTTCACCAATGACAATTGCATCCTCAATAGATTTTCCTTTGGGCCACATAAGTACTTGACCATCAATAAATGCAATTCTAAATCCTTTCTTATCTAGTGTTGAGATAGAAAGTAGGTTCTTCTTCAACCATGGAACATATAAAATTTCTTTCATCTTCAAGGGTGTTCCAGAATCAAGCTTGTAGCTTGCTTCACCAATTCCCTTGATGGGATATTGATAATCATCTCCTAGAGATACCTTTTGTGGGGAAGAATTTTCTTCAAGTCTTGAGAGAGATTTCTTTTGACCTGTCATGTGCTTTTGAAGCACCATTATCAATGAGCCATGTATCTTCTCCAAGATACACAGATCCAGAGAGTGCAGAAAATAGAACATACTCTTCTGCATCTTCTTCTTCATTCCTTCTAGATCTTTTCCTAGGGAGAGGCCTTTCTTCTTCTTCTTCTTCATATTTGGATCTTTTTTTATGAGACCTTACTTCCTCTTCTTCTTCTTCTTCACTATCATCTTCTGCAAGATGTGCTTGATGTCTTTTGTAGTGAATATTTTTCTTCTTGATTGAAGGACATAATCTTGCAATGTGTCCTATCTTATGACAGTTGAAACATTGGAAGGAAGAGAACTTTCGTTTTCCTTTCTTCTGAAATCTTTGTGGAGATTGAGACTCCTTGTGCTTGTCCTTCTTGAAGTAAGATTGATTCTTTCTTCTCTTAGTGTGAGTAGCCAAGGCTTGATCATCCTCCTTGAGAAGGGCTTCTCTGTTGGCTACCCTAGCTTCTTCTTTAACACAATATTCCCATACTACATCAAACTTCATACTCTCTTTTATGGCACACATAGTTTGTATAAATGACTCCCAAGGTTTAGTGAGACCATTTAGAGCAGTCATCACAAGTTCATCTTCATCAAGAGTATCACCAATGGCCTCTAGTTGTTTCTTGAATTGGGAGACCCTTGAGAAGTAGTCTTGAATGGATTCTCCTTTGTGCATCTTGGTACTCTTCAACTGAGTTCTTAGGTTCATCTTCCTATTGATGTTCTTTCCCTCATACATCCTTCTTAGGGCATCATACATTTCCTTTGGGGTCTTCTTGGAAGCCACTTGGGGAATCAAGTGGTCTTTAATAGAATCAACTATGATTCTCTTTTCCCTAATCAAATCCTTCCTATGCTTCTCTTTGGCTTCATCTCCTTCAGGTTCAACAACTTCATCCTTGATATAATGAGCAAGATCATTCTCTTCAAGAATGAGACCAATTCTGTATTTCCATGCCCAGAAATTCTCTATACCTTCAAGCTTGTCTTCAAGCTTAGTACTTGGAGCCATATTCTCTTGGGGGAGTCCAAGAGATTGGAGTTTAAGAGATGGAGTAATACTTACCAGGAGATGTACTTTGCTTTCCAGATCTGCAACAGAATTTTTGGTTTATCGCAATTTTGGTAAAATTAGGGTTTGACTTTTTTGAAGTTCTATCCAACCAAAAATCTTGATCTAGGGCTCAAAAGATTGATTTTGAGAAGGGATATTCAACCATGCAACCAAAAATACTAACCTTTTGCAGAAACCCTAATTCTTGGGAGAGAGAGAGAAAGATAATTTCACCTTGTGAAAGATGTTCTATTCAGGCTAGCTCTGATACCATGTTAAGAATAAACCAAATAGACTAGCAAGATCACTGAAAGAAACATAATCATAATATAGACACAGAATTTACCCTGGGAAACCCTCATGGGGTAGAAAACCTAGCAAAGCTTTCCTCAATAAGATGATCAACCAAAATACAAGATGTGCTCCAAGACTTGTTCTTCTTCTCTACCTCACATGCAAACCTCCCAGACACAAGTGCGCTACTTTCTGAGTTGTGGAAGTGTGTCAAATGAGGAGCTCTCCTCCTCTACTTATACTGATTCCCAACTGACCAAAATCCCTAATGGGGCCGACCTCTCCTAATGAAGTCTATTAACCCCTAAAATATAAACTCAGGGCCGACCCCCACATGGTGGGTCTAATAACCCTAGTTACCAAAAAACCATCGGAGGAATAAACATCTCTGGATACATAATAGAATCACCTCGGAGGGATGAAACATCTCTAGAATAATAATGTACAAATATAATATTCTTAGAAGTTACAATATCAAATTGTTGATATTTTGACCAAACCTCTGTCTCAAGTGAAATTTGAATGCTTCTGAGACAAGCTTGGTGTAGTTCAAAAGGACCCTCCTCGAAAGGGGGAGTAGTGTAGTCACTGATGATGAGATTGCCTCATCGACAACAAGGTCGATGATGTGGATACCTGTTTACTACACTTGGATACTTATACTTAGATTATTTAGATTTAGGACTCTTATACTTAGAATACTTATTTTACTTGCTTTTATTTTGATGATATATGTATTGGTGAGGATACATGCTTTTGATGATATATGTATTGATGAGGATACATGCTTTTGATGATATATGTATTGGTGAGGATACATGCTTTTGATGATATATGTATTGATGAGGATACATGCTTTTGATGATATATGTATTGGTGAGGATACATGCTTTTTGATGATATATGTATTGGTGAGGATACATGATTTTGATGATATATGTATTTATGAGGATACAGGTGGGATTGTATCATCCTTGAACATATGTTCTAAAAGAATCCGTAGACGTATGGTCTCCGAGAATGAAGTCCTTGATGGAAAGGAGTGAGGATTAAGTCATCCTTGGACATAGTCCTAAATGTACGGGAAGAGGATTAAGTCATCCTTGGACATAGTCCTAAATGTACGGGAAGAGGATTAAGTCATCCTTGGACATAGTCCTAAATGTACGGGGTGAGGATTAAGTCATCCTTGGACATAGTCCTAAATGTACGGGAAGAGGATTAAGTCATCCTTGGACATAGTCCTAAATGTACGGGGTGAGGATTAAGTCATCCTTGGACATAGTCCTAAATGTATGGGAAGAGGATTAAGTCATCCTTGGACATAGTCCTAAATGTACGGGGTGAGGATTAAGTCATCCTTGGACATAGTCCTAAATGTACAGTGGGGATTAAATCGTCCTTGGATATAGTCCTAAATGAATGGTTTGGATTGATCATGTGATGACGATGCTGATGATCGTGTGATGACGATGCTGATGATCGTGTGATGAAGATGTTGATGATCGTGTGATGACGATGCCGATGATCGTGTGATGATGATGCTGATGATCGTGTGATGACGATGCTTTCTATCTTAGCATATTGAATCTTAACATGATCACTGAAAGAAACATAATCACAAGATAGACACAGAATTTACCCTGGGAAACCCTCATGGGGTAGAAAACCCAGCAAAGCTTTCCTCAATAAGATGATCAACCAAAATACAAGATGTTCTCCAAGACTTGTCCTTCTTCTCTACCTCACATGCATACCTCCCAGACACAAGTGCGCTACTTTCTGAGTTGTGGAAGTGTGTCAAATGAGGAGCTCTCCTCCTCTACTTATACTAATTCCCGACTGACCAAAATCCCTAATGGGGCCTACCTCTCCCAATGAAGTCTAATAACCCCTAAAATATAAACTCAGGGCCGACCCCCACATGGTGGGTCTAATAACCCTAGTTACCACAAAACCATTGGAATAATAAACATCTTCGGATACATAATAGAATCACTCAGAGGGATGAAACATCTCTGGAATAATAATGTACAAATATAATATTCTTAGAAGTTACAATATTCAACAACATTGTCACCAAGTAGTGGGTGAGAATTGACATGAACTTATCTTAATGCCATTCCTTGATTCACATATGAAAAGTCGTGTTTTTTTTTTTTTCATTTGTCGAGAATATCTATAATATGGGTCGTCATCTATGTCTAGATTTGTTTCATAGAAAAACAATGACATCGTGGACTTGGGACATGATCACAATGACAGAAGCTGACCAAGGAATACATATCAAATGTAGACTATCATATGTTCGAAACTTCATTTTCTTTTGGATTCAATTGTTGGGGGAAAACAGTGGTTGGGGTTAATAATTTGCATATCAAATGTTTGAAACTTCATTTTCTTTTGGCTTCAATCATTGGGGGGAAATAATGGACGGGGTTAATAATTTGCATAAATATCTTGGAAAAATTGCAAGGAGAGGAGGCAACCAAATTATCGCATCCAGTTCTATGCAGGACAACTGAACATGCTAACTCATTTTTATCTTGAGTTGTGAATCAAGACAAGACTTATTGCTAATGTATGGTGAAACTTTTTCCAACTTTAACCATTTTCTTTTGATAGTCAATTGGTATCATGATTATATTCTTTGATAGTCAATTCCTTGATACTTTATTTTTCACAACACAAGTGCTTTGCTATTAGGTTATTCTTGGCAGTATATTGATTTTGATGACTCAAACACATTTCTTGTTATGTGTTCTTTCAAAGCAATTAATTGTGTAAATGAACCGATGTATTTGGAGCCCGGATGGAGCATTTGTTGGTATGCATATTTCCCTTCTTGGTGTATAGTGTTGGAATTTATATCTTATGTCATAACAATTTCTTCATATGGTAGACTGAAAAAACCATTATTACCTTAAGAACAACTATATGGGAAGCACTATTTTGATATAAACTAACTTGTAGGAGTGGCATTTTTTTTAGTATATAGTTCACATATATTCTTATAATGATACTTGTGAAATTGCTTGGTGGTTGTGTCTCTATTTCAACATCTTGCTTAGCTATTGAATCTATAGATCTTATTCTTTGGAGGTGTTGTCCACCGAGATGCACACCAGTAGCAGAAAAATTTCGAAAGCTATTCCCTCACTACAAGTGGGGAAAGTGTGTCCTTGGGGGCAAGCAATGAGCCAGGTACTGTCACCTGAATCCCAAATCCTCCGTTTAGGCTAACTCCTAACGAAGCCAAGGGGGGTAGTCCCTACAAAGAGTTTACTATGGCTCAATGTGTTTTAATGTTTTTGGTGTATGGTGATGCGGATGGGTGTTTTTTAGGAGTTTGGAATGAGAAACCACAATTTGAAATAGACACAAGATAAAATGCAATCCACATTGCAAAACAGTATATAAAGACTTGGAATTTTAAATGGCATCCATAATATGAACTTTAAGCAAATGACAAGGACATATGGTCCAGCTTTAAAAAAGTAAGAGTGTGAAGAGACAAGTGCCTTATGGAGTCAAAAAGGTGCTTGGGATGCTTAAATACAAGTCTAAATAGAAATGTTCGTGAGATCGTTTTGCAATTTATCTTGGTAAATTTAAAGTTTTAGTGGTCTAGATTATTAGGATAAGAACAACAAGGTAAGCAAATCGATTGGAAAGGTATACTTTCAATGGCTTCCCCTCTGATGGTATGTCGGACCGCCCAGATGTCAAGGAGTAAGTGTCTAAAGACTTAACTACTCTGATGTCTATGATAGTGGTAACTTCCGGCCCCACCAGGTTTAGGAACTTTTCCCACTACCTGAGTATGTCTTGAATGATCAATGCCGGTTCGTTGGTTGTGGGGGTAAAAATTTTATTATTTTATCGAAAAATTATCAACCCCAATACCTTTCTGAGTACTAGCCCAACCTTTTTAGGTTGGCAAAGCATACGGGTGTTGGATAGCAACCAAGATAAATTATTAAAGGGGGAGTGTGAGTTGGAAAGTTTTAAAATTATTGGAGCACACAGTTCAACTCTTCGACAAAGAGTGCTCTTGACTTTGTCTTATGACAAGGTTCAAGAGACTTAGTTATTCTATATGCCTAATGCAGGGAAAATGCAAAATTAATATGCTATCCGACAGAGAGTGCTCTTGACTTGGGTTATTGCAAGTTCAAGAGACTTAGTTCCTTTTAAAGAAAGACAAAGTGCAAGCTTATGAAACCAAACATATGATAGCTCAACAAAATGAAAAAAGCACTAACGACAATGTTAAGTGACAAAAATAAACTAATCTAGCAACCTAGCATTCTGAAAAGTAAACTAATCTAGCAATTAGTACTTCTAATGATGCAAAAATTTAAACTAAACTAAGCAAAGCAAAACTAAGCTAGAAATCAAACCACTCAAAGAACACTACAAACTTCCCCAAATGGGGGAAGTTGGGTATGGGGGATTAAAAACCCCACTTACGAACTTATTGATTAAGTACAATATTTTTTAGGAATTTCAACCATTTGAAGAGACTTAGAGAGTGGAAGAAGGCCTTAATGGCTTCTTTTTACAAAAGGAGAGTGATTGACTTTGTCTTCTTGTTTCAAATCCCAAGTGTTTTGGATCTTCTTGGTTTTTGGTACTTGGTTTGGAATCTCCTTTTGGTTTTGCAATGGTTCTTCTCTTCACTTTGATTAATTCCTCCTCTTCTTATGCTTCAAATATTCTCCTTGAGTTTGCTTTTATCACACCTACAAAACAATGTAAATCAAACTACAAGTACCCTTTAGCATTAGTCAAATCAAACAAAATGAAACTAGATGCACTTAGACCTAAGTATTAAATGAGATGCAACTTTTCAATGAGATCTAGATGCAACTATTCAAAGTAGACTAGATGCAACTGTTCAAAGTAAACTAGATACAAAGCCTAGAATGAGATCTACACTATATGCAAACTAACAAATTGAAATGCAACTAGAATGGGACTAGACGTAAGATCTAAAAAATGCCTAAGTGTTTAACTTTTCACATGCATAAAACTACTAGCAAGATACAAAAATGGATCTAGCTATCAACTAGATCTTAACCACTAACAAGTCTTTAAAATGTTTTTGTTATGATTTAGGGTAGACTTAGAAGTGGACGAGAGGAGACAAGGAGGAGAAGATCAAAGGAAAAACAAGAGGAAGGGTAAAGCCAAACTTGGGATGGACGAAAGGGATGAAGACAGGAGACTTGAAGGGGGACAAGAGGGAAAATGGAAGGAAAAATTAAGGTGGACGAGAGCAAATGAAAAGAAGGAAGGCAAGGGAAAACGAAAGGAGAAGAGGCCAAAAAAAGGTAAGACGAGAGCTAGAAGGAGAGGAGAAAAGGTAAGGGGAAGACGAGAGCAAGGAAGGAGACTAAAGCTAAGATGAGAGGAAGGAGAGAAGGAAGACAAGGTAGGAAAGAAGAACTATGGCTTAGAAGAAAAGACTAGCAATCAAAGACAAAGACTCAAGGAGAAAGTGGAGGGCTTGAAGAAAAGAAGCCCTTGGAACCAGGTAACCAGTTTGAAAGTAATGTTTTGTTTTGATGGAGAGAAGCAAACTCTTAGCTTCAAGTGCAAATCTTAAGATCTTGTCTTTGGGAGGCTTCCGGAAAACACAAGTGTTAGGGAAAAATATAGATGGAGAGGAGGGAGATACAACCAAGTTCACCTCCACTCTATCTTTTGGATACTTGCACACATGCAAAACTTATACAAACAAACTAGATCATGCTTAGGGTAGTAGACTAAATCGAAATAAAAGACAAACAAGCATTACCGATGACAGTTTGTGCTCTTAAACAAGCCTAAAACCAACAAATAACTTGGACCATCAAATATTTGTTCTTTGCTCTTAAGAAAGAGATCTAAGCTAAACAATGATTAAGCATGAACTAATATAATTTAAACAAGGGCAAGTATCACCTCAATGATGGAAATATTTGCTCACAAACACATAGTGCACACCGTAGACCTCCAAAGCCAACTTTATTTCCAATATGTAGCAATAGCCACAACCTTTACAATCTCAGCAGAGTAAGTTTACAACCAAAAGTCCCTGAAGAATGAGGAGAGAAAGCCCTCATTATATAACAAAACTAGAGCATCAGTCTACCCTAATTCGAATTGGCTCAAAGGAAGCCAATAGCATTAGACACAAATTCAAATTGCCATCAAATCTCAGTCAAAACTCATGTCAAGCCAAGATTGGAGTGCTCAACTCCCTCATAACTCGAATTGTGTTGAGTTAGGGTGGGGAGGTGGCCTCCACCTAGGCAAGGCGCCCCCCATCCCATTCTTGGAAGTATCACCATCAAGTAATCATATGCCATGTGTAGAACTCAAGCTCCAAAAGGGGATATACGTGAGGATAAGGAGGTAATGCGTGAGCTTTCAAGGAGTTGGGGTGAGTGAATATAGGGGTTTACTTTGAGTTACAATGAGAGCCAAGTATTTGTGATTGCACAACTTAAGGAGGGCACCTACCATAGGCATAAATGCAACCAACCAACCCATTTATCAATTGACAACACACCAAATCGAGTTTTGCATGGATGAGGGCGAATTGGTTTGAAGGAGATCTCTTGTGTTGACTGTATACTTGACTAGGTGATGACTGAGATGATTGGAATCTTCATTAATGCCCAGTGCCATGTCAATTAGCCTTTTATTTTAATCCATTTGGATTATTTTGGAGAGATTTGGATTATCTCCAAATATTCATTTTTTAATATTTTAATTAATAATTTCTTTGTAACTGACTTTTTTGAAAAATTATTAATTATGAGGCTAAATTGACATCTAAAACTTAGGATAAACTGGTCCAGGGATCATGAATGATTTTTGGCTTAAGGTTCAAGCCTTCAATCACTGAATTCGAATCCTGGATGACTGACATATTACAGATTGATATTTTTCCATTTAAACTATGGAAAAATTTATTAAAAAATTAAAATAATTAAAAAACCCAAAACCGGAGGACCTGGTAAAAAAAATTTGAAATTTTTTCTGAGGGTCCTAGTGACCTAGGACATGACCAAAACCTATTCTAATAGTGTCTAGTAGGATTATATACATTAGTTGGACTCTAATAACCCCCCGTGGCTAAAATTTTCAAAATCGGGCATTCCAGCTTTGGAGGAAGCGGGAGAAAACCTCATCGATTATAGCTCGGCTATATGCAAAGTATAATTGACAAGGGAAAAAACTCCCTAGAATACCTTAGTTTCTTAACCAAGTCATGGGGAAATGAGCCACTCAAAATCCTACTAGTACACTTTATTACAAACCCCGTGGGGCCATGGTCATGTCGACTGAAAAACAAAACTGACTAGTCGAAACTGGCTAGGCACAAAGGATGGATCATCTGATACACTGGAACACAAACAATCATCATGTTTGTCAAATGGCGGCTCTTTAGATAATCCAACTATGGTACAAAAAAGTTGGTAACGGGAGGCTTAGTCTTTACTTATTTTCCTTTTTCCTTGATCCTTTCTTGCAAGTTTTATCTCTACCATTTTAAGACCAAAAGGGAGCGACCAAAAGGGAGCAAGGTCTTATCTCTTCCAATTTAAGACCACAATTTTAATAGGATTACTGAATTTGAGTCCTCCAGTGATTAGTTGTTTCCTTAACATGAAGTCATGCATTATGGAATCAGGTTTTTAAACTCTCACTCATACTCGTTTCGATGATTTTTTATAAACTTTTAGCACAATATGATGATCGTAGTATAAATTGCATTGTTATTAGTGAATTAAGAAAAATATATATTTAGCAATTGAAATATTACACCCTCTCTAATGCTTTCTTCTTTCTTCATATCAGTTGAAGGAAAATACAAGATATTGATAAATCTCATACCAATACAAGAAAACCAATAAGGTATACATGCAGCCTAGGTGATTCGAAAACCATTAGAAGGAGTTAATCAGTACGCAATTGAATTGTAATTGAGTAAAATTGTATATGTAGAGCATATAGTGTTGTTTTCCTAGTTTTCACTTAGAACTACACGAAGAAAATCAGCCTTATAGTCATTTTGAATATTGATATCTTTCCATGATTCTGATAACAAAGACCTGGCCTAGTTTGCACTTAGAACTACATGAAGAAAAAAAGCCATCTAGTCATTTTGAATATTGATTTTTTTTTTCCTTGGAAAAAGTCCGTAATTTTATTTCAAAAAGATGATTAAAATTACATATTGCACATGTAGTAGAATCAACAAGGATCCCTACATTTTCACATATTTCAGTCCCATATAAGCAAAAACAACAGCTTATTAAGAGTTGAACCAAAAAAGAGAAACCCAAAGTAAAACTTCGCCACAATAAGATGTAAATCTTGAACAGCAAAGAGAAACCCAAACGTTTCCATAAGAAGAAGATCTTGAATAGCAGGTAGGGCCACCGGTAATGTGCCTCTACCCCCACCGTCCACCAAGAACCCTTGACAATTAGCAATATGTCTTCAGCTTCCATCAGAACCGAAACCCTCAACAGAAGAAATAGTAGATCCAAGTCTGTGGACGAGCAGCAAACTCTATAGATCTCCCAAACCGGCGAACACAGCCAGCATCTCCTAATGAAGAAAACGGCCAGACAGATCCAGAGCACTGCCGTAGCAATGGATCTTGACCCATGAGCGTTTGCATCTGCGTAGAGCAAGAGTCGATTGGTACACCACAAAAATCAAGAAATCTTCGTTCAAGAAAATGGAGGTTCTGGCGATGGTGAGGTTCGAGTCCAAAGATCAACGAGAAAGATCCAATAGCAAGTCATAAACAGCATATCTGCACTCCTTCTCAGGAAGGGCAGCAGTGAAATCATCATAAGTATGGCCAGGATCGCCGATCTTGTCCACAGTAATCTGCTGCAGCTTCTCTCTGCAACAGAAAATGTCGACAGGACGGCAAAAAAAACAGGAATCTGCAAATCCCTGAACAACATACGATGGTAGTCGGGGAAATGATCAGAGCAGAGCCAGAACCTGTGAAGCTGCACGCGTTTACAGAACATTTATCTATCCAAACCCAAAGGCCGCAATCTTCTTCTGAGCATGGATGACACGACCCATTATTTGAGGACCTCTGTTCGAATCCTGTGGACTTCTCGGTCATCCAGGGACTGCCAGAGCTCGGCCTTTGACATTGCATTGGCGACCTCGAAGAACAGTATGCCGATTCTGGGTTTTTCCGTTTTGTGGTCCTCCAAATGAATACACTCTCCGACTGCACTCAACACTCTCGAAGGTAGGCGTCGAGTCGTTCCTTTTGCTTTCCATCTCCAGTTATAGTAAACTTATCCGGCGTCGCCTTTGATCTTACATTTGAATGGAAGGAGATAGACGAGAAGCTCCAGAAGGAGGCCGTGGAGAACATAGGGGTGGAAGTGGGAATGAGGATGCAGGTAGGAACCTCAAATCCCTCACTATTATTGCAACCCAATGTTAATCATGAGAATGGCAGCACCAGCAGAACAAGATCAAGAACACCTAGTCCAGGAAGAACAAGAACAAGAACACCCAGTCCAGGAAGAACAAGAACAGGAACAAGAACAACACCCAATCCGGGAAGTGAGCGCCCACATTCAGGCCAAAGTGTCCGCGGCCTCTGCAAAGTCTCCGACGCAGAAACTTCACAGCTTAAGTTCCGCGACCGGCTCGCAGGAAAGACACCACGGACGCCATGAAAAAAGTCTTGAAATCGAGAACCGATTCAAGAAAGGCATCAGTAAAAGTTGATCCAAGTCTGTCATAGCCTCCACAACCAGCGCCATCCGCAGCAAGGGAACAGATCACCCTGAAACCAGAACCTGCGAAGCCTCCACCGCACGCCGTCCATCAGGAGTCCTGCAATAAAACAGCAATACAGAGAAGGAGGGGCGGCTAGGCCAAGCCCTGGCCGCCCAAGCTACAGCAAATAAAACGACTCTCAAAATTTTCGCTCCAAGAACCCGCTCCTCTCATTTTGAATATTGATATCTTTCCATAAGTCTGATATACCAGTACAAAGTGGAGTTATTAAGAGCGTCCCATGACGCACATACAAAGGAATCTTATTAATCATACAAATCCCTTCCAGCTAGAAAGATGTAGGGGCCTTCGCAGCATAAACAACCAACAAATCGGTCATTGTCACTGTCTTCAGATGTGCTGAATGATGCATCAATTTTAGGAAATAGTGTCAATGAAATAAGGATTTCACCTTCAGTTTAAGTTCAACGAATCATTCTATTTGGCTGATTATTCTCCTGTCACCATCTCTTCTTGCGAATTTCTGCTTAAGAATTAAAAGTGGATCTAGAGCAGAATATTTACCACCAAGAATTTTTAACTTAAACTTGAACCATGGGTGGTTTTGGCTTGCAACAGTCATATTAGCCTGTAAATTCAATATAAAGTTTGCTCTTCGTTGTACCAATATTTTTTGAAACAATATTTATCCAAGAAAATTTATGTCCATTTAGACCATGGATGTTGCATTAGGTTGTTGGGATCAGCACAAATGATGGTTTCTTTGTTTTCTCTAGTAGCTGCATAATTAGTTGGTAATTGGTCCAACTTAAATAGCCATTGCCAAGATCTACATAGTATATTTCTTTTCCTTCTTCATCTGCAACATATATCCAGACCTATTTCAACTTTTTGAGCTTATGGTAAGCATCTTTTAATCCTAAAAGAGCATATTTCTCTGATCTTTCAAGAATCTGAATCTTCATTGCGGATGACTAGATTTGATATATCAGGGTTGCAAAGAATTTTTCTTCTGCTACCTATCTATTGATTGTTTCTAAGTATTCCTTTCTTTCCTGAGGATCCAATGGATCATTTTCTCTCTTTTGCCTTTCCCGGTGTTCTTCTTCATCAATGAGGATAGTATTTCATTTGTCAGACGTCCCTGATAAAAACATGCCTAGGCTTGGAGCCTTGTGCTCTCTTGTGAGCATATCTGCAAGACAATTAAATAAACAAGTTTGCATTCAATATCAAAATCAAAATTTTGTAGCCATACAAACCATTTCAGAATATGAGCACTATTCTCAGCCATTAGTGCTTCATTTTTTAAGATCCCTGGCATGATCTTTAAATCAGTTCTGATTAAAAACTTGACAGGCTTTAAATACAATCTAAAGTGATGCACTTTCTTTTTAATAACCAAAATTTCTTTATGGTTGGAGGGGTAGTTGAGCTCGTCTCCTTTGAAAGATCAAGAGGCATATATAAAAACCTCTTCTTGCTCGCCAAACCTTCTCAATAAGCACTCCACCCCATGATTTTTATGATGCATCAGTTTCAATGATGAAATGTCATGTTCCTTGTGGGAGTGCCAAGGCTAGAAACTCTAAAACTTTTATTTTAACTCTTTTTACTACTTCTGACATTAATTTGCTCCATTCGAAAGATTCTTTTACAATTTGTGTTGTAAAATATGTATATCTTATGCCTGGCCTTTGTAAAATGGTCTAATATAATTCAGACTCCCAATAAATATTTGCAGTTCGACTTTGTCTAAGATTTCATCTGGAAAATGGGCAACAACTTTTCAAACATGGTCTTTTAAAACAACTTTCCCTGTTTTTATTCTGAACCCCAAGAATTCTATATCGGTTTTCCCTATTTCCATCTTATTCTTGGATAAGACAAGCCATGATGGTATACCAACTTGTAGAATTCATGGAAATGCTTTAAGTGTTCCTACAAATTCTTTGAACAAATTAAAATATCATCAATATACACAAGATCCCATTGATATGGTCTGAAAATGCTCTCCATTCTCTTTTGAAACTTGGCTAGTGCATTGGTAAGGCTGAATGGCATGACTTTCCACTGGTTCTGACCATGTGGGACTACAAATGCAGTCTTAAACTAGTGTTCTTTGATTATACCAATATGGTAAAAACTTGATTTTAGATCAAACTTGCTGAAAATGCTTTTGCCAGCAATTCTTTGTATTAAGCTTTCTTTGTCTGGCAAAGGGTACCTAATGGGATGTACGACTTTGTTCAAGGGTTTATAATTTTCAACCAACCTAGGCTTTCCTCTTTTGATCTCATAATTCATATTGACCACAAATGCATGACAAGCCAAAGGACTTTTGGATGTTTCAATCAATCCTTTGGACATGAGGTCATTAATTTTTTTTTGGAAAAATTCTCTTCCAGAAGGGATCATAAGGGTTGCAGAGGCTTTATGAGGAACATGTTTGGATTATGGTTTTATACAAAATGTTTCTCTTTAGTCCAAAAGGCATTAGGAATTTCAGAGGTGCAATATTTTTCTAATTTAATAGAGATTTCCTGCAGATCCTTGTTTTTGTGGATTTCTTCATATGCTATGGATCTCTCCATTTTGTAGATATCCGACAGATTTACAAACTTGAAAGGTGCTTTAGACATTGGCTTATTACATTTAGACTAGCCATGATGAGACAAAGGACATGAAACTTGTCTACCATTCAACATACATTTAAAAGCCAATTTCTATACATCTATGGTAATTAGATTGACTCTTTAAAAATTCAGATCCTAGGATACAATAATCGTTAATACTATCTAATCTAGTAAGTGAAATGGAATCTATCTGACCTTCTAGCTTAGCTAGAAAATCCGGTTCTTTTCCAAGGAGCTTAACATGATTTCCTTCGATCATTGTTCCTTGATCTGTAGTGGATTGACAATACAAGGCCGAAATTGCATTTACTTTTGCAAGGTTCGTTTGGCAACCTGATTCGATGATACAATCCAACTAGTAAGGCTTATGCTCGGGAGGGAAGAACCGTAATTTGATGTAGAGTTTTGGTCCAAAGAATTGACCAAATAAGTAGTCAATTTGGTCCTTTCTTTCTTCTTTTTGTTCTTCACTTTCTTCACTTGCTTCTAATAAAAGTGTTTCTTTGCCTTTTGTTATGGGACTTTCTAAGCCTCTACTGAACTCTTTAGATATTTCTTCATCAAAATATTGATCTCTCTCCTGCATCATAACCTCTAACATTCATTTTAGTTCTCCTATCTTCTTTACTATTTTTTTGAGAGCATCATCTTTTTCTTTTATTTGGAGTCGAAGCATTGCTTCTTTGTCTTTTCTAAAAATATTCCTATCCATATTGTTGTCACGATGCTTCTTATACAATTCTATCGGAACATATAATATATGATTTTTCATTATTGTTTGGTGTGAGAATCCAAACTCATTTCTTGTTTCTCTTTGGCTTTTACTTGCTGCATCAAACTTTTCTTCTCTTATCTTAGTTCCTTCTTTAGGACATGCTGATATGCTAGCCGTTCACTGAGTTCTTGATCAATTTCATCCAATCTTTGTTGTGGAGGAACTTTAGTTCTTGAAAACATAGAAGAAGAGGAAAACATTCCAAAACCAAATTCTAGAGGTGAGTAGGCATTACATCCTCCAAGATCTAGTGACTCAGAATCAGAAGAATCTGAGGAGACAATTTTCTCAAAAACACTTTAATTTGAATCGGATTCAGTCTATGGTAAAAAATATATCTCACCTTGTGGATACTCACCAAGGCTACAATAAGCTAGATCACACGATGTGGTTCTAGTTCTTCCAAAAACAAAGCAGCAAGTTTGGGATTTTTGTGCTTTGATGGGCATTTGTTAGCCCAATGACCCTTTTTCCCACAGATGAAGCGATTTTCTTTCTTAGCAGGCGTAGATTGTGTTATCACCTATTTGGTACAAATAGTTGAACTTTCGATGAGCCGCCAGTTGATTGAACATGATTCATGTTCATCATTAGCATTCAGAAGTTCAGAAGTCAATTTCAGGGCAATTTTGTCCATTTGTAATAACTGCATGTTCATACCCCCATGGGGAATTTGTAAAAAGTTGCTCTAAACGGGGTCCTTTTATAAAAGACTCGGCTATCCGTAGGTTTAGCCATTTGGGGCATACTCTAGAGTGTTTTTTCCTTAGGAATTATGCGTTACTCATCAGTGGCGTATAATCCCTGAGTTTTTCACTCAAACCTCCAAAGCTAGAGTATTTCCCATGATGGTCAAAACCTAAGGTGGTTATTAGAGTCTTGTGTCTAGGATTTTTTATGTGTTAGCCATCTCTATTGAGTCGTATGAACATGCACTAGGTCCCTTAGGAGTTTTGTTGGATTCCGAGAAGAATAATTTTTTTTATAAATTAGACCATTTTTTAATGGTTTAATTAAAAATTTTCAAAAAATGATAAAAATCTCATCCGGAGGCGGAATTGAGCATGGGGAGGTTCGTTTTGATGCTCAGAGCATCCTCTTTACCTTAGTGCCAACTTTTCTAAGGTTTCGGGCAATTACATCGCCTATGGGAACAGTTTTTCATTATTTTGGCTTTAAATGAACAAAAAATGACAAAATCCACTAAAAACAAAAAATTAAAAAACTCAAAAAATGTGATTTCTCAAACTATGGAAAGGCATGGGAATATTTTTTGAAGAGGTACAAATACATTAAAAAGACAAAATATGCCACTAAAAGTCAAATTTTCAATTAATTTGAATCATAAGGCTTTCACCTTTCCCGTGGGAGTTCGAAGCATGAGCAATCACGTTCTGATGATGTGTAAGGTTTTGAGTGGGTGGTTGAGATGCATTTATGAGAAGGTGGGCGCCTCCTTAAGTTTATGGCACCACTAAGACTTGGCTCCTTTTGTGACTCGGCCTCAATCCCTATGAGAGGGCACGCATATCCTTGAATGTTCACGTGTTATGCAAGGTGGAGGGCTCGTTTTTGTTGGTGAAGCTTCCAAAGCTTGAGTGGGGGGTGCCTTGCCAAGGTGGAGGCCACTTCCCCACTCTCCATTAATTACAACTCGAGTTTGTTGAGTTGGATGTGCACTCCAAGCTTGTAAGATGTGGATTTGATTGGATTTTTGGCTCCCTCTCATGCCATTCGTATTAGGGTAGGATGACTTGTTTTTTTTTTTTTTGGTATAAGTAGAGTCTCTTGGAGCTCTCTTTCTCATGGAGATTTTGAGCATGAATACTCTGCCAAAATACGATTGTAATATTTGTTTAAAGTTTTAATACAAGAAGTGACTTTGTAGGTCCATTGCCAGAGTATTTGGGGTTTATTTCGCATTGTCTTGGTGATACCTTTCTCACCTTGTCTCTCTTTCATGCATTTCAATTTTCAATCTATATTCTAACATTACTTAGAAATGGCTTGTTCGGTTTTGTATGCTTGAGATCAAGGGTTTTGCAGGGGTGCTCTAGGGTGGAAAGTGGCTTGGAGATCAAGCT
This sequence comes from Larix kaempferi, assembly GCA_027924585.1. Lineage (NCBI taxonomy): Eukaryota > Viridiplantae > Streptophyta > Pinopsida > Pinales > Pinaceae > Larix > Larix kaempferi. The sequence continues at coordinate 10,393,369 of BSBM01000029.1, forward strand.
AGTTTCTATTTGTCAATGAATATTATTGCCTAATCAAATTCTTCTTGCAGGTTACCAAAAGATCTTCTCGTTTTAAATAAATAAACACTTTTGGGGAGCTTCGATCTCTTCCCTCCATCAAACATAAGAAACTTTCTCTTTGGTTACTAGATCTACCTTCTAAGTTGTGGAAGCCCAAGCTTCTACCTTTCTCCAAGCTTAGATCCTTGTTAAAGCTCACCTTTTGTTTGTGGTTTGCTTTGACCTTTTTGCTTTCCCCTTGCTCTCGTCCAAACTCCTTAAGACTTTCTTCTTTTCGTTTTTCCTCTATAGATCCCCTTTCTCCTCTCCCTTTCGTCCTCCTCTTCCTCCTAGCTCTCATCCTCTTCTTCATCTCGTCCATCCCTCCTCTCCTTGCCATCCCTCTTCCATCTATCCTCCATTGGTTTTGTCCACCAAGCTCCTCTCGTCCACCTTCCCAAAAAGCCCTAAAATCACAATAAACTCCAAAAAACAATTTGATCTTCAAGAGTATGGTTAGTAAGTGTTAGTTTCAATTTTCCAAAAGAGAGTAAAGTTAGAGTTATTTCCATGATTTAGATCTTATCTTATAATTTTAGATCTCATGTTTTGTTTTGGAAAAGTTGGCTTTAGAAGCATTCTAGATCTCTTCTTTGGCATTAACATAGATTGCATTGTTTAAATCTAGTTCCCATTTTAAAAGATAGAATATTTCCATAAAAGTTTTCTTAAAAATTTTCAAGTCTTATATCTCATTTCTAGCATTTTCAAGCACTTTTTCTTCGCTGGTCCGTTTTGGATCATTTCTCATGCTTTTTTATGGTTTAGAGCTTGTTTTGCAAAACCTAGACTTGTTAGTATCAAAGTTTTGTTAAACACTAATGGGTGCATGAGTTTGTGTTTCATCTTTTGTTGTAGGTTGTGGGAAGAGGAGATTGCTTTTGGAAAGCAAGATCAAAACAAAGAGAGGATTTAAAAAACTAAGTACCAAAAGACAAAGGGATCCAAACTGTGAAATTTCAAACCAAGAAAAGACAAATTCAATACATGTTATCTTATCCTTTGTAAAAGCCATTAAGGGCTTCAAGTTTTTCCTTTCATACTTTTGCTTTAGTTTATATCAAAGACCTTGCAAGGATCCCATTCCCAAGGCAATTGTATAAGATCAATAAATGTTCAAGTGGAGGAGGCCTCCACTTTTTTGGTTTTCTTCCCCATTTGGGGAAGAGTGTGGTGATTGGTTAGATTAGATCTTTTACTTTCTGCTTTAGAGTAGTCTTTATTTTGTCATACTTCTCTTCCAAGTTTTGACTTGAGGTAGTATCCTTGAGATTTCATCTCAAAGGAAGGACCACATAATTTTGTGGTTACTCCTCTCTCCCCGATAGTTTTCTTGGCAGAGCTTTCAGCTAGCTGGAAGTTCTCAAGTGCTAGCGGTTCTAGTGGTTGACCTTGTTTGGAGGTTGATCCCACCTTAGAGTAAAACTGTTGGTAGAACACTAAATTTCGTTTTCTGTTATCTTTAAGCATCTTATATATCTTGTAGTTGTTATCTGTTACTTTCAAGTCACTTTAAACTTTCTTTTTCAAGTTTCCCAACTGCTTTATTTCTTGCAATAAAATAAACAAAGCCTCTTGAACTTGGCCAAATCCAAGTCAAGAGCACTCTTTGTCGGAGAGCATTATAGATTTGCATTTTTCCTTGCATTAGGCATTTTAGAGTAGAAAGTCTCTTGAACTGTGGTCTTAAGACTAAGTCAAGAGCGCTCTCTGTCGGAGGGTTGAACAAGTGCTCTTAATAATTAAAATACTTCAACTCCTTTTCCCCCTTAATTAATTTACTTTGGTCGACTGTCCAACACCCGTATGCTCTGCCAACCTGCAAAGGTTGGGTTAGTACTCAGAAAGGTGAAGGACCTGCTAAACTCACAAGTGATAACATAATTACAACTTTACCCAAAACCAAAACCAGATCAAATCACTGAGGTTGCTTCTTGAAACAGGTGGTGCCGGGAATCCACTGTCAGACTCGAGGGCGGTCAAGCCGTAAGTACACCTGTCCTCTTTGCAATCTGGGTGCTCCTGACATATCATCTAAGAGGTTGCCAGTATTTGTTCATGGTTCAGGTTCTACTCTTTTGATATCCTTGGTTTTAGCCTTATAAATCAAAGACCATTAAAATATTCGATTTACCAAGATAATTTTCATAACGATCTCATGAACAACATTCTTTCAAGACCCACACATTCAACATCACAATATTTGTTTTTATTTGACTCCATACGGCACTGGTTACTTCAAAGTTTATTTCTTAATTAGGACCATTTGTCCTTGTGTGTATTTCATATTGTGAATGCTTTTATCTGATTATAAGTCTTGAAATGTACTGTGATCTTGGTATCTCATTTAGCAACGTGGATTGCGTTATTATCTTGTGTTTCCCATTTATAATTGGTCTCATCATAATAAACTCCTAAACAACACCCATCCGCATCATTTCACCAAAAATACTTAAAAAACATAAGAGCCTTAGTGAAACTCTTTGTAGGGACTACCCCCCTTGGCTTCATTAGGAGTTATCCTAAACAGAGGAGCTGGGATTCAGGTGACAGTACCTGGCTCATTGCTTGCCCCCAAGGCCACACCTCTCCCCACTTTCTAGTGTGGGAGATAACTTTCAAAAGATTTCCGCTGCTGGTGTGTAGTTTGGCGGACAACATCTTTGGCGTCGTTGCCGGGGACAAATATTTTTGTTCCTAGACGACCTTAGTTTTTTCTAGTTTGTTTTACATTTTTTGATAGATTCTAAATCTGTTTGGCGACTCCACTGCCCCTTTTAGTTTTACTTTTGGTATATTTTTAGTTTAATCACTCTCTGAAATTAGACTTGGATCCACCTGGCGACTCCACTGTTAGTTAACACCTCAAGGTATTCAACTAGAAGAAACTCTGAAGGCTTGCTTAGTTTTATCCCTGAGCCTGAAAAGGTATATAGGAGGAGACTAAACAAGCTTGCTTCTCATAAAATCCTTGAAAATATTAGATCTGAGTCTATTTTAGACATCCATTCTTTGTTTCAAGAAAATCAAGAAAATTTTGAAGACAATAATTGTTTCCTTTCCACCATGGGTGAGTTTTTTACTCAACTAGATTTCACTCAGATAGCAGGTCAACCCCATGATATTCCTGAAAAAGCTGTCGACAAACTCACAAGTTTCAACGGCGCTGATGCCTCTACTTCTGCTGAACAGCATATCAGGAACTTCAACAAACTTTGTGGTTCCTACCTCAAAGGCACTGATAAACATGAGGATGTTTACATGACTCTTTTAGCCATATCCTTAGAAGGCAAAGCCGGGAACTGGTACGACAATTTACTAGACAAATCTTTCACCACCATAGCAGCTTTCAAGACTTCTTTCCTCAACAAATTTGGCAGCAAAAAGGAGCCTAGACATCTAGTTGCAACCTTAACCAGCATGAAGAAGACAGAAAATGAGACTATGGATGAATTCAATACTAAATTCCAGGAGTTGTCAAATTCCATCCCTGAGACTTATGCACCTCCTACAGCTTCATTATTGGACTAATACATAAAGGCACTGAGTGGTAAGATACAATATCAACTGAGAGATAAAGAACCTACTACTTTGGCTGAAGCTCAGAGTTTAGCTGTCAAGATTGACAAAAACATGATGTCTTCCGGTGAGTCCAACATTCAAGGGTACTCCAGAGCTTTAATACCTTCAAAAAGTAATGAGCCAAAAGATAAAGATCCTTTACAAATTATTAAAGAGACTCATGAGAAACAAATGTTAGAAATGAGGAAAGAAATGAAGAGAAACATGGAGGAAGCTGAAGCAAAGCACCTTACTCAGCTAAAAGAAATTCAAAGTCGGGTTATAAATGTTGAAAGGACCCAACCTCAACCTAGGGTTTTTTCTACAAAGCAAAATTGGCAGAGAAAACCTCCCAACCATGATTAGAGGCCTCCAAATCAATTAGAGGCTACTAACATGGTTGAGTCATACAAGCCATTTTGTAGGGCATGTAGAGATTTCCACGAGGAATCTGGTTGCCACTATGCATGTTTTGTTCAAGAGCATGGTTATCCTGAGGGATGCGGCCCTAGTAATTCATCAGACAAGCCTGTTTTTATCAACCATGTGGGAAATAACTATGAAAACCTTAATGTGACTCAATCCAACCAAGGTTATCAACAGATTGATTATATGACTCAACTCTACGGTGAGATGCCACCCAATATCAACAACAACCAGAGGTTCAATGGAAATACATATCAAAAGAAACCGAAGGAGGGACCTTCTACTCAAACTGCTCCTAAGGTAACATTTCTTCACATTACTCAAGAAATTAATAATGAAAAGGAGTATGTTGATTTAAATTTTGATTTAAGTAGTTGGTTGGCCAACACTAAGGTCCCAGTCCCGGTACTTGAACTGTGTAAACTCCATGGTCAAAGGGAGAAACTTTTGAAAATGTTAGAGCCTCATGCAGATGGTACTCCTCCTTCTATTCCTAAGCCTACAGCTTCTGAAAAGCTTCCTGCTATTCCTAAACCCATTGCATCTGAAAAGCCTCCTCCGCCTGCAAAGCCCCCTACCCCTAAAAAGGTAACTTTCTCAGAAACTAAAGAGCAACCTTCAACGAGTTGTAAAAATGATTTTGGGGATCCCCCTATAGTCCTACATACTAGGGAAATAAGAAAAGAAGCTCACCCTCCTTTCTACATATCATTGATGATAGGTGACCTTCTTCTACATAATTGTATGTTGGATTCGGGATCTGGTGCAAGCTTGGTGACCAAAAAAAGTCATGCAACAAATTAATCTAAAAACCACTAGACCTTATGGAAATGTATGTGCCATGGATTCTAGACCTGTCGAAGTTGAGGGGATGATTCAAAATCAAACCGTCAGATTGGCCAAATACCCAGACATCCATGTCATCATGGATATCCTTGTCATAGATGTGCCTGATAAATGGGGGATGCTTCTTTCTAGAAAGTGGGGTGCTTCTTTGGGTGGGTCACTACAATTAGACTTATCCTATGCAACTGTTTCGGCATCTGAAAATTCTCTCGTCAAACTTCATTCTGAAAAAGAAAGAAAATACCATGTTGAAAACCCCCATAAACCAACAAACGAATACATCTACAATACGGATGAAATAGGAACCTACCAGGTAAATTCCACCTTCTTAGATCCTGTCCATAAAGAAATGAAAGATAAGAAAGTTGATGGATTGTGGAAAATGGAGTTTGACGGTGCTTTTTCTAGAGCTGGAAAAGGTGTTGGTATAGTCTTGATATCACCCGAGGAGAAGGTTTTCAACTTTGCATTCAGACTTGAATTTGAAGCCACAAACAATGTTGCAGAATATGAAGCACTTTTACTAGGCATAGAGATCGCTAAAGACATGAAAATAAAGATGCTTAGTATCAAAGCAGATTTTGACTTAGTTGTGCAACAGATCAAGCGTAATTTTGCATTCCATTGTAAAAGACTTAAGAGGTATAGGAATGCAGTGTGGGACACCATGGAGTACTTTGATGCATTAAACATAAAAGCAGTCCATAGGGAAGAAAACAGTGTGGCGGATAGGTTGGCAGTTGCGGAATCTACCCTCCAGCCTTCAGAGGAAATGTTGAACGAAGACTGTACCCTTGAAATAAATTATAGGCCATCAGTCCCAGACAACATAAACCACTGAAATTTTTTCAAAGATGATGAACAGATTCTGAAGTTTATACATACCTTGGATGAGTTCTCAGACTTCTAGATAAATATGCAGGAAGAAGGCAAGTAGTATCCGGAGGACAGCCAAAACCTAAACCCCATGTCACATGGAGCTACTAAGCTGGAGAACATTTTTGACAGGAAGGATGGAAAGAAAAATAACATTGACCAATTGAAACTTGGTGACTATATTGAGGTGAACATTGGATCGGAAACAAATCCGAAAATAATAAAAATAGGAAAAGGAACTTCTGAAAAGGAGAGGAATGCTCTAATAAGCCTGGTAAAGGAGTATAGAGACATTTTTTCATTTACATATGATGAGCTAAAAGCCTATAGGGAGGATATTTTCCAACATACCATCTCTCTGAAACCAGAAATGATAAATACAAAACCTTTCCGCCAAAAACTCAGACAAATAAATCCTAAGTTGGCTCCTATTGTCAAACAGGAATTAGAAAAAATGTTGGCAGTAGGAATTATAGCACCAACCAGACATATGTCATGGTGTTCCAACTTGGTTGTGGTAAGGAAGAAGAATGGGAGTATCAGGATATCCACTGATTTTAGAAATCTTAACATAGCCTGCTAGAAAGACAATTACCCTCTCCCTAACATGGAGACCCTCCTCCAACAAGTCACTGGATCTACAATGATGTCCATGCTTGATGGATTTTCAGGCTATAACCAGGTGGTTATCAAAGAGGAAGATAGGCACAAAACAACATTCACAACCCCTTGGGGGACTTTTGAATATCTGAGAATTCCCTTCGATCTCACAAATGTTGGGGCCACCTTCCAGAGGGCCATGGATTATTCCTTTAACAAATTAATGGGTAAAATCATAGAAATATACCAGGATGATTTAGCCGTCTTTTCCAAAGAGAGATCTAGCCATGTTGACCATCTTAGAAAAGTCTTTCAACGATTCAAAGAGTTTGGCATTTCCCTTAATCCGGCTAAGTCTGTTTTGGGCATTGAAGAGGGAAATCTTTTGGGTCACATCATTAACAAAGATGGGGTCAAGATTGACCTCGAGAGAATCAAAGCTATCCAGGAGATTCCCCTTCCTAGGAATGTTAAAGGCCTCCAATCATTTAATGGCCATATAAACTTCATAAGGAGGTTCATACCCAACCTTGCCGAGCTCATGAAACCTATGCAGGCTCTCCTAAAAAAGAATGCTAAGCTCATTTGGACGGATGAAGGAAAAGAATCTTTTGACACCATAAAGGATTCCATTACTAGAGCACCTATATTAGTCAACCCAGATTACACAAAAGATTTCATGATTTTTCATTTTCCTCAGAAGACACCATTGTTGGTGTGTTGCTCCAGAAGAACTTCGAAGGGTTCGAGCAACCAATTGCCTTTATGAGTAGAGCATTGCAAAACTCCGAGTTGAAATACACAATCATAGAAAAACAAGCATATGCCTTAGTCAAATATTTGAAGCATTTCAGAACATATATAGGCTATTCCAAGGTCATAGGGTATGTTCCCCATGCTGCGGTGAAAGACATCCTCTCTCAACAGGATTGTTTAGGAATAAGGGGTACATGGGTTTCCAAAATTCAGGAATATGACCTTGAGATAAATCCCACCAAGTTAATCAAAGGACAGGGGCTTGCTAAAATGCTCACTCAAAAGAATAAAGAAGCCATTGAAATGATTGTTGAAAATGACATTCCCCAGCATTCCATGACTCCTTCCCTCCAGGAACTTGACAACATCTGGTATTCTGACATCATCTATTTTCTCCTCCACTTCAATTGCCCTGATCACCTCAAGGGTCACAAGCGAAGGGCTTTGAGACTTAAAACTGCTAGATATTGCCTTACTCAAGAAGGTCTGGGTTGGAGAAACCGAGATGGCATCATACTCAGGTGTGTGAACGAACAGGACTCCAAAAGAATCCTGACTGAGTTTCACTCAGGATTTTGCGGAGGTCACTATGCAACAAATACAACTGCTCACAAGATCCTAAGAGCTGGATACTATTGGCCCACCATCTTCGCAGATGTTCACAAACATGTTAAGTGCTGCCAAGAGTGTCAACTCTTCACTGATAAGCAGAAGTTGGCTACACTCCCCCTCACACCTGTTGTGGTCCTTGCCCCTTTTTAACAATGGGGCCTTGATTTTATCGGCAAATTCAAAGATAACTCTAGCAATGGATTTTGCTGGATTCTTACAGCAACCAATTACTTCACCAAATGGGTAGAGGCCATACCTACTAAGAAGGCCGATGAAAATGTTGTCATAAACTTCATTGAAGAAAGAATCATCACCAGGTTCGGGATCCCTTTAAAGATAACAACTGATAATGCCAAGGATTTCAGTTATGGAGAAGTAAATGACTTCTGTTTCAAATATGGCATCATCCTATCCCATTCCTCAGATTACTACCCACAAGGAAATGGACTTGCTGAGTCCATTAATAAGAATCTAATGAGTATCCTTAAGAAAACTGTGGGTGATAACAACAAAGCATGGGACAGCAGGATTAAGTATGCCGTATGGGCTGACAAAATAACCAAGAAGAACTCCACAGGGAAATCCCCTTTTGAGTTAGTGTATGGTCTCACAGCCACCCATCCGGTTATCATGCAGATTCCAATTTTCAAATTAATAAGTGAGTATGGGACGGAAAAATTGGAAATGGAGCAGAGGATAAATCAGATCATAGAATTAGATGAAGCCAAAAGAGCTGCCCTTGATCAATCCTTGAGACACCAGGAAAGTATGAAGGGTACTTTTGACAAATCAGCCAAGCCAAGACCTTTCCAGGTAGGAGATATTGTTCTCCTATGGGACAAAAGAAGGGAGAAGCCTGGGAAACATGGGAAATTCGACAGCCTTTGGAAGGGCCTATTTATCATCCGTGCAATTGTTGGCACTAATTCTTTCTTACTGAACACCATGGAAAGAGAAGAACTAAGCATACCCAGAAATGGGCAACACCTGAAGCCTTTTTATAGGAGCAAGCTCCAAGATGACCAAGGGGTCATCTCAGGACATCTCTAAACCCATCCTTGTTGATCTTTATGCATTTTTTCTTATGTACCATATTGATGTATCATAATTTTTTCACATATTAGCTTTCTGTATTATATTTCATATATATGCTGAAAATAAAAAGATTTTATTTATGTACTTTTGATTATTGAAAAAGCAAAAAAAAAAATATTATGTTGGTATTTCATTTTGGCATTATTTATCAAGAAAATGTTGGACTAAGACACTTCCGTTTCTGTGCAGGAAATTGATGTTCTGGGATTCTTGAACACTTTCTTTGATCCATAGATCGAGCAAGTGTCCGTCCCGCAGTTGGAGCCAAATGTTATCACCTATTTTGAACAAATAGTTGAACTTCCGATGAGCCGCCAGTTTATTGAACATGATTCATGTTCATCATCAGCATTCAGAAGTTCAGAAGTCAATTTCAAGGCAATTTTGCCCCATTTAATAACTGCATGTTCATACCCCCATGGGGAATTTGTAAAAAGTTGGTCTAAATGGGGTCCTTTTATAAAAGACTCGGCTATCCGTAGGTTTGGCCATTTGGGGGATACTCTAGAGTGTTTTTTCCTTAGGAATTATGCACTACTCATCAGTGGCATATAATCCCCGAGTTTTTCACTTAAACCTCCAAAGCTGGAGTATTTGCCATGATGGTCAAAACCTAAGGTGGTTATTAGAGTCTTGTGTCTAGGATTCTTGAACACTTTCTTTGATCCATAGATCGAGCAAGTGTCCCTCCCATAGTTGGAGCCAAATGTTATCACCTATTTTGAACAAATAGTTGAACTTCCGATGAGCCGCCAGTTTATTGAACATGATTCATGTTCATCATCAGCATTCAGAAGTTCAGAAGTCAATTTCAGGGCAATTTTGCCCCATTTAATAACTACATGTTCATACCCCCATGGGGAATTTGTAAAAAGTTGGTCTAAATGGGGTCCTTTTATAAAAGACTCGACTATCCGTAGGTTTGGCCATTTGGGGGATACTCTAGAGTGTTTTTTCCTTAGGAATTATGCGCTACTCATCAGTGGCGTATAATCCCCGAGTTTTTCACTTAAACCTCCAAAGCTGGAGTATTTGCCATGATGGTCAAAACCTAAGGTGGTTATTAGAGTCTTGTGTCTAGGATTTTTTACATGTTATCCATCTCGATTGAGTCATATGGACATGCATTAGGTCCCCTAGGAGTTTCGTTGGATTCCGAGAAGAATAATTTTTTTTATAAATTAGACCATTTTTTAATGGTTTAATTAAAAAATGATAAAAATGATAAAAACCTCATCCGGAGGTGGAATTGAGAATGGAGAGGTTCGTTTTGATGCTCAGAGCGTCCTCTTTACCCTAGTGCTAACTTTTCTAAGGTTTCGGGCGATTACATCGCCTATGAGAGCAATTTTTCATTATTTTGGCTTTAAATGACCAAAAAATGACAAAATCTACTAAAGACAAAAAATTAAAAAACTCAAAAAATGTGATTTCTCAAACTATGGAAATGCATGGGAATATTTTTTGAAGAGGTATGAATACATTAAAAAGACAAACTATGCCACTAAAAGTCAAATTTTCAATTAATTTGAATCATACGGCTTTCACCTTTCACGTGGGAGTTCGAAGCATGAGCAATCACATTTTGATGATGTGAAAGGTTTTGAGTGGGTGGTTGAGATGCATTTATGAGAAGTTGGGCGCCTCCTTAAGTTTATGGCACCACTAAGACTTGGCTCCTTTTGTGACTCAGCCTCAATCCCTATGAGAGCTCACGCATATCCTTGAATCTTCACGTGTTATGGAAGGTGGAGGGCTCGTTTTTGTTGGCTCGTTTTTGTTGGTGAAGCTTCCAAAGCTTGAGTGGGGGGTGCCTTGCCAAGGTGGAGGCCACCTCCCCACTCTCCATTAGTTACAACTCGAGTTTGTTAAGTTGGATGTGCACTCCAAGCTTGTAAGACGTGGATTTGATTGGATTTTTGGCTCCCTCTCATGCCATTCGTATTAGGGTAGGATGTCTTGTTTTTTTTTGTATAAGTAGAGGCTTTTGGAGCTCTCTTTCTCATGGAGATTTTGAGCATGAATACTTTGCCAAAATACAATTGTAATATTTGTTTAAAGTTTTAATACAAGAAGTGACTTTGGAGGTCCATTGCAAGAGTATTTGGGGTCTATTTCGCGTTGTCTTGGTGATACCTTTCTCACCTTGTCTCTCTTTCATGCATTTCAATTTTCAATCTATATTCTAACATTACTTAGAAATGGCTTGTTCGGTTTTGTATGCTTGAGATCAAGGGTTTTGCAGGGGTGCTCTAGGGTGGAAAGTGGCTTGGAGATCAAGCTAGTTTCTATTTTTCAATGACTATTATTGCCTAATCAAATTCTTCTTGCAGGTTACCAAAAGATCTTCTCATTTTAAAGAAAGAAACACTTCTAGGGAGCTTCAATCTCTTCCCTCCATCAAACATAAGAAACTTTCTCTTTGGTTACTAGATCTACCTTCTAAATTGTGGAAGCCCAAGCTTCTACCTTTCTCCAAGCTTAGATCCTTGTTAAAGCTCACCTTTTGTTTGTGGTTTGCTTTGACCTTTTTGCTTTCCCCTTGCTCTCGTCCAAACTCCTTAAGACTTTCTTCTTTTCGTTTTTCCTCTATAGATCCCCTTTCTCCTCTCCCTTTCGTCCTCCTCTTCCTCCTAGCTCTTATCCTCTTCTTCATCTCGTCCATCCCTCCTCTTCTTGCCATCCCTCTTCCATCTATCCTCCATTCGTTTTGTCCCCCAAGCTCCTCTTGTCCACCTTCCCAAAATGCCCTAAAATCACAATAAACTCCAAAAAACAATTTGATCTTCAAGAGTATGGTTAGTAAGTGTTAGTTTCAATTTTCCAAAAGAGAGTAAAGTTAGAGTTATTTCCATGATTTAGATCTTATCTTATAATTTTAGATCTCATATTTTGTTTTGGAAAAGTTGGCTGTAGAAGCATTCTAGATCTCTTCTTTGGCATTAGCATAGATTGCATTGTTTAAATCTAGTTCCCATTTTAAAAGACAGAATATTTCCATAAAAATTTTCTCAAAAATTTTCAAGTCTTATATCTCATTTCTAGCATTTTCAAGCACTTTTTGTTCACTGGTCCGTTTTTCAATCTTAATAATTTTGGATCATTTCTCATGCTTTTTTATGGTTTAGAGCTTGTTTTGCAAAACCTAGACTTGTTAGTATCAAAGTTTTGTTAAACACTAATGTGTGCATGAGTTTGTGTTTCATATTTTGTTGTAGGTTGTGGGAAGAGGAGATTGCTTTTGGAAAGCAAGATCAAAACAAAGAGAGGAATTAAAAAACTAAGTACCAAAAGACAAAGGGATCCAAACTGTGAAATTTCAAACCAAAAGAAGACAAATTCAATACATGTTATCTTATCCTTTGTAAAAGCCATTAAGGGCTTCAAGTTTTTCCTTTCATACTTTTGTTTTAGTTTATATCAAAGACCTTGCAAGGATCCCATTCCCAAGGCAATTGTATAAGATCAATAAAAGTTCAAGTGGAGGAGGCCTCCACTTTTTTGGTTTTCTTCCCCATTTGGGGAAGAGTGTGGTGATTGGTTAGATTAGATCTTTTACTTTCTACTTTAGAGTAGTCTTTATTTCGTCATACTTCTCTTCCAATTTTTGACTTGAGGTAGTATCCTGGAGATTTCATCTCAAGGGTAGGACCACATAATTTTGTGGTTACTCCTCTCTCCCCGTTAGTTTTCTTGGTCGAGCTTTCAGCTAGCTGGAAGTTCTCAAGTGCTAGCGGTTCGAGTGGTTGACCTTGTTCGGAGGTTGATCCCACCTTAGAGTAAAATTGTTGGTAGAACACTAAATTTCATTTTCTGTTATCTTCAAGCATCTTATATATCTTGTAGTTGTTATCTGTTACTTTCAAGTCACTTTAAACTTTCTTTTTCAAGTTTCACAACTGCTTTATTTCTTGCAATAAAATAAACAAATCCTCTTGAACTTGGCCAAATCCAAGTCAATAGCACTCTCTGTCGGAGAGCATTATAGATTTGCATTTTTCCTTGCATTAGGCATTTTAGAGTAGAAAGTCTCTTAAACTGTGGTCTTAAGACTAAGTCAAGAGCGCTCTCTGTCGGAGGGTTGAACAAGTGCTCTTAATAATTAAAATACTTCAACTCCTTTTCCCCCTTAATTAATTTACTTTGGTCGATTGTCCAACACCCGTATGCTCTGCCAACCTGCAAAGATTGGGCTAGTACTCAGAAAGGTGAAGGACTTGCTAAACTCACAAGTGATAATGTAATTAAAACTTTACCCAAAACCAAAACTAGATCAAATCACTGAGGTTGCTTCCTGAAACAGGTGGTGTCGGGAATCCACTGTCAGACTCGAGGGTGGTCAAGCCGTAAGTACACTTGTCCTCTTTGCAATCTGGGTGCTCCCGACATATCATCTAAAAGGTTGCCAGTATTTGTTCATGGTTAAGGGTCTACTCTTTTGATATCCTTGGTTTTAGCCTTAATAATCAAAGACCATTAAAATATTTGATTTACCAAGATAATTTTCATAACGATCTCATGAACAACATTCTTTCAAGACCCACACATTCAGCATCACAATCATTGTTTTTATTTGACTCCATAAGGCATTGGTTACTTCAAAGTTTATTTCTCAATCAGGACCATTTGTCCTTGTGTGTATTTCATATTGTGAGTACTTTTATCTGATTATAAGTCTTGAAACGTACTGTGGTCTTGTTATCTCATTTAGCAACGTGGATTGCGTTATTATCTTGTGTTTCCCATTTATAATTGGTATCATCATAATAAACTCCTAAACAACACCCATCCACATCATTTCACCAAAAACACTTAAAAAACATAAGAGCCTTAGTGAAACTCTTTGTAGGGACTACCCCCCTTGGCTTCGTTAGGAGTTAGCCTAAACGGAGGAGTTGGGATTTAGGTGACAGTACCTGGCTCAATACTTGCCCCCAAGGCCACACCTCTCCCCACTTTCCAGTGAGGGAGACAACTTTCGAAATATTTCCACTACTGGTGTGCAGTTTGGCGGACAATAGATTGCCTTTTTGCATACAATCTTCTTTTCTGTCACTTAGGCTACTTTTAGTTATAGAACTTCATAAGATTGTTGGGTCTGAATCTTGATGGACTACTATATAAGTTCTTCTTCTTTCTAGTAGCTACAGGGTTTGCTACTCAGATGACATCTATTATGTGTGCCACATCCCCAATCTGGCATGTTAGCGATGTTTTTGTAAAGACCAAGGGTGTACATTCAACCAGGGCGCTTGAAAGATTTGGAGACTCTTTTCTCCAAAAAATTATCTTGCCATACCTACACAATATGAGCATGAAGTTGTTCCAAAGACATCCCTTTGAGAGATATCTTTTTATCTTTAAAATATTGCTCTACTGCATCAGAAACATGCAGTGGGAAGCTTCTGAGATAATACTTTAGGTAAGTTGGATTGTTTGCATTTTCTGAAGTGATTAGTAAATTTTGCCTAAAACAAAAGTATTCATCATGTATTGCTAAATTATATAATCTTTGAGGCATAAATAAAGATGCTAAATTTCCATAATCCTGATCTTCTTCAGGTCCACAAATTCTCTTCCTAGACCTTTCAAAATATGACCATTTGTGCCATTAGCTCCTAGCATCTCTTCTCTTGTCTCTGTTGGTAACCACCACCATCAATCATAAGCAAGACTTGAGAATCCTACTACTATCTGGATCCCAATTTGCTGTGCAGAAATTGTGGGATCTTGTGACTTCTTATAGGTCACCCAATTTTCCATAATCTGAATAGCACAAAAAATTTCAATTCTTTTCTGGCAGCTAATATTTAAAATTGGTTGGTCATGCAGTTGGGAAATAATCTTACTTGTCTCCTGTATTCCCATTTGCCATGGAATTGTGGAGGAGGAAGCATCATGCATTATCATGATGTCCATACTGGGTGTAGGTGCAGTGTGTCCTAAACTTTCTCCTTTTGTTTTGACCTCTTGCATCGTTTGTAAATATTTAGAAGGAATTTGTATTGGCATTTTTTTAAATTCTACAATCATTTTTTACAGTTAAGTCACTTCTTTGTATGTTTGACCAAAATCAAATTCTCGCCTAAAATCTTGTTCAAAATTCATCATTCCCAAGGAATGTTCAAAATTCATCATTCCCAAGGAATGATGTCTAGCATGGGTTTTCTTATAGTCATCTTCAGAGTGTCCCTTAAGTACACTTTCAAAGCAACTTCACTGACTTTTGTGGGAGAACTTTTTATTCCCTAAATTTGGACAAACATACATGCTAATATCTCAAGTCTCTTTTCCAATTTTATTGTTGCTCCAGAGACATCATATTTTATTTGCTAATAACTCAATTTTTTCTCTCTTATTGGACAACTTTCTTGAGATTAATAACATCTAAAGCTAGATCATCTATATTTGCTACTGTAAGTTGATGTTGCAAATTTCTATAATTTGCCAATTTGATTTCATCAGAAACTATTTCAATAGTAGTAGAAGATCTAAGATTCATATATTCTCTTTTCACTTGGCCATCTTTAGAAAATTGTTTAAAGGGTGTGTCAGGAAGGTTCCTGCCAGGGCAGAAAGAGCAAGCACCAGTTGTGGAAACTTCTTTGTGAGCCAATTGGATCCTTAGCAATTGCGATAACATGTAGAGATTCGCGGGAGTTTTATTTCTATGTTTAATATTTTGCAAGATTTTCTGATAAGCGACACATTCATTGTGTTTCCCTTTGTGCTCTATTGGATTGTTAGGTGCCCCAATTGGGTAGATAGGAAATTGACACACAAAGACTGAAGAAGAATATAGGTGTTAAGCACATCAATTCTCATTACTTGAATTCATATTTATACAATGAGAATGTCCCTTGGGTTGAACTTCCCAAGTGGACTCTTGGACTTCTAGAGACTCTTAGTCTTCTTTTCACAATAATATTCCTCACACCAAGGATTAGGTTCCAACAAATCCACTATTAATCCAAAGGGTGTTTATGAATTTAAGAAAAGAGAAATGAATAACTGGAAGTGGACAGCTACCACCAACTAAACATTTCCATCTCGACAATTTGAATTACCAAGCAAGTTAGTAGAAGCTCACATCTTCAAGTGCTCTCTGAAGAGGTTGTTTCGGCTTACCACCAACCAAAGGGGCTAGCAGAAGCTTATGTCTTCTACTAAGTGGGTGGTTTAAGGCTGACCACAAACTTTCGAATTTGGCATGAAGGCTCAGAGGTTCTATCTGGAACTTGGCACGAAGGCTCAGAGGTTCTCTGGAGTGGTAGTTTGGGGACCACCATCTGATGTCTAGCAGAAGCTGAAGTATTTTGCTAAATATGTGGTTTAATGCTAACCACAAACTCTAGATCTCATTTGAACATGGAAGTTCAGGATCGCTTGTTCCGACTCACTTGTACTCGCTCGCTTGTTGCTAACGGTGTTCATTCCCCCTTGTTAGGAACAACATGAGGAGTGGAAGGTCTCGTGGTGTCAAAAATAGACACAAAACACATGAGTACTCTAGAGAATGGATCTTTTATGTCTTCATGTTACATCTCTGAATCTGGCCTCCCAAACTTGTTATGGCTCAGAGTCTCTTGATTTGGCTTACTTGAAGAAGTCCATGACTGCTTGTTGTCAGAATGACAAGGTTTTGAAACTTGAAGCTTGACATCATGTTCCCCCCTGTCAAGTTGTCATATACCTTTTTTGACAAATGCATTTACAATGCATATTAACTATAAGTAAATAGCGGAAGCATTAAATATTTCAAAAGACCCATTAATTCTTATAACAAATGCATAAAATTCATAATATTGAAAGCATACAATAATCTGCCAGACATTTATTTAATAATATTCATGCATGATAATTTAATGCACCCTTGTGCAATTAATAATAACCCCTTGGGTAGTAAAAATCTAACTTGGACTATGCATTAAACTACACAAATTTAGAGCATAGGTATTTAGATATATTTAATGTAGCATGCCTCTATTGATTTGTCTACCCATGATAAACATAACTTAGACGTACCCCTTTCTTTTCAAAACTTACTGCGCAGTAAATTTCACGTTAAATGAATAGGTTAAGACATAAATTTATGCACCCATAATAATACCAATATTATGTTATTCTTACTAAATAAGATTACCGGACCATAATAAATTTTGGCTTAAAAAAAATATTTCCAAATATTTCCTTATAAAAGTGTATTCTTAGGAACTTCGACGATATATCATGAGTTGTGTTGGAGGAGCCTAGTTGACTGGCCGATTAGGTCCTCCACCAACTACGGTCGAATCGGTGCGGTTGGTCAGTTAGCTAACCAACCAGGCAGTTGTGAAATAGTGAACTTCGACCATTGAGTTGTCAAATAGTGAGATTGGCTGACTAGGTCCTCCACCGACTACAGTCGAGTCGGTGCGGTCGGTCGATTAACTGATCGACCAGGCAGTTGTGAAATAGTGAACTTCGACCATATATCATGATTTGTGTTGGATGAGCCTAGTCGACTGGCCGACTAGGTCCTCCATCGACTACAGTTGATATATATTTATCTTCGACTTAAGCATATATATATATATATATATATATATATATATATATATATATATATAACTTCAATTCAAGCATATATTTATAATTATACTAAACATTTCCTTAAGACATGGAAAATCAATATTTTTTCAATATATGCATTTTTCCATTTTATTAAGTCAAAGGGATATTAATTCAACATATCTATTTTTACACTTACTTCGCCTTATTTCCCAACACTATTTTTAAATTAACCATTTAAACCCGTGGTTTTCAAACTAGCAATACCACTCATTGCAAAGCACCTAGAAACATGCTTAGCACAAGGTATTGTTTATAATTTAATTAATAAATGTGATTAAGACTTAAGCCTTTACTCTACTAAGGAGCTTCGACCTAAACATCTAATCTCTTCAAATAAAACAAATCAACCCATGGTTTTATTAACCAAAACAACCGTGGTTTTAATAAATCAAACGTCAAAGCCTTATTAAATAATTGTATCAACAATTTCTATATCTCTTAAGGAGCTTTATTTTCCCAATTATAATCCTTATTGAATTAATTTGCAAAAACATTTCCTTGAATTTAGGAGCTGCGCGGTAAAACAGAACTACGTAGTAAAACTAGCATTATCACACAGGACTAGGCAACACAATTATCCTTTTGCCATAGAGTTTTAAATTATTGAAAAATAATAGAATTGGATAAAAAAATTAAGTTATAATATTTCCATTTACTTTTCCCAAGCTTTATGCTCTTCAACATATTTTAATTAAGCATTGCCTTTTCAAACCCGGAAATAAACAATTTCTACTAGAAATGATTTTTTTTTTTACTTCGACTTAAATCAAGAACAAGCTTGCTTAAATTTCCAAGCAATAACGCATAATTAAACTTGCACTTATTTCATGTTCGTGAATTAAACCAAATAAAATATAAATTCCTACCGTGTATCCAAACTCAATAAATTTAACAAGGAAATCATGCAAATCTTTAACTGGTAATTAATTAAATAACCTCATAAATTTAAACAGAATTTCCAGGTATTAAACTTATCTGTAAAAAGGATTAACACGAGAAACTGGATTCATGGCAGCCACGCTCCACCCATCTGTAGGTAGTTCTACTTGTTATTATTTCATCAGAACTCCACCCCCGATCTGAGACTCATGCATTCACCATAGTTTTGCACCAATCCCAAGTTTCTCTTAGGATTTCCTCACTTGGAACACAAGATTTACTAGTTTGTTACCAAATCCATGCCAACTGTGCAATCCCTTCCCTTAGCTTCATTCTAACTAGCACCATAGTGAAACCCATCATTGCATCTGTGCTTAGAATTTCACTAAAGGAATTTCTTACACCATTTCCATATCACAAGTGCAACCATAGGTAAAACAAGTGTAATTTATCAACCAAAAAGTTAACAAACAGGCTTGGGCTTACAGGTACTCTCAACCAACCCAACGCCACAAACTTTGGATAAATTGGACACTTTGCTCTGGAACTGAACTTATTTCTCTGTCCTCCAGCAATTCCAATTGATCACAAATTCTACTCTTAGTCACAACTCCCTTCGACACTGCAACATTCTCATGATGTCCCTTTTGTTTTCTCTTCTCCCCCCTTCCATTTTTTCAGTTCTTTTTCCTTTTATTTTTCCTCCACCTTATTTTCTTTGTATTCCTACTCACACCAACAACACTTGGAAATTAACTCATTAATTTCCCACGTAATCCTCCACGAACCACCCCTTTAAACATAATTGGCTCTTAAAACAAAATTAAAGGTTAAATAAGGATTAGGCTTAGTGAAAAGATAAAAGGGTTTATTTTTAAAGGTTTGCAGGTTTAACAGGGTTATGGCTTATCCCCCTTCTAGGCTATTCAACCCCCCCCACTAACCTAGGTGAATACATGAGTCTCTGTTCATTCAACATGTTGGCTTTGCCCCTGCTAGTTTAATTTTTATGTTAACAAAGAAAAATACAACATGAGTTCTGCCTTATAGGCACTCCTAGTCTTTTGCAAAATTATACTAAAAAAATAATGGGGTTTAAACCAGGGGTGTTACACAAGTACAAGATAAGAAGCAATACAATATTCTATTGCAAGTTTCACTCTTACAGGTTTCTTCAGCATCACACACTGATCCGAAGAATGGTTATGCTTCTCACGATGATGACAATGATGAAGATCAAAACAATGATCTTTCATATGGCCAACTTGGTCACAATGTTGGCATCTAGAACTTTGAACAGGTTGTACATCTTCTGACATGATTTCACTTTGTGCTAGCATCTCACATGAATCATCTTCAAAGAGAGGGTTGTTCTAAACAAACACTAGTTCAGAATGTTGATTCTAGTGTTAGGTGCCACCTAACACCGAAATCAAGCTCTGATACCACTGTTACCATTGTTAGGTGTCAATCTCCAACCACTTGTCACCAAATCACTAGAATGGGCGAGAAGCAACTGGGGCAGCGAGAGGAACCGATCCCTGGTTTAATGGTGGGCTAATTATATAAACTCCCTAAATCTCTAGCTTTGTCGTTTGCATCTTCTCTTGTTGCCATTATTCTCCAAACAATAATAGAGAAGCTAAGCTACTTCATGAGATTTGCAAGTATTGAATCAATAGTTACCTTGAACGCCCATATTTCATCTGTAGTTTCCAACGAACACGACTCTTCACTATGGCCTTCTATATGGTGATCCCATCACGGGATAGGGTTCACGTTGGAGAGATTCCACGTGATAGTCATCAGTGATCACTTCTTTACCACGAGCTCTTCACCATCGTACACGAGATCTACATTATTGCAGCAACAGTCTTAGAGAAGAGTATGCACTAGGGTTTGTCTATTTTCTCCACACAAAAGAGTGGGAATCGGAGCTCACCAAAAGAGAAGAGAGCTCATACTTCAACACACTCAACGCAGTTATAGTGACGAGTCTCGCACATGTGAGGGTGAGGGAGATGCGCTAATACTTCGTTTTTTAGTATTAGGTGTTCTTAAGTTATGACTTCTGCTTCGAGATATCGATTTTTTGTAAGAAGATGCACCTTTTGACACCAATCTAGATCGCGATTGTGAATATACATATGGGATTCTCGAGTGACTTTGACTACCACTCCGATGAGAACCATAGCTTCGAGCACTTCTGTCACTGAAGCTCCTTGAGTAACTTCGAGAAAAACTACACCCACAATAGCCTCACTTGTGGTAGTCATATTTGGATTCCAGCTGTAAAATCAACTTTGAATTCAAGAATAACTACTGCATTTACAGACAGTCTACACACAAGCAATAGTGGCCACACGATGCAAGTTGAACGGTTTGGAGCGATGGCAGAGAGACGTTAAAGTTTCTAGATCGCGAATAGAAATTCTGAATGGAATATGCAAAAGGATGTAGAGAAATAAAAATAGAATGCGCAGAGGTCAAGCTGCAGTGAAGGCAGGTCGCAGGTCTAGAGATAAACATCTAAGGCACATAATATGTCATGAAGCGGGCAGAGGAAAAATGCTTAGGGTTTCAGTGCTTTGCATAATTGAGCAGAACATTCAAGCATTCTGACATAGAGAAGAATGGATGAGCAGAGGGAATACTAGTGAAGGGAAGGAATACTAGTAGAGAATATGGTATATCTAAGCACAGGCCAAAGGGAATTCATCTGGCTTTTATACCACTACTAGGTGCCCCAATTGGGCAGATAGTCAATTAACACACAAAGACAGAAGAAGAATATAGGCGTTAAGCACATCAATTCTCATTAATTGAATGCATAATGAGAATGTCCCTTGGGTTCAAATTCCCTAGGGGAATCTTGAACTCCCAAAGACTCAGAGTCTTCTTTTCACAATAATATTCCTCACACCAAGGATTAGGCTCCAACAAGGATGAACTCATGAAAAAATAAAGTTTGGATTCTATATTAGCATAACAAGGTTTTGATAATATAGGTTTGTAGGATGAGGAAGGAGCATGATAGGTAGATTTGAGGAGAGGAGGTTGGAATCAAGGAATTGGAAATTTATCTAGGAGTCTGAATGAACTTGAACTTTTATAAACAAACAATGGGGGTATTTACAATAGACGGGTTCTGTAACAACCTTTCTTTCAAACGAAGATCTGTATATTTAACTTCCTAGATACTTAGATATTTAACACTTATCCAATCAAAGGTGATTGGGGTTGCATGATTAGATTTATCTGTTTCCACCACGTTGAGCAAGCGACAACTCTTGTGGACACATTCTGTGAGATTAGGAAGGGTGTCATTGCCAAACCTGACAACATTCATAGATTTTAGTTGGATAAACATGATCTAGTATCCATCTTAAAACCTTGTGGGAAAATATATGCTTTAAGAATGTTATAAATGTGTGGATCATTTAGGTTGACAGAACGCTTCGAAAAAATAGTGCCAAAACAAGGACCATTGTGCAAGAGTCCTAGAAAAACTCCTATTACAACATCAGAAAATTCTAAATGTCTAGTATCAACAACGACACACAAAGAGGATACATGAAGAAATGGTCTAACTAATGGACCAAGACCAAGCTTTATAGCTCCAAGATGAGCATATTTAAATCCATTTCATTTGGCCCAATCACTTTGGTCTTTGTTAAGCAAATTGATATGGATTGGTTCATCTTGATCTCTGAAAGCAATATTTGTAGAGGAGACTTTAATCTAAGTGTGAGCTACATACTTCCACCATTTAAGTTTATAACTTCTTCCCGCAAAACTGTTGGTAGTTCCCAATCCAATGAAGGGTTTATATCATTGTGATAATAGAGGAGTTAGGTTCAACATTATGGAATGAGATTCTACATTCTATAAGAGAGACTATAGTTTCTTTTGATTCGCAAGAGAGGGTATGGAGATCTACGAAATCTAATGAAGGATCCATGGGCCACTTACCAATTCATGAAATAAAGAAGGAAAGTTGCTCCTAGGTGGCCTACGAAGACTCAACTTAGTTTTTAAACATAGGACTTATGGAGCCTATCCCAATGGTTGTGACCTCAATAACATACAAGAATACTGTAACTTGGCTTACCCTTTTCCTTCACCCAAATACTTATTTTTAGAAATAGAAATGTTGCTATATATACCCAAATATTTACAAAACAAAATTAACCAACATAATGAAGTTTACAGAGATGCATAAAATATTTTCTTCAATTAATGTTGAAAATGTTGAATGCTTACAACATGATAGAGTTGACTGGCTCTGATACCAAGAATGTCAAGACCGAATCGACTAGTGACTTCAAACAAGTAGCTCTGAATATAGGTACATAAAACACACACATGTGTTATCTATATTGCATTTAATATAACATTATAAAAAAAACAAAAGTTTATACAAATAGGAAAACTTCATATAACTCCAATTTCTTCTAATATATAAAACCAAAATTCATTAAGTATACTTCGAGTTTTCACTATGAATTGGATCAAAATATGTGATGTATCCTACATCATATGGAATACAACATCATTACAAACTTAACAAAAAGAAAAAATCCTTAAATATTTAAGATTCTTCTTTGCTTAACTTCTTCCAAATTTCATACACCCTATCACATTCCATTTCATTCCACCACCATTGATGATTCAAACTCTAATAGTGATACTAACATCAAGGCATCTAATGCACCTAATGATAGTTTTGTTCTTCATACATTCTTCATTCTGTTTTGTCATGAGAATCCTCTCTTACTTGTGATTGTACTTGCATGAATAATAAGTATTGTCTACGATAACATAAGACGTTTGGAAAATTTGTAAGTAATTTTTGCAAAATTAATTAGGAATTCCATGCACTACACATCCATTTAACAACCCAAATATCAACTGAAACTTTAATTAACTCTAGATTTGTTGGACAAACGCCAAGATAAGTTGTTACCTTATGTGCCATATAATTGTGGCTTCAACAAGTAGCATGCAGTAACCCATCTACTTGAAATTCCATGATCATAGATGCACCACCCTATCAAACAACACTCTCAAAGATTATTGCATTATTTCCATGTTCCAAATATTATAGAAAACATATCCTCATACTTGGCATACCTTTATAGCTAAAAGCTAAGCTTGCCTTGAATTCCTTCATGAACATTTACTTTACATAGGTTTCTTTGGATAACACCCACATCGCTTACATGTTAAACGTTGGAAACAATAATGAATATGTCAAATTAGTAACTCTAATCCTAAAAACTAATGGCTTTGACTCCAATTTGGTCAATTAGCTTTGTAGTGAATCTTCATGATAAATTGTTTAAGGCACATTAAGAGATTTGTCTTTTCATTGTGCATGTGTGTTTGTAATATGTAATGAGAGATTGGGGCCCAAACAACTCAACAAGTTCTTCCATGGTTGATGATTTTGTAGTAGAAGTTGGAATTGTGGAACTTATCTATATGATCATCCTAGTAGGCAGATCATCGAGTGTTACTACGAATTTTATATTCACTTGTTTTCTTACAATGTTGTGGATTTTTTTTGCATATGATTTAAACTTGATATTTTGGAATTAGAATTTATGACCAAGGAGAAAATCACTCAATGTTAAAGAGTTGCTATAATATTGCAATTTGCATGCACATACTGGTGGATAATGACAATGAATTAAATCATGTTGTAACAAAAGAACCAATAAATTGCTGAATGCATTCATTCTGTGGAGAATCCTATAACAATGCTTTGTGATTGCTTTATAAATTCCACATTAAGCCTTGAGGTCATATGGAGAGTATGGGCTTAATAGAAATGAGCCAAAATTCAACGAAGGAATTACAATAATTTCAAGCACAAAACAATGCATGGTTTCTTTCAACTTAATCCCTTTCTTAATGTTGGTGTTGTAGCATCATGAGGTATCCTCATGACAAAAGAACAACCATGAACCCCCCCGGAAATCTCTAGAAAGGAAACCCCCAGAAAGTTCTAGAAAGGAAACTCCCCCAAAAATTTCTAGAAAGGAAACCCCCTGGAAGTTCTAGAAAGCCCCATAAAGTATGGAAATATAAAATGAAGGTATAAATAAGAAGGATGCCTATATCATTTGTACATCAAGCAATTCGCTCTACTTTCCAATACAAGTGCAGATGAGGAAGAGAAGGATGCAACAATAGAAGAAGACTATTTTATGGGTTTATATCGTTGGGTTTATATTCTTCTTATATATGATGTACTTGTATCTTGACTCTCTAAATAAGAAAGGTTGGCTGGGTTTTTCCCGAGTTTGGGTTTTCCCAGGATAAAATATTTGTGTCTCTGTGTTTTTGTGCATTGTTATTCTTTCAGTGATCTTTATTTGCTTTCGTTAATAATTGAAATTATACCGCTATTATAAAAATCTAACATTGTATCAAAGCAATGCTGAAAGAAGCCATTGTCAGAAACTAGGGCTTCCAATTTCAAAGGTTTCCAACCACAGATTTGATCTGGAAAGGGTGTTTTGGAACTTGCCTTAGGAGGACACAATTATCTATGGAAGCAGATTTCTCAATTTCCAAACTTCAAATTTTGAACGTCTTCTGCTAGGGCTTATGGATCAGGTTTCATTTTCCATCCTACAGTCAAGATGAACAATGTCAAAGTTGAGGATAGATTTGATGGGGCTTCCCACTTCAAATCATGGAAGTCTAGAGTACTCATCATATTGGAAGAGAATGATCTTCTAAAATTTGTCGAAGAAGAAGCAAAGAAGTCACCGTGGACAAAAATGATGTTAAGGCAAGAGGGATTTTGATAGATTATGTCAAAGATCACTTGATACCTCATATATCCTAGAAGAAGACATCCAAAGGAATGTTCGATGTCTTGAAGAAGCTATTTGAGAATACCAATGTCAATAGAGCACTTGCCTTAAGACAACAACTCTAAAATGTCAAGGTGAGTAGAGCCGATTCGGTTGCATCTTACTTCATGTAGATTTCTTAACTAAAGGATCAGTTGGGCACCATTGGAGAGATAGTTGCAGATAGAGAACGTTTATGATGACCCTCAATGGTCTTCCCCTTTCTTAGGAACCATTCATTCAAAGCATTAGTGGGCGATCCAAATTGCCCAATTTTGACCATTTATGGGCAAATTCCATTCAAGAGGAATCTAGACTTGTAGCTAGAAATTATTTTCCGCAACCATATGATGTAGAAAATCAAGCCCTTTCTACTCATGCAAAAAAAGGAAAGGGAAGAAAGTTTGAGAGGAAAAATTCAAATGGAAGACCAGCCCTAGCTCCAGATTAGGAACCAAAGAAGAAGCAGGATCCTTCACACATCTAGTGTTACAGGAGTGACAATTTTGGTCACTATGTTGTAGATTGTCCTCAAAGAAAGAGAGGGAAGCAACATGCATCAACATCCCATGTCGATGAGGAACCTCCATCGAAAAAGGCAAAACTTGATGAGATGACAACATAATATTTCTTTTTATTTTTTATTGTAATTGGGCCATTTTACCTAGTACGAGAGTCCAACATTTTTTTTAGGTTATCATTATTGTAATTGGGCCATTTTCCCTAGCACAATAGCCCAAAAGAATTGATTCAGTTTTTTTTATGTTAAATATGATGATATCATTGGGTCAGGGAAAGTTTCATGACTCAGAAGATACAATGTATGAGGAAGGAAGTATTTCCTCCATGACAAAGGGAGAAATCATAGAGCCTTAAGATAAATGGGTAGATGTCCAATGTTTCAATATTTTTGTACTTTATGAGTTTGAACTTTAGAAGGAGAAGAGAAAATCATTATTAGAGGAATCTGGCTTCAGGTTCCAAAGTAGCAGGTTGTTTCAACGCATGATACTCAGTTGCAAGAGGAGCTGAGTGTCCAAATGCAGAGGGAGCATGCTACTTAGGTGAAGATGTAGAAGGGTGCTCCAACAATGAGGGAGTAGCTACAACACGATTTGTTGACGATGAAGGTACAACATTCGGTAGACATTTCCCTAATATTAGCCATGTGACTTGGCTAGGGGTGAATGGCCCGGAGGTAGGGTTGTATCTTCTCCCGGACACCCTGTGACAGGGTGGGGAGATTGTATCTTGCATGATGAGTAGTGTTGATGCATCGATCATTTCCTTGGTATTAGCCATGTGACTTGGCTAGGGGTGAATAGCTAAGAGCAGGAAAATGCCTTCTTCCGGACATACTGTAATAGGATGGGAATATTAGTCCTCAATTGCACACACTATCCTCCTAGAGGTTGGGCGTCGAGCATTTCCCCAGTGTTGGCCATGAGACTTGGCTAGGGGTGAGTCAGGTGGGGCAGTGCGTTCTCTCAGACATCCTGTGATGGGGTGGATATATTAGTCCCTAAGACGACTCAGAATGGGGCAATGTCTTCTCTTAGACATTCTGTGATGAGGTGGATATATTAGTCCCTAATAATGCTCGAAGAGGGGCAGTGCCTTCTCTCGGACACCCTGTGACGGGGTGGGGAGAGATTAGTCCCTAGATTATCACTCATGTAAGTTCATAGATTTAGCCATGATACTTGGCTAAGAGACCTTGAAACCATCAACCTGAAGCAAGCTCATGATCAACCTTTCCTTGAGATGATTCATTGGATACAAGTCACGGCGTGAAGACTTTGAAGGAATCCAAGATGTGTTTGGGAAGAACGAGCAAGAAGAATACCTCCCTCATTGAGAGGGAGTGTTCTCCATGAGACGGGGGGAATGATGTGACTCTCCTTGAGAGGGTGAAAGAGGAAGCTAGTAGTTCTATGATCTTCTTCGATGGACTGAGTTGAGTCGATCTATTGTGCTCCTCGATGGAATGAGTTGAAGCATGACACTTCTTGATGGACTGAGTTATGTTGGATTCACTGGGTTGGTGCCCAGAATCCCTTGGGTTGTATCCCATGTGGTTGGGAGACTCATGGGTTGTATATCATAAAGGACGTCATGTTGGTCGTATCCACATGGACATGAGAAGACCTTTATTATGATGACAAAATTTTCAAGATAAGCCATGATGCTCAAATGATATCCAGATGTGTTTTAGCATGATGAAACCTCCCTAGATAAGAGGGAGTGTTGGTGTTTTAGTGTTATGAGGTATCCTCGTGACAAAAGAATGACCATGAACCCCCCCCCCCCTCAAAAAGTTCTAGAAAGGAAACCCGCTGGAAAGTTATAGAAAGGAAACCCCCAGAAAGTTCTAGAAAGCCCTAGAAAGCATGGAAATAGAAAATGAAGGTATAAATAAGAAGGACGCATATCTCATTTGCACATCAAGAAATTCGCTCTTCTTTCCAAAACAAGTGGGAAGCCGAGGAAGGGAAGGATGCAACAACAGAAGAAGACTATTTTATGGGTTTAATATCTTTGGGTTTATCTTCTTCTTATATATGATGTACTTGTATATTGAATCTCTAAAGAATAAAGGTTGGTTGGGTCTTTCCCAAGTATGGGTTTTCTTAGGATAAAATCTTTGTGTCTCTTTGTTTTTGTGCATGGTTATTCTTTTAGTGATCTTTATTTGTTTCCGCTGCAAATCACTAGGGTAGTTCATTATTCATTGACCTATTTATACACCTTATAAACTAAGAATTTTTAAACTTGCCCATCAATTTGACAATTTTTAGATTTAATTACACTTCATTATTGACATGCAGATTTTTAAATTATTGAAATATAATGGTTAAATAAAATAAATACCCGTCAAATTTATCCCCTAATGACATCACAATGATTTCCATTGTATACAATTGGATCAAAAGCAGGTACATTTCAGTTTTCATTTAACCCCTGCACTATTAAGTATAGGCTAGACAATGATGATTTCTGTTTCCAAACCTAAGGGTCTTATTATTTTAATCCATATTTATTTTATCCTTATATTCATTTTACATGTTAAAGTTTAATTCCCCTGTCAAATATGCTCTAACAAAGAAAAAAACTCCATAAAACCTCATTCCAAACCTTAGAAGGATTAAAATGGGTCTTCTGTTCAACCCTTAATAACTTGCAGTGCATAAATTAGATTATTAAATGATATATAATGGCAATCATTCTTATCTTCTTCCCAAAAGTATCTTAAATACTCATTTAGGTCTCAATTTCAATAAATGGTACGATTATTAAATGCACAATTAATGCCATTATTGCCATGAATAATAAGGTAAATTCCACTAGTAATTACTAATAATCAATGTCCAACATTCTATGAAAAGTGTGAAGCGTGATCCATTTGTTAGGTTAAAGAGAGGGAATCAAAAGAGATAGTAAGTGGAGGGCATATCAGTATTGTACTCTGGACAGGTTTGAAGGCAGTCATCTCTGAAGTTGCTATGCAGGTATTGCAGTTATTTGCTCAAATGTCCTGTCACTAAACCTTAGAAACAAGGATGTCAGTATGGACAATGTTTATCTTGATAGAGTATTTTTTTTCCATTTTTTTGGATGGGTTGGATAAGGGAGGTGATACTTATCCACGTTCAATATGCACCCACGGCAGGATGTGGACCGTGGGATCTAATCCAATGATCAATCCAACTGGTAAGATCCCCCAACATCGACAATAAATGCATTGCTTCAGGGTGTATATTAAATACCATACTTATCCATTCACAGAATTCTCATCTACCTATGATAGTGAGGAACCACCATTGGATGTCTCATCTAATAGCCCACTCTCACCAAGCAACACAATCTCATCATGTGTACTTAGCATTGTGTTGTGAATAAGGTTCGTTATAAAATGTAAAATAATTTATTCAAAACAATCTAGATTTGTATTTTTTTATTTGGAATTTTAGAAAATAAGATGTCTTAGTATAGAGTTTGTACAAAGGGGGATTTGGGGGCTGAAAATGGCCCAAATAAGATTCAAAGCCATAAATTCAAAGGAAAATAGGTTATCCCTTTAGCGCAACAAAGACCGGGAGGTAGGAACCAAGAGCTAAATAGGAAGCAACGGAACATTGTTGATCAAATCCATTATCAACAGTTATAAGTGACAGTGCTCCCAAGAGATGCATAGGAAATAAAGGCGAGCTAGAGCTAATATGATGGAGAAGCACCAGATCAACGACTAACAACAATAGATCTGCCAAACAGTTAAAGGCGGGGCCCATGTTAATCTAAGGGAAGAGCGACAGATCAACGATGCACATTAATAGCTCCTCGACGAGTTGCACAAGCTTTAATTGCGCTCGGTCGAGGAGTTAGATACGACAAAAAGAGACACTTGGTGCATTGTGATTGACAACTCCTTGACGATAATTTTTCTAAAACCATCAAGCCTAGCGAGAGTTTTGGTTTTCCAAAACCACTCAGGTGTCAGAAAAAACCACCTACCGACTGAAGGCCCTACATCAGCTACATGTCATCCCACTCAAGGCCTGACATGTGTCCAAAGGAGAGCGGCCCACTCCTAAATGACCTCATTCAGTTTTGGACGTCAAGGTCATTTATGACAAATTATCCATTGCGTTTTCAATTTTTGAACTCTATCAAAATACTTTATGCCCATTATTTTCCTACCATCCATTTGAAGAAAGAGAACAAACATGGAGTAGCCTATCGGTTTAGAAAGGCCTTTGTTGTTAATGTATTTGTAACTTCAGAAGATATTCACTTGTATATTTTATATTGTATTCATATGTCATTGTACTTCCGACGGAAAGGTTTTATTCCTCCGATCAGGAAAGTTATTATTGTATTTGATAGGGTTATTAGACACTCCTAGGAGAAGTCAGCCCAATTAGGGTAAAAATTCAAGTGGAAGTAAAGTATAAATAGAGAGGGTGCTCCTCTCTATTTACTCATTCACTCACTCACTCAATTCGCATAAGTGAGAGAGAGAGAGAAGTTCGCACAAGTGGAGGAGGAGGAAGCTGCTGAAGACCATCTCTTTGTTTTGGGGTTTTGTATTATTGCTCATTCTATCTATGAGGAAGTTGCGGGTTTTTATCCTTTATGGTTTCCCCGATGAAATGCTTTGTGTCTCTTGTCTCTTGTGTTTGATTTGTCGTGCATGTTATTCTCTCAGATAAGATCTTAGATCATATTGAATTAAATTGTGAAAAACTAACATGGTATCAGAGCTAACCTAAGAAGAAGACACTGTGCAGCTATGGAAGCTAGGGATTCTTAATTTTTGGGTCTCTTTCCACAGATCATCAAGGGAAGGAGGCTAGGATATCTCTCCTAAGGAAGGTGCATCTTTCTGTCGAAGTAGAATTGGATTCTAAGCATTTTCAATTTTCGGCCTGTCACTGCTACGGGAAATTAGGGATTTTGACAGAAGTGGAATTTTGGAGTGCTCTCAACACAGGATTGATCTCCTCATCAAAATCAAAATTTAGAGACCAAGATCAAATTTTTTGGTTGGGTAGAAACTCGGGATACGTCAAACCCTAGTTTGATTTTTGGACCAGAAAAACTAGAAAAGCAGAAAGGACCAGAAACTGCAGATCCAAAATTCACAAGTCACTTTTGAGGGGTCAATTTTTGGATTTTTCAAAATCCAAGTGTACCAGCTTGCTTGTCTCAGCAAGGCGCATATTTATATCCAGATAGAGTTTGAAATTCCAAGTTTGGATTTTTAGGGTTTCTCTGTCAAACCCTAGCCAGCTCCAGATCCAGTTTCAGCAAATCAAGTGGTAAGACCTAAATATTTTCTATTCCATTTGAAGTACTCATTAAAGATGTCTCACCACACCAAGCTTGAGGATAAGCTTGAAGGGGCTGATAACTTCCGAGCATGGAAGTATAGGATTGGGCTTGTCCTATAAGAGAATGAATTGGACACCTATGTGAATTAAGAGGTTCTAGTTCCAGAGGGAGATGAGGTTAAGGCCATACATAAGAAGAATTTGGTCAAGGCCAAGAGGATTATTTCAGATTCTATCAAAGACCATCTCATACCACATGTGTCATCTCTAAAGACACCCAAGGATATGTTTGATTCCTTGACCAAGCTATTTGAAGAAAAGAATATAAATCGGAAGATGAAATTGCGGAACCAGTTGAAGAATGTGAAGATACAAAATACAGAGACCATGTAGTCCTACTTTACAAGAGTCTCTCAGATAAAAGAACAACTTGAAGCTGTGGGAGAAGACATAGAAAATGGGGAAATAGTGATGACCACCTTGAATGGTCTCCCTAGGTCATGGGATTCCTTCATTCAAGGAATTTGTGCTAGGAAGAAGCTCATCACATTCAGTAGGCTGTGGGAGGAATGCTCACAAGAAGAAGCTCATCTCGTAGATCAAGAAGAGAAGATGGGTAATGAAGACCAAGCTCTCACAGCACACTCCAAGAGGAATGACAACAAGAGGGTGCACCACCACAGTAAGAAAGAAAAACACCACCACCAGAATCAAAGGGATAACTTTAGATCCCGAAGAGATGTATCCACCATTCAATGCTATACATGTGATGAAAAGGGACACATCTCCAGGGATTGTCTTAGAAATAAAAGTGGTTGTCACAAGAAGAAGAACAACAAGAGAAGACATCATGCTCACACTGCAGAGGATGATGAACCTCCCAGGAAGAGAGCCAAAGAAGAAAGTGAAGATTCTTCAAGTGATGAAGAGTATGTTTTGATCTCTGCCCTCACAGGAATTGTTACACATGGAAGCAATGATTGGCTTATAGATAGTGGAGCTTCCAAGCATATGACAGGATTCAAGGAATCCTTTATGAACCTATCTAAACATGAGTCACCCACAAAGTGAAACTTGGGGATGACTACCAGTATCCTATAAAAGGAAGTGGTGAAGCCTCTTATAAACTAGACTCTGGAAAGTATATGAAGATGAAAGATGTCCTATTTGTACCAGGACTAAAGAAGAACCTTCTCTCCATATGTGCATTGGATGCAAAAGGTATGAGGGTTGCATTTGTAGATGGCCAAGTTCTTATGTGGCCAAAGGGAAAGACCATAGATGATGCAGTAGTGATTGGAGAGCAAGAGGGAGGGTTGTACAAACTGAAGGGCCAACCAGAACAAGCCTTGGTCCATGAATCCATGGAGCCTAGTGGACTATGGCATAGAAGGCTTGCACATGTTCACTATAGAGCACTACCTCTTGAAAGCAAAGTTGTTGAAGGTCTTCCCGAAATCCAGGCAAAGCATGAAGGCGTTTGCAAAGGATGTGCGAACGAAAAGAACATCAAGAAAGCATTTCCAAGTAGCGAGAGTAAGGAAAAAGGAATCTTGGAAATCATCCACTCCGATGTGTGCGGTCCGATGTCATCCAATTGATTGAGTGGGTATGTATATTATGTTTCTTTCATTGATGATTTTTCTAGGAAGACATGGATATATTTCTTGAAGAGCAAAGATGAAGTATTCAGTAAGTTCAAGGAATTCAAAGCCTTGATCGAAAACCACACAAAGAAGAAAATCAAGATTTTACGGTGAGACAATTGCAAAGAGTTCACCTCAGAAGACTTCAAGAAATTATGCAGAGATTCAGGGATTAAGAGGGATTTGACCACTCCATATAATCCACAACAGAATGGAGTTGCAAAAAGGAAGAATAGAACAATTATGGAAGCAGCTAGGGCGATGCTTCATGACCAGGATCTTCCTATGCATCTATGGGCAGAAGCTGCAAGGATAGCCGTGTATGTACATAATCGTACTCCACATAGAGTACTTGACAACAAGACACTAGAAGAAGCCTTCTTCGGCGAGAAACCAGAATTCAGCCATCTCAGAATATTTGGTTGCCCGGTGTACACACATATTCCAAAAGAGAAGAGGACGGAATTAGATCCTTCAGGAAAGAAGGGTATATTCGTGGGATATAGTGAAAGCTCTGAAGCTTACAAAATATATTTCCTAGGATTCAAGAAGATTGACATCAACAGTGATGTAACATTCGATGAAGATTGAGCATATCACAAATCCAGAAAGATACCTGTTGCAGACATTGAAGAACTAGAAGCACCCAAGATCCGAGATACAACAATGAATGAAGTAAATCCAGAAGATTATGGAGAACGTGAGGTGGAAGACCCACAAGAACCTGTAGATCCACCACGTGAGAAGAATTCTCACAAAAGGAAACCGACATGAGTACGAGAAGCAATTCAAGATGCAAAGAGATATGGTGCTCCAGAGGGAATGCATAGAGAAATAAAGAGACTGAGACCATTCTCCAGTTATGTAGCCCTGTTGTGTGACATCATTGACAAAGAACCTTCCAACTATGAGGAAATAGCTGAGAAGAAAGAATGGAAGGATGCCATGATCGAGGTGTACCGGTCGATCATGAAGAATGATGTATGGGATGTGGTCATGATACCAATAGGGAAGTCTGTTGTGACTTCCAAGTGGATCTATAAGATCAAGCATGTTGCAGATGGCAGCATAGGGAAACACAAGGCGAGATTAGTGGCATGCGGCTTCTCCCAGAAGGAAGGGATAGACTATGAAGAGACATTTGCACCTGTATCCAGATACACTTCCATTAGATCAGTACTTGCTCTGGCTATAGTGATGAAGTGGAAGGTACACCAGATGGATGTCAAGACAACGCTCTTAAATGGTGTAGTAGAGGAGGAAATGTATGTGGAGCAGCCACTCGAATTTGAGACACATGACAGGGAGACTCATGTGTGCAAATTGAATAAAGCCTTGTATGGTTTGAAACATGCACCCAAGACATGGTACGACAGGATAGACAACTTCCTAACTAGTTTGGACTTTACCAAGAGTAAAGCGGATTCCAACCTTTACTACAAGGTTGAGGAAAGGAACCCAGTGATACTCCTACTGTATGTAGATGATCTGTTTGTGACAGGTGAGGATGGGTTGATTGCTGACATGAAGAGGAATCTTGCTGCCAAGTTCGAGATGAAGGACTTGGGTATGATGCACTACTTTCTAGGCATGGAGGTGTGGCAGAGTGCAGATGGAATCTTCCTTGGACAAGGGAAGTATGCAGTAGAGATCCTGAAGAGGTTCGGGATGATGGACTGCAAGGCCATGGCCACACCTATGGAATCGAACCTGAAGCTATTGAGTGATGCTTCATCAGAGTCGGTTGATGCCATGATGTATCATCAGATGATTGGGTCTTTGATGTACTTCACGAATACGAGACCAGATATCTACTTTGCTGTGAACACATTGAGCTAGTTCTTAACGGATCCGAGACATGTTCACTTGATGTTGCAAAGCATATTCTGAGGTACCTGAAGGGTATGGTAGATTATGGGCTCAAGTATGATGTGAATCAGAAGATTAACATGGAGGGTTATGTTGATTCGGATTGGGAAGGCAGTGCCATTGATAGGAAGAGCACTTCAGGGTGCTACTTCAGTATGAGATCATGTGTGATCTCTTGGTTTAGCAGGAAGCAGTCCTGCATGGCACTGAGTACAGCCGAGGCAGAGTATGTCGCAGCTTGTTCAGCTAGTTGTGAGGCAGTATGGCTGAGGAAGATACTGTCTGATTTGTTTGATCTCCAGTTGGACACGACTTGTATATATTGCGACAACTAGAGTTGTGTGAAGTTGTCTGAGAACCCAGTGTTCCATGAGAAGTCGAAGCATTTTGAGATCAAGTACCACTATATCAGGGATATGGTGCAGAGAGGAGCAGTGAAGCTCCAGTATGTTGCGACATACGAGCAGATAGCCGATGTATTGACCAAGCTGCTGGCCATAGTGAAGTTTGAATACTTCAAAGAGAAGCTTAGTGTACTTCAGATCGAGGTTCCTTCTAAGGGGAAGTGATGAGTCTGGAAGATGCAGATGCACATGGGCTTTTCCGACATGGTGGTAGGTTGGTCCTCCCATGGTTGATGTAATTGCTGAGCTTTTTCGACATGGTGGTAGGTTTGTCCTCCCGTGGTCATTGATGTAATTGCTGAGCCTTTCCCGGATGGTGGTAGGTTGGTCCTCCCATGCCGGTTGATGTAAGTATTGTGTGATGTGCATCTGGGCTGTGCTCCGCGTGACGATGAGATGATATGAAGATGATGAGGTGACAGTAGGATACACAGGTTTTGCATAGGTATATAATCAGTCCTAGGATGCTCCTTCAGGTTTTGAACTACACCAAGCTTGTCCCCCTTTCGAGGAGGGTCCTTTTGAACTACACCAAGCTTGTCTCGGAAGTATTCAAATTTCACTCGAGATAGAGGTTTGGTTGGTAACTTCTTCACTTGAGGTAGAGGTTTGGTTAGTACAAAGGTAACCTGTTACAAATTCAAACTTTATAGTTCCTTTCCGCATCATATCTTGTTAGTTCCCTATGATCTTTGACTTATCATGGAACACTAGATTCTATGTCATCTTGATACAACTCTATTTATCACATAGGATCACAGTTGGTTCTATCTCTAAGTCAAACAATCCTGAAGTCAAACTTCTTCACAACTAGTAGAGCAAGCAGCCACATATTCCGCTTGTGCTGAGAGCCACACTAGACTGCTTCCAACTAAACCACGAGATCATGGCTAATCCCAGAGAATAACATCCGCTCGATGTGTTCTTCCTGTCTGATACACTTTCTTCCCAATCAGCATCTGAGTAGCCATCTGAAGTCATGATCTCCAAGATAGCATAGATCAAAGTCTATTGTATCCTTTATGTGCCTCATCACATGCTTTGCAACTTTTGGGTGAACACATCTAGTTTCCACTAGATACTGACTCAAGGTGTTCACAACAAAGCATATATCTAACCTAATATATGTTAGATACATCAATGACCCAATAATTTGACTGTACAGAGTTATATCCACTAACTCTGATGAGTCATCTCCTAACAGTTTCAAGTTGGAATCCATAAGAGTGGCCATTCCATCATATCAAGTCTTCTCAAGATTTCTCAGCATACTTTCTCTGGTTGAGAAAGATTCCTACTGAGCCTTTCCATACTTCCAGACCTAGGAAGTAATACATTAATCTAAGATCTTTCATTTTTCTTTTCTACAGTCTTCTATCTGTGCCATCTCTCATCAGATGGGTCTACTGATATTAGCCTCAACATCATTCCAACTCTATGGTGAGTTCCTTCTTGCATCCATGTCATATGTGTATAGAAGCCATATTCAACCTTGTAGCAAAGGTTGAGATCCACATCACCCATGGTGATCATTAAGCTCATCAATTGATTATCGATCCTGGGAACCCATATAAAACCTGATTCACACTTCTTCTTTAATTACACCATTAAGAGAATGGTCTTATCTTAGCCACTTGGAGCAAACATCTCATCATGATTCTCTTCCTCTTTCTAAGAGAATCTTCTAGCCATGAGCCTTCTATATTTTGTTTGATTTGTAAATCTTCTTGTTGAACATCCATTGCTTGTTCAGTGTTCATCATTCATCATGATTTTTCCTACAAATCAAAATTAGGTACATGATTAGTAATACTTCATAATCATCAAATCATATTGACATGATAACCTATTATGCATACAGATATCATTTACATAGTTATGCAACTATTTTGACCAATACTTTGGCACAACACTTTCCCATATCCTGTATGCATACAGTGGCTATCTAGATGCCTTCCATCTCTACCAGAACATACTATCGAGAGTGTGCACAACTCTCAGCATGTCAGCAAAGAGGTTTCATTCTAGACAAGCAACAATGGAATGTTTGTCCAACTTACCAATCATATGCATATTAGTAGTATACTGTTCAATGTTCTATAAATATTTACACTCACCATGATATATTATAGGAATACAAATATGCATACAACCTATTACAGGCAATATCATTTACTATTTCAAATAACAACTCAAATACTTATCTTTTATGTTTGTGTGGTTGCCTCCCGCTTGATCTTCTGTATGTCTTTTGAACTTCTATTCATTCTGTACCACTGTGCATGTTCAAGTGTCATCCTCATGATCTCATACACAAACATACACCCATTAGTATGTTCTAAATGTTATCAAAACATTATAGTTCTAAATAATCTTGAAAATGTATGGTCATGATTATAGTTAATAAACATTAGTATTCAAGATTTCAGGGAAGTCTTCTTTTACTCATGCATATCATCAATCAAGATAAAAGACATAATATGCATAATCCCTTGATTACTAACTTTATGAATAAGCATAACCAATCATACCAAGTATACTTAAGGGATCCTAACACAAGGTAAGATTAATGGGAAACATACCTGGATTAGTATACCTACTTAGTTATGTACAACATACCTAAACAATCTCTTCAATGATTTAGAGATCCTGAGCTAGAACCTGCATGTCTCATAGGTTAAGCATAATATAAAAAAGTCATACATACCTCGTAAGTAGAACAAAGATTATGGATGAGTCTTTGTCTTCATGTTTTCATGGTCATGGAACTTGATTTGTCTTTTGTGATGTACCTGTATCTTGTTAGCAGACAACATCAACCTCACACAACATCATAATGCATTAGTACAATCATATAGCCCTAATCAATGAATGTCTTTGATCATTCGCATGCATTCATACTGTTACTAGGGTGATAAGACAATTCTAACATTAATCAAGATTGTACTAATAAATAATATGAAGACAAACACATCATGAACTTAATCAAGAATTAGATTTCAAGACATACCTAAGCCTCCTTAAGTCATACCTGTCGAGACTTCTTGTAGTCTTCTTATGTAAGGCCTTAGCCTCAAATCCCCCTGAAACTGGATCTGGAGCTTGATTAGGGTTTGCTAGAGAAACCCTAAAGATTCAACCTTTGACTTTCATACTTCTGAATGGATGAAAGAATATGTCATGCTGAGCTGATCAAACTGGCATACTTCAATTTTGGAATCTCCAAAATTTGACCCCTCAAAATTGCCTTTGAAACTTCTGCATCTTCTGGACAGGATCCCGAACTAGGGTTTGATGAAGCCCACCCTTCTGCCCAAACAAAAGGTTCGATCCAAGGCTCTAAACTCTTATTTTTCTTAGGAGCTTCTAGCCGTGGTTACAGACTTCAAAAATTCCAACTTTTGCTGAAGCCCTAATTTTCCATCTTTCCGATCAAAATCCCGAACTGGGGTTTGATCAAGCCCGGTCTTCCACCCAACCAAAAAATTCAATCTTGGTCTCTAAATTTCGATTTTCCTGATTAGCATTCAGCCGTGGACTCCGATTCCAAAAGTTATAACTTTCTCCGAAACCCTAAATTTCGGAAGCCATGAATAAAGGTGCTCCAAAAATAATTCTGTTTTGACAGAAATATGCACCTGATTGTTTCTGCTATAAATCTGAAATTTTTGCTCCACAGGGTCTGAAACAATTTTTCTGCAGTAGCCTGACCTGTCATCTTTCCATCCTGACAGGTCTGACCTCAATTGGGTTTTCTGAGAGAGAGTTATGCCAAGTGTCGCAACATGACCTGTTTATGGGATAAAACAGGAGAGCGAACTTGTACGGCATTCCACATGTCACTGTTTGAACTTTGGCCTCTGAAAACTTTTTTTGAGATAGCTTGACCTGTCATCTTTCCATCCTGACAGGTCTGACCTCAATTGGACTCTCTGATAGAGAGTTATGCCAAGTGTCGCAACGTGACCTGTTTATGGGATAAAACAAGAGAGCAAACTTGTACGGCGTTCCACGTGTCACTGGTTCACCTTCGGCCTCTGAAAAAGTTTTCTGAGATAGTACAGTCTGTGTACTACCTGTCACTTTTTACTAAATTTCATTTGGATCTTCCTATCCCAAGTTATGACCTTTTTTCCAAGGTCACCTGATTTTGACTGAGTTCTGGAAGAGGCAGAAACCCTAACTTGTACTGATCATAACTCATAAAGTACAACGAATCTGAGGGTGCCCTTTGGACACAAGGTACCTGGGGATGTTATCTTCGACCTGTAAACTTTTCAGACCCTGAACCTTCGCATAAATGGATTTATAGCGAAAGTTCCACGATGACTGGTTTTTGCTATGTAAAACCCTAACCTTCAAATTGTCGTAAGTAAAGCAAGTGTCGTAAGTGCCATACCTTGTCTTCCTTCAGGTTAGCTCTGATACCATGTTAAGATTTAATATGCTAAGACATAAAATAGCAGCATTACATTCCATTTCACAATAATAGCATATACAGGATCACTGAAGAAACAACAAGCATAGCATAAACACAAGAGACAGAGATTTATCCTGGGAAACCCTCATGGGGTAGAAAACCCAGCAAAGCTTCCTCAATATAGATGACCAGCAATATACAAAGATGAAACCCTGAGACATGATCTCCTCCTCCACAATAGCAGACCTCTCCTCCACAAGTGCGCTATCCTCAAGTGTGTGAGTGTGTCAAATGAGGAACACACCTCCTCTATTTATACACTACACTGACATGTATTTTACACAGGTACACGTAGGCTCGTATTTAACCAATGGGTTAAATACCCTACTACAACTAACTGGGCCGACCCCTCTAGGGTGGTCTAATAACCCTTTGACCCACATGACACATACAGGGCCAACCCCCACTAGGTGGGTCTAATAACTCTAGTTACCACAACCAACTTGGAGGAATAAACATCTCCGGATTTATAGTATAATCACATCGGAGGTATGGAACATCTCCGGAATAAATAATATACAAACATAATATTCTTTGAAGTTACAATATTTCAACACCGTGGTCATTGATGTAATTGCTGAGCCTTTCCCGGATGGTGGTAGGTTGGTCCTCCCATGCCGGTTGATGTAAGTATTGTGTGATGTGCATCTGGGCTGTGCTCCGCGTGACGATGAGATGATATGAAGATGATGAGGTGACAGTAGGATACACAGGTTTTGCATAGGTATATAATCAGTCCTAGGATGCTCCTTCAGGTTTTGTAGTGGCATATAATTAGTCCTGGGATATCTTGTAGGTTTTGCAAAGGCATTTAATAAGTCCTGAGATGTACCTACTTGATGGCTTGCTCGCAGAGATGATGAAGACCTACATGGAGGCTAGGCCTACATCCAACATGAAAAAGGGATGGCTCTGTAGAACTTCCTATGACGAGTAGATTGGAGACTGATGGTCGAGATAGAAGCAACAATGACGACGATGATCCAGCTTTGATGATGATCTAGTGACAAAGACTTGTGCTGATGAACTGTGTCAAGAGAATACCTTCCTAGATAAGAGGGAGTGTTAATGTACTTGTAACTTTAGAAGATATTCACTTGTATATTTTATATTGTATTCATATGTCATTGTACTTCCAATGGAGAGGTTTTATTTCTCCGATTGAGAATGTTATTATTGTATTTGATAGGTTTATTAGACTCCCCTAAAGGGGTTTACCCTGAGTTAACTTGTAGGGTGTTATTAGACTCTCCTAGGGGAAGTCGGCCCAGTTAGGGTAAAAAGTAAAGTGGAAGTAAAGTATAAATAGAGAGGGTGCTCCTCTCTATTTACTCATTCACTCACTCACTCACTCAATTCACATAAGTGAGAGAGAGAAGTTCGTACAAGTGGAGGAGGAGGAAGCTGCATAAGACCATCTCTTTGTTTTGGGGTTTTGTATTATTGCTCATTCTATCTCTGAGAAAGTTGCGGGGTTTTCTCCTTTATGGTTTCCCCGATGAAATGCTTTGTGTCTCTTGTCTCTTGTGTTTGATTTGCTATGCATGTTATTCTCTCAAATAAGATCCTAGATCATATTGAATTAATTTGTGAAAAACTAACATTTGCAACAAAGCCTCCTTAACCACCTTTTCACCAGGTATTTCAAGCATTGCTGCCTCACCAAATAAATTGTTTAACTAAAGATACAGTATTGATCCCTAACCCATACTCATTGAATCCAACAAGATTTGTGAGACCAAACCAATTAAACCTACTTTTCTAATAACCTTACCATGGCTCGATCATATAGAACACAGTTACCCAAAACTCTATTTGCAGGTGATGAGCATGTCCTTGATAAGTAGGAAAATGTCTTCGATACCATTGTTACCAGCTCTGACATGATATCAACCCTCCAAGAGGCCGAAACATTAGCAAGAGATAACCAAGATCCATTTCACCTATGGGATTCAAAACTTGCCCTAGTTGTGTGTCCTAGGTCACTATATTTCCCTGAGTTCATCATGCATCACCTGGTGCTCCAAGCAGTATTCTCCAAGAAAATATGCCATCATGTCCTCAGATCTAGCCACTCTCCTGTGTAGTATAGTGCAATATCATGATTTTGACCCCATTTCATTAAACATGTAAATAATGTAATATCGTTATAAAATCGTGGTGAGGAGCCCAAGGCCAAGGCCCCACCATCGATTTAGTGTTAAAATTGATGCATATGGTTTGCATGCTAACCAGGCACAATATAAACTGTAAATATCATGTAAATATGCATTTTAATAAAAATACCCACAACTAGCTATGCAATGCAACGAGAGTATGGGAGCATGATTTTTAGAAGGAATTGGGAGGGAAATATTCAAACCCTTGAACCGATCAAGTGAAGACAAGTGTCAATGAGAGAACCCATGAACCTTCAACTACCCATGTTGACTTTTGTACCCAATCATTTATTTCTCCCAAGAGTTGGTTGAAATAGTTATTATTTGGGGGAATGGTGACGTATGGCTGTCCCATTTTTCATGTATGGGCAAGCCACCATTTTAGAAATTCGGGTTTGGATTCTTGGGAAAGAAAAAGAGCCACGGATTTGATCCTCGAGCCATTATTCATCAACCAATTTGTCTCTCTCACAAAAGATCTAGCTAGTGGAGTGTTTTCCCACCAGGTTTTTCCTTGGTTTCTAGTTGGGAAAAGGGTGTTTTTGGTGCTGCAGAGCAACTGGGAGGAAGGGAACTCGATTTTGGGATCCATAGAGGCCATTTTTTTCCATTGGGGTGCTCATAAGCCATGGGAAAAATAGTTTTTGCTCCCTGTGGTCAATTTCCCTCCTCACATTTTGTTTCTGGGTGTGCCAGGAGTTGGAAGAACCAATGGGAATCCTGTTCTGTGAATCCCATAGTAAAAAACATTGTTCTATGCCCAACATATGAGCTTGTTGTGTGTGGGAAGAGTATGTTGGGGCATGAGTTATGTGTATCCTTGGTTTTTGGTGCTGCAGAGCAACTGGGAGGAAGGGAGCTCAATTTTGGGATCCATAGAGGCTGTTTTTGGCCATTGGGGTGCTCATAACCCGTGGGAAAAATAGTTTTTGCTACCTGTGGTCAATTTTCCTCC
Organism: Larix kaempferi; assembly: GCA_027924585.1. Taxonomy (NCBI): domain Eukaryota; kingdom Viridiplantae; phylum Streptophyta; class Pinopsida; order Pinales; family Pinaceae; genus Larix; species Larix kaempferi. The sequence continues at coordinate 10,435,903 of BSBM01000029.1, forward strand.
TCACATTTCGTTTCTGGGTGTGCCAGGAGTTGGAACAACCAATGGGAATCATGTTCTGTGAATCCCATAGTAAAAAACGTTGTTCTATGCCCAACATATGAGCTTGCTGTGTGTGGGAAGAGTATGTTGGGGCATGAGTTATGTGTATCCTTGGTTTTTATATTGATCTTGAGTGCAAGTATCCAACAGTAGAAGAGGGTTCAGTTTTGGATTGATAAACCCCAATTATGGATTGGCTTGACTCAAGTGTGGTGTTCATTTTGTTGTGCATAGGTTTGAGCGTTCCCATTCCTTGTGGAAATCATTCCCAGCTCGGTGGTGGCAATTGTGTTGAGAGATTGATGAACACGATTGGCCTATGGCTGGGTGGAACATTGCAGTGACATAGCTAGTTGCTCGAGACATCATTACATCAAGATAAGTAATCTCTCTCTGTGTATTAAATTATGCAATGTATAGATTGTTCTGATTATGTTGATGCATGAAAAATGTGTGTGGATAGTTTAATTCCGATGTGCATGTTTATTTTGATGTGCATCTGTACAAATTTGTTTTATTTGTATTGTCAATGATGAATGGGGCTGAGTTTTTGTAAATGCCAAGAATGTTAGTGTCATGTTCCCTTCCTTGTGTTGGATTGATGGGAGGGGACGTGACCGCGTGGTATCAGAGCATAGGTTGCAACATTGGGCCTGAATGGGATACATCTAACAGTTTGTAGAGGTAAGATTACTTCCTATTAAGCATTGATCATCATAGAAGAAAGAAAAAAATTCTAATTTTTCTAAGTTTTTGAGTTTTCTGCCTAAGTATGTGTTAGCGCAAAACTAAAAGGAGCTTCAAAACTATTGGCGATAAATCAGAAAAGTCGTTGATTCATTTCGGCGAAAAATAAAAAAATTTCCGAAAAAGGGCATTTCGACGCAAAAATGGAAAAGTCGCCGAAACTAGTCAGCGGAAAATCGAAAATTGCGTTGATCGGCAATAAAGTGAAAAGTGTGCCGAAACAAGTCGGCGACAAAATGGAAAATGCGCCGATTGGAGGAAAAATGAATTTGTGTCGAAATAGTTCGGTGACAAATTGACAAGTGCGCCGATCGACAGAAAATTGAAAGGTGCGCCGAAACAGGTCGACAACAAATTGATGAGTGCATTGATCGACAGAAAGTTGAAAGGTGCACCGAAACAGGTCAGTGAGAAATGGAAAGTTGCGTCGATCAGAAAGAAATTGAAAGTGTGCCGATCAAAGGAAAATTGAAAAGTCCACCGAAATGGGTCAATGTCAAATTAGAAAATGTACCGATCAGAGACAAAGGGATAATTCCACTGAATAGGAGGGAAAAATTGAAAAGTCCGTTGAAATAGGGAAATTAAATAGTTTTTCCAGGGAAGCCACAAGGGAGCAAGCCCCCTTTATCCCCATCGTCCCCCTGAGACATCGTTAATTGTGAGAAAATTCGGTGGTGATGATAAGATTCATGGAAATGGAAATTTTGCACCTTGATGGGGTAGTTCAGATGGTTTTGTAATTTGGCAGAAATTTTCAATTTGGGTATAAGTCCTTAGAATACATGAATTTTTTTTTATTTTTATGTATTTCTGAGAATGTAACGAGGCTAAATTGCAGCAAAATCAATAGAAGAATTCTTATTTTGAAACAAGTTTCCAGTTGTTTTGAAGAGCAGGTAGATGAAATCCTCTAGGCTTGACTTAGTAAGAAATTCTCATTGTGGGTGACCTCCAAAGCAACCAATGTTTTTGGAAAGGCCTTACATGATTGTGCAAGAATACTAGATATGGAAGTAACTCAAAGTGAGTAAATTTTATGGTATCAACATCATGGCAATGGTGCTATCAAAACAAAAATGGAGGCACATTCAGTATCATGATCATGGTAAAATTGTTGGTTAGCGCAATGTGAAGAATTGAAGCAAGCTTGGTTGGATGCTTAGTGACAAGGTAGTTCCACTAATGAGCAAGGATACTCAATTGAGAGTATTATGGTAATTCACGTTAACATGTGGAAAAACATGTTGAATGGATAAGAATAAACTCTTGCATATTGTATTTTATAAGCATGGGATGGAATAAGGGAACTAAAAGGAAGTGATGTTCCTTAGCCAGAATGTATGAAATGGATTATCTATGCTCGGAATGTGCAATATGAATTACATAGAGGGGTTGTGGAAGCCTTAGTAGGAGTAATTGGTTGTAATATGCCTTATAGATGAGTGATAGCCATGTCTAATCATTGGAAGATGAAAGGGACCAATAATGGACATTGGTGCCTTGGATAAGAACACATCCAATGTACTATTATTAGCAATGTATGCAATTTGAATTTCAAGGAAGAGCCATGGGAGCTCTTGATTATCAAAGATGGATATTGTATTCCGTGAAAGAATTCTCAATAAGTAATGGAATATGTTATTAGGTAAGGGACATGTAACTTGTAAATATGATGAGTCAATCATCCTTGTGGGAAAGTGCATGCATGATAAGAGAAGTTACAAGATATGAGTCAGTAACTTATGAGTAAGTAACGAGAATGGGTAAGGCAATTCCATTCTCCCAAAAGTTGTCACTCATAGGAATAAGACATCCCAGTATGTGGAATTGGCATGTGGCTCATGATAGTGACATGGTGGCCATGCAAAGGCTATTAATTGGGGAATGAGGCATTCCCATGTGTGAATCAATTGTGTGGTTCGTAATTGTGACAAATATTTCCATGAGAAAGGAAAGAAAGTATCATAGTTGAATAAGGTGCAAGAGCATATAATGGACCTTGAAAAGACTCCTTATGGAGTTGGAATTGAATCAATTGCAGTGCTGATTAGTGCTAGGAAGTTTAAGAAATGTCAAGTTGGACTTGACCAAAATCACTCAAAGAAATTGGAGCAGTAAGGCAATGTTGATAAAGAGGGAAATTTCTCACCTTAAAATATTTTGTTTATAGCATAAGAATTGAATGCTTGGAAAGTAGCAAGTAGGAATGTTATACATGAGTATATATATTGAATTGCTGCTTGATGAGAAAATCATAGCTAAAGATTCCTTGTGTGCTTGCTAGAGAGGACATGAAATTGGATCATCTATGATGTGGAAGAGGAATTCCTTGCTATGATGAGGGTTGGGAAAGGGATAATTCCTTAACTCCTCTCTTACTATTGAAATTATATTTTACAGAAATGACATACAAATGTTGAAAATGCAAGAGATTAGATAGATGAAATGAATATGCACTAGTGGGCATATTGTCAGATATTGCATAGTGCATGTGAAGGTGTTTGTGCATGTATATGATGTTGCATGTTGGTAAAGCTAGCGAAGGTTTACATATGCATTGAGCCACATAAGATAATTATTGTGGTTGTTAATAATTAGTGGTGTTCGCATTGGTTGTAGGACCAAAGACAACCGAAGCATGGCTAAAGATGTTGATGATGTTGTCACATGTGACCAACAACCTTATGAAGAAATGTTAGGGCAACAAATCTATGATCACGAGGTTGGTGGAAGGATGGTGTAATCCTTTGTAGGAGACCAACCGATCAGGTGACATCAAATATGTTGATGGAAACCATGTAGGTAATGGTTTATTTATGTTGATTGCATAAGTACAAAAAGGGGGATTAAGTAAGAATCCCTTGAGCCATATTTAATAATCGTAAATTGTTATGTATGTGATGTTGAATGCATTTATGCGAACATTATCCCATCGGGTATGATGAGGTATAGGGTAGTAAGGGAAAGGAGCCTTATACCATCTAAATGTCTAGAATTTTGAAGGCATTCATATGAAAGAATATCATGCCATGTGTGTATGTTGGTTATGAGTTTAATAACCAAAGCAAGTGGGAAATTATGGTCGTTTTGTAGTGCATGCCATATGAGATAGTCATGGTTAAGGCCATAATGTGGTTAGAATTGTGATGCTATAGTGCTACACAAGTGTCCCATGAACTCCTTATTGGTGTTAATTTGGGCTGAAACCTCTTTGCCAACAACCAAGGAGTGAGTAAACTCTTGACGTGTTGTTCGGGTGGAGAAGGAAGGAACCCAGATAAGTTAACCAAGTGATTGGGAAGATGGTTGGGAAATGTGTCAAGGGCATTAGCTAGACCTTCCAACACATCATGGTGGAATGCATGGCATAACATTATGGTAATCATAAATCAATGTGAGGTTGCATTGAGTGAATGCACATTAAAAGATTATGTAAACTTTGTGATTGTTTCTGCATATGTGTGGGTACATAGGTTGAGAGGCATTGCGTGAATGCATGATTGTGGCATATATTTCATTGCAATTCATTAATAACTGAAATGATAAAATTGTTGGCAATTATGAGATTATTTCATGAGCTGCCATGGATGCAAGAAAATGATTGCATGAAGAAGGTAGTCATGTTTGATGGGCTACCAAGAATGCTCTGTTGGGAGGACAGAGTTCCCTGAATGGATGCGATTGTGTAACTATGAGAATTGGAAGTTTTATTTAAATTGCATAGATAATGTGATTGTATCTTGCAATTTTATTGTGGTAATGATGCACATAAATTAAATGTATTTCATTGTATTTGAGATAATAACAACCGATAGTGTTTGAATTATTGACTATTACAATTATGAGATTACTTCAGTGACTGTTGTACCAATGAAAATATTATATGTATGGATACTCACAAAGTGTTTGACCGATTGAAAATTTCAGATTGCAGGTAGAATTGTCTTGGATATGAAAATGTGGGTAAGTCCATAATAAATAATGGACTCTACCATGTGAAAAAGCCAAAAATTATGAGAAGGGTGTCATGGTTGTGAAATTTAACTTATGTATGGAACATATAGTAAATTTCAGATTTGAGATTTTGCTAATAATTACTAATGACTGTTTGGATTATATAGAATTGTGTCAAGAGGAAACATTGTAGGTGGATGTCCAAGTTATGGAAGAAAGTGTAAATCCATAACAGACACAGTTCTACCACTTATAGAAGTCAAACAAAATGAGGATGGCCTCATGGTTAAATAAATCTAATTTCTATACGAGACAGAATTGTAAATTCATATTTGAATTCGATTATTAATGTCATTGATTAGCTGATTGTTTGTGAATTGTGTCAGGAGGACACAATGCAGGAAGAACATGTGTTATGGCCTGCAAGAGCTAAACATCACGAGAAGGAACTCATGTTTTGGAAATCTAGTTTCTGTATGAAACATATTTGAGAAATTCTAATTGAAATTATTATGATTACATCTCATGTGATCTACATGATTGTATGTAATGCAGGTGAGATGGTGGAAATATTCCATTGGGGCAAATGTCGGCTATTAAGGTCAAGAATGTAAAAGAAAGCCAAGAGTGGCTTGGGTTTGAGAAACCCTATAAAAATTCCTTACATGTGCTGGTCTATCCGCGGTACTATTAAACCCAGTAAGACCATGGGTACTCAGGAGGCTTGTATGGGTATTGGTAACCTTTCTACACTCAAAATGAAGAGCACTGGAGGGATGGGTATGCCCGAGGGACTGTGTAGCAGAGAAGGGGTACCATCCTTGTGTTGGGTAAGTGGGTATTGTGGAGCCAGCCTGCAGTCAAGTGAGTTACCTATGCAGTTCCTGGAGGGAACCACTGGTTTGCATAGGAGAAGGAGCCATGTAATTGTATTATGTTGTTTTATTGTCTGATAAACCCAATAGAGATGTTGGCTTGGTAATGGTTTTTGTATGCTTGATAAACCCAGTCAGAGAATTAGCTTAGCATACTACTTAATGGAATGCTTGATAAACCTAGTCGGCGTATTGGCTTGGCATTGGTTATTTGAATGATGTGGTGCAACCGATGTGCTGGCATAACATTTGTTTTATACATATGCATAGGTGATCCGAGGCTTGCAGAAACTTGGTTACCTTTCGATGCACACCTTAAAGAGAAATGGAAGAGGTGGGTACACTTGAGGGACTGTGTAGAAGAGAAGAGGTACCATCCTTGTGTTGGGTGGGGCAAGTTTTGTGGGTGCCGTAGTTGTCTGAAGTCAAAGCGGGATACCTGTGGATCTAAAGGAAGATGCTCATGCAGATAAGTATTTGGTTTATCTTGCATCTTCTTGCTTATTTAATGTGAATAAACATTTGTATATGATTTGGCTATGGTTTTTAAACTCTTGTTAAGAGATGAATCCTATGAAAATGGATTTGACGTATGAATTGACTCAATGTTTGAGTATAGGTATTGTTGGATGCAAGGGCCTTGAAGACATTTTAAGGATGCAATGGACATGTGGTTGTCCTTAAAGTCTTAGTATGAGCAGCTAAAGATTGGAAAGAGATCCAATGGATGTTGATGAAGAGAGAGAAAGGAATTTCAGTTGTAGCTAAAAAGAAAGACATGGAACCTTGCTAAAAATAAAGAGAACACCGAGGACAGTGTTATTCCAAGGGGGAGGGGATTGTAATATCCAGATTTTGACCCCATTTTATTAAACATGTAAATAATGTAATATCGTTATAAAATCATGGTGAGGAGCTCAAGCCCAAGGCCCCACAATCGATTTAGTGTTAAAATTGATGCATGTGGTTTGCATGCTTACTAGGCAAAATAGAAATCATAAATATCATGTAAATATGCATTTTAATAAAAATACCAACAACTAGCTATGCAATGCAACAAGAGTATGGGGCATGATTTTTACAAGGAATTGGGAGAGAAATATTGAAACCCTTGAACCAATCAATTCAAGCCAAGTGTCAATGAGAGAGCCCATGAACCTTCAACTACCAATGTTGAATTTTGTACCCGATCATTTATTTCTCCCAAGAGTTGATTGAAATAGTTATTATTTGGGGAAATGGTGAGGTATGGTTGTCCCATTTTTCATGTATGGGAAAGCCACCATTTTAGAAATTTGTGTTTGGCTTCTTGGGCAAGAAAAAGAGCCGTGAATTTGCTCCCCAAGACATTATTCATCAACCAGTTTGTCTCTCTCACAAAATTTCTAGCTGGTGGGGCATTTTCCCTCCATATTTTTATGGTTTTTCCTTGGTTTCTAGCTGGAAAAAGGGCGTTTTTGGTGCTGCAGAGTGACTGGGAGGAAGCGAGCTCGATTTTGAGATCCATAGAGGCCTTTTTTGGCCATTGGAGTGCTCATAACCCGTGGGAAAAATATTTTTTGCTCCCTGTGGTCGATTTCCCTCCTCACATTTCGTTTCTGGGTGTGCCAGGAGTTGGAAGAACCAATGGGAATCATGTTCTGTGAATCCCATAGTAAAAGCATTGTTCTATTCCCAACATATGAGCTTGTTGTGTGTCAGAAGAGTATGTTGGGGCATGAGTTATGTGTATCCTTGGTTTTTAGATTGAGCATGAGTGCAAGTTTCCAAGAATAGAAGAGGGTTCAGTTTTGGATTGATAAACCCCAACTATGGACTGACTTGACTCAAGTGCAGTGTTCATTTTGTTGTGCATAGGTTTGAGTGTTCCCATTCCTTGTGGAAATCATGCTCGGATCGGGGGTGGTAGTTGTGTTGAGATATTGATGAACACAACTGGCATATGGCTGGGTGGAATGTTGCAATGACATAGCTAGTTTCCTGGGACATCATTACATCAAGATACATATTCTCTCTCTGTGTATTAAATTATGGAATGTATTGATTGTTCTTATCATGTTGATGTATGCATGAGAAATGTGTGTGGATAGTTTAATTCCGATGTACATGTTTATTTTGATGTGCATCTGCACACATTTGTTTTATTTGTATTGTCAATGATGAATGGGGATGATTTTTTGTTAAAGCCAAGCATGTTAGTGTCATATTCCCTTCCTTGCGTTGTATCAATGGGAGGGGACATGACATATAGATGTCCCCAATATGCACAAAATGTTTGGACTCCGTAAATTCCAAAAGCTACAATCTGTAAATGAAATGGCCTTATCACAATCATACATAGGTCTTAGCCCTTCTAACTGAAACTTGTTCTTCATACAACATCTGTAAAACGGGATTGCCATCCCTGATGTCTCTCTACCTTATGATTCCGTAGTATTTTTTATTATTCAAGAAGAGCTTTATCCCTAATATGCATAATATTTGGTTATGAGAATGACAAGCAAATTTATGAAGTAACCCTAGGATTCTTGTTGAGTCTAACTCTTATGTCCACCAATACCTTTACGAAGTATGACATTTGCAGTTACCCGATCTGAATTATCCAAAAAAAGTTAGAAGATTTTCCTGTCATAGCCCTTTTTAGATACCCTTCCTACATGTTCTATATGTTTGTGTTCCAAAATTTCAAACATTTCAAGTGTCTAGATTTGAAGATGGTAGATGAAAGTGGAAACCCTATCCCAGTCTTCAAGTGGAGTGATTTGCTTTTAAGGAAGGATGATAATCCCAACTAGATAGAATTTACAAAAAATGTTATGAAGATAGCATACACTTTTATAACTGGTTCTTCCCCTCAAAGGATGTTTCCAAAGAATTAGAAACTACTCCAATTTGCACCTGAAACCAGAACAAGAAACTAGTTTATCTTTGAAGAATACACTGTGATAAGGGACTATGGTTTTGAAGAGGAACCCTATCAACTACCTTCTTTCCTTACCCCTAGTATCTTTGCCGTGGAATATGCTAGGCAGAGATTCAAGGTAGATGAAAGGCACTTTAGACACTATAGGCATCACAAAATATTCAATGTGCCTCAAGAGATAGGTTATTTTCAACATAAGAGATTGAAAAATAGTACAGTACTTGGAGGACTACTTGGTGCAATTAAACCCAAGAAAGGTGGAAGGTTTTACTTATGATAACCATGAGATTATTTCCAAGCAAAGAATGAAAAACAAAAATTCTACATATGAGACAATCCCAAGGCTAGACTGGCAAAACAATGCGAATCTATAAAGTTGGGAAGAGGTCAGAGAAGTGCAAAAACATTTGGAGCAGGAAGGAGTAAAGGAACATTAGGCTGGTCAAAAAAGAGGAGCAAAAGAGATGTTTGCAGACATGGACATAGATGCGATTGACCAGGGTCATTCATCAAAGAGGGCCAGAACCAGAGAAGGAGAGGTTGAAGAGGAGCAAGAGATAAAGTTGCCCAAAGAGATATTAGACATTATACCACCTTGCCCTCAAAAAGGGGTAGGTTCAGTAGTTAGTTTTTCTCATTAACCTTTTGTTGACGCCTGGAAAAATCATTGCATCGATATTAGGGTTCTCCCCAATGAAAAGTCCCAATTAGACTCTTCACTGTTTGGAATAGGGAACCCGTCCGGTTTACGGTCTGGCTACCATTCAAGATGGTCTTGGAAAGTTTTATCGGATGCGGCCTGAGCCATCGTTTATGATTTTTATAATTTTAAATGAAATGCAAGTTACTAATCCTACATGCAAATGCTTGTGCTTACTACCTATGCGTGTTTGACTGATAGGAATAAGCCTCACCTAGTAATGCATAGGCTCTTACCTCTCATCTTATCACCTCTTTTACTATCGGTCAACCAAGAAAATGCCCTAATTAAATGCAATATTCTATTTAAGCTAAAATATCATTACAAGGAGAGAATTTAAGGAAGAGCAACGAAAGGAAACTGTACCATACATTTACAACAGATAACTACCGAACATAATTCATTTAACAGTACAAAATAAGTTAACATATTAGATAGGTTAAGTATTAACATTCAGTACATTCATTGCTCATAAAAAAACAAAGAAAGCTATATTTGCATGTACATACACCAAGATAATTCATAAACTATTAGAATAATCCAACAAAATAAGAAATATCTTACTGTATTGCCATAAACCAAATGAAGAAATTTGTTCTACACATTTGTCCACACACTTCAGTACAATCTTCCATGTATGCTTCCACCCAGAAAAGTGCTTTCGTCATTAGCATAAAATAATTTCTCACATATGAGTTCCAGTACCATCTTTCAAAAGCAAAAGTCCATTTTCCATCTAATTTCTCCTATTTATCTTTACAACTTTACCTCCTAGGTGACTCATTAGTTCACCTTCCCATGATTATGACTCTTTTCCTTCTAAAACTTTTGTCCTATACTGCTTTGTCCTATCCTGATTACAAAATAAGTGGGAAAAATACAAAAATACAATAAAAATATTACATCATGAGGGTGGAGCGCCCTCTTGAGCTTGTATGAACTCATCCCAAAGGCTGCTTTCATAAGATATAATATTTAATTATTGAGGCTCCAATAACCTTAAGGAAACTTCATGAAACGACAAATATTTAACCATAGAATTGAGTCCTTTAGTTGTTGAATTATGTTTGTTGGTCAAGTACTGTGTTTTCAAAGTAGCTTTCCCAATACGCTCATGTAAGTCCTCTAGAGTGATGGTGTCTAAACTTCTAATAACAACAATATCTTCGTCTTTGATGGTCCTCAACTCGGTCAACCGTTTTTCTTTTGGCACTGGTCTTTCAAATGTTCTAGGAGAAGGCAAATGGCATTTTCAAAAGCTCTAGCAATTTTCTCGTGAATGCCTTCACACTTGTAACGGAATCTACCACTTCACTCTGTAATTTTTTATCATCTTTCTGGAAGCTATCCAAAGTTGCAAAATCCAACTTTAGTTCTGCTGTAGATATATTGGGAAAATGGGGAGGACTTTCTTTAGCTATCTTTCTCCAAGGAGCAAGCCTCTTCATCCTATTGTTACTTTCTCCAACTTTTTTTCTAGTGGCAGTGGCTTCCTTAGATATTTGTTTGAGCTGGGTCACCATTCCCTGTAATTCAAATGTTTGTTCTATGAGAAACTCTTGTGAGTGGAACAGTTGCTCCTGAAGAGTGGAGGAACAATTATAAAATGCAGTTAAGTCTTGTCTCTATTCCTGTGTAGTACTCAATTCAATAATCAATGAATCCTTCTCTTGATTAAGCTCTGTTATTTGTGCTTGCAAAGATCCTTTCTCAATGGTGAGAGATTCCACTTATTGGTCCCATTGATTTTATTTCTCTTTCCGCTTCTAGGATTTGTACATTGTGCATGGCTTCTTCTTTTTGTAATTAGAGGGCATCCCACTAATGTCTTATCTCGATCCCTTCATTCCTAGCTTGAACTATTTTTTCCTTCAATTTAACCACTTTGGCCTTAATGCTTTCTACATTTTCTATCAATTTGTGTATGTTGTCCTCATTAGCCAAGGTTGCGGCAACACCAATAGATGTTGTGAACTTTGGATCCTTATTGATGTCTCTTCTTTGTCCTCTTCATAATAATATTCCTTTTGGGGTCATAGATTATAGCTTCTAATTTAGCAACAACATGTTGCTTGGATGGCGTAAATGGAGTGAGTCCCAATTCATCCAAAGGGAGATGTCCTCTGATGAGGGGAACCTTTGCGTTATTATTTGTCATAGTATCAATATCCATGTCCTGGCCGCCATCACCTCCTTGTAGATTTTGAGTTTCCACAGTGTTCTTGAATTATTATTCTTATTCTTTCTTCTTTTGTAATGCTTCTTGCCGAGCTGATTCCTGTTGTTGTTGTAGTAACTTGACTCTATTTTTTTCTTGTTCGATTGCCAAATTTTCCATTCGTTCTTGTTCAACCTTTTTTTGTAATTCTTTTTCTCTTTATTTTGCTTTTCTCTCTTCTTCTACCTTCTTTTCTAGTTATTCTTCTTCCAGTCTCTTGGTATTTTCTGGCGAGAGAGCTTCTTGTACTACTTTGTTGCAGCTTCTTCTATGTCTCCATGTGTCGATGCATCAGATGGTTTACTAGAACTTGCACCTTTCCTTTTGCTAATACTTTTGTTTAGTTCTGTAAGGTTTCGTACCCATCTATAAAATTCTTCTTCTCGCAAGAACTGATCAGCATACTCATAATGAATTCTTACCGATTGACAATGTAGGGCCACCTTCTAGTGACTATCATTCCTCACAAATATTTTTTCACCAAAATGATATGAATCTAAATCTTTCACCAACTCTTGAGCATCCTTGACCTTATTGAATCTATATGAACTAACCGATAATGAGAGTGGAGGCCAAGAAGCCTTTTTATTATTGTGTAGGAAATGGCCAATACCATTTATGAATGTCTGTCTTACAATTTCCTTTAAAATAATGTAATCAATAACATACTTTGGCAGCAACAGTGGACCTTTCAATCCTCCATAAATATGTATATAGGTACCTTCAAGGGTCAAATAATAATCACCTAATTGTATAACCACTGTAAGGGCCTCATCGAACATGTAGTCTGGTTCCTTCTCATAAATCAACTTGTACAAGTTAACCAAGAATTCCTCGCAAATTTTCTTATACTAGCTCGCATGTTTTTGGGTCCATAAAATATGATATGCTACATACACCGGGGTTACACTGGGATTCCACCTACATCCAAGGCCTGGAAAGTGGTGTAGGGTCATGATACAATCTATCAGGTAAGAAGGCATGTGGAATTCATCCTTCTTCACTTTGGGTCTCTGCTATGCATCATCAATAGCCTGAACCATATTCTCAGAAATGATATCTGCCCAATTGAAAACGGTGCCATGCATTGTGATATAATAGAGCAAAGGTACCCAACTGAGCTTGTAATTGGATGAGTTGGGCCTCCCATATAGCTTGCATAGGACAGTAGCAGCAATTTTGAAGGGAGACTTCAAAAATTTGGTCTCATATTCTTTGCTACTTCTTTGGTGTAATTGCTTCCCAGGAAATAGCATTTTCTTCGCACACATTGCATAATCTAACTTCAGGATTTTGATCCAATCTTATGTCAAAAAGAATTTCAGGGTTAGAAGCTTATAATCCTTTCCTATATGTGTTGGCTTAAATGAGGCAAAACCTTTTCCCGTGGCACTTGTGATGATACGAGATTTGAGGTCGATGTAAGGAAGGATCCAACCTATCATCTCCATGCATGGGAACAACTCAGGTTGGGCAGCAGCCTTGTGGATTCCTGACTTCTTGATGTTTTGGTAGATTAAGTCTTCCTCAATTGTTGCTTCTAGTACACTCGGATCTCTGATAGATGATAAAATTCACCCCATTTGAATTCAGGGGTTATGCCTGTGATGGGTTGGGTGTCATCAAACTAAATATCTAAAGACATTTTTGGAATTGCTTCATCATCAGAGGCTACATCCAATACATATTTTGAAGAACATTTTGGACCGCTTTTGACATCTTTTTATCCTGTAAAATAGAAGAGGCATTATAATGTTGCATAACAACCATTGATATTATGAACAAGATGCAAACAAGTAATAGCTTCAAAACTCTTTCAATGAACAAATGCTTTTATGTGCATGAATGTATAGTTTCACATCAAGGTAATGAAAATCATGTTTCATCCCTTAAGAACTGCGTCTATAAATCCAATAGCCTTGACAAATCCAAAACATAATAGCTCGAAAGGCACGAATAACATGAGAATATAAGATATGTATCATGAGTTTTAGGGTTTAAGTGGTCTTGATAAATTTTCCAAAAGCCTTTCCAAAGATACAGCTTGAGTATTAGGGCACAAAAGAATTAGATATAAATGGATTGACTGAAAACCTTTGGGCCTCAAGAAGGAATTGAGCTGGATAATGAAAAGGATTTTTTAAGTAATGGTTAAACCTAAAACTATCATACCAATCATACGTTCATCTCATACAATCCCCAATATCCAAATTCCAAGTGGAAAGAGCAACTATAATTAGGACAAAAATATCTACCTAGAAAAAATGACAAATACATTGGGTCACTCTTCAGTTAATGCAATCATACCGAACACAAATTCTCTTCCAGGTGGCATGGGGGAAAATGATGGTGAGATGGCTAATGGGGTTAGGTTTTAAAAGAAATCCTTTTGAAACCCTAATTTATTTTACCAATGAGCCCAAAAAATGGCTTCATTGTGCTTTTAATGGATCCAATAAGTCATTTAAGAGGAAATAGATAAATCACTCCAATGCATGTCAGCGGTGATTCGATTTTCTCGCGATGGAACGTTTTCGAAACAAACCTCATTGCTTGCCGGAACATATCGGTACTAAACCTCACATCGTGCCGATATTCTTCAGCGGGGAATCGAAATATGCGCTAACAGCTTCGCCTTAGGGCATTATGTCTAAGAAAGGGAACTTTTTGCGATCGTATCGGCAACAAAAGGAGATCTACGCCGATACCATTTCTGCAATGAAATGAAAGCTTTGTCAAACCGTTCAACGATGAAACTATAAAGTCCAAGGAAAAGAAGTTAATGTTTCATCAAAATTTATAAAAACTTGATGGACTTTGGCCAAGAAAAGAGAAAATGAGTCATACCAATGATTCGACTCAACCAATGAAACTTTGCTAAAACTTTGGTGAAGAAAATTGAAAACAACCTAACGTTTCAGTGACACTTCAGCGAGGAAAGGAAAATAGGAGTGACGTTTCGGCCGATACCTGTTCATACCTGGGTACATGTGAAAATCCCTAAATGATGTCTCTACAACAATTTTTATTTGTTTGAACATTATAACGGCTCTATTTTGAAGTTGTAATATCCGCTTTAAGGGGAATATTTTGGACACAAACAATGATGAGTTACTGAAGATTAGAAAAATATGACTGAATATGTTTTTGTTAAAATACAATTTATTTGTTGAAATACAAAGAAATATAGTATTATCAGTGACTACACAGAATTTTTTTTCTTCTATTTTCCGGTTTTTTTTATAATGAAGTGTCAAAATGGCCTATGGTTTCACTCAATTTTCTTTTCTTATATTAAAATGTCAAAATGGCCTATGTTTCATTCTGAGTTCATCCCATACTTAATTTTTTCGTTTTATTTTGCATTGTCCACGCCCTTTCTATTACCATCATGGATGAATATGTTTTTTTTTTAAATACAATTTATTTGTTGAAATACAATTAAATATAGTATTATCAGTGACTAAACAGAATTATTTTTCTTTTGTTTTCTGCTTTTTTTTATAATGAAGTGTTAAAATGGCTTATAGTTGCATTCAATTTTCTTTTCTTATATTAAAATGTCAAAATGGCCTATGTTTCATTTTGAGTTCATCCATACTTAACTTTTTATTTTTATTTTACATTGTCCATGCCCTTTCTATTACTATCATGGAAGATATAGAACAAAGCTTACTTATTTTATGCAAATGTACATACCTTAAGCTTTTCCGGCTGCACTAAACAATTCACCATAAGATTATGTACTAATTGTGTTGGAGAATAAATTATACAACAATTAGATAAGAGATCTTAAGAGCAAACACCTATCTCAAACTCTTGAAAAAGAATCTGCGCTCAACCTCACGAAATAAAGACATTTGCAATTAGACATTGAAAGATAAGCCATTATTAATCACTATAGAACCCCAGCTTTGCAATTTGCTTCACGCCATAAAATATATTTGAATTTTTTTAAATATATATTTAAATTGAATTTTATCAATTTATTTATTAATAATAATAGAAGAAAATAGGTATAAACTTGAAAAAGAATCTGCACTCAACCTCACGAAATAAAGACATTTAATCACTATAGAACCCCAGCTTTGCAATTTGCTTCACGCCATAAAATATATCTGAATTTTTTTAAATATATATTTAAATTGAATTTTATCAATTTATTTATTAATAATAATAGGGGAAAATAGATATAAACTTAATAGCTCTTAAATTAACCTAGATTGATGAATCTATCTTTTATTTAAAAATGGATATAGTTACAGTGATGTGATACACATAAATATCACAAATTATTAATCATCATAGAACCCCATCTTTGCAATTTGCTTCACATCATAAAATATATTTGAATTTTTTTAAATACATATTTAAAATTATTTTTATCAATTTATTTATTAATAATAATAGGAAAAAATAAGTATAAACTTAATAGCTTAAAAGTTATCTTAAATTAACATAGATTGATGAATCTATCTTTTATTTAAAAATGGATATAGTTACAGTGATTTGATACACATAAATCTCACACTTTAAACTATAGAGTACGCTTCTCCTTTAGTCAGTTATAGAGACATGATACATTTTAAATCATGAATCATATAAAATTAAAAAGGGCTTGCCAAATTCACATCTTTATAACTTCTTGTCCAAAATTAACATAGTATACTTCTCTAGATATTACTGAATCTTCGATCTTCATCTTAGTTTTGTTGAACTTCTAATCCAACATTTCTCTCTTGGTTAGTACAATATTATTAAACACAATTGAATTTTATGCTAATGTGTATACCCAATTTCCAGGAAATTGTCCCAACCCAATTTTTAGACAATAAACTTGCAGGTTTATGATATTTAATATTATGATATTATGATATTCTGATATGTAGAGAACACTTGTAGGTTTATGAGAGAAAACATAAACCCATGTCATATAGAAATCCAAATTTTCACAGCAAATGAAGAGAAAATATCATGTTGAATGTTTGCAACAATATGATTTTGATGGCATTTATTGCATGGACCTTTGATTGGCTAAGATTGGATTATTACTTATTCTAAATGTCGGTTATTAGTGGAGACTAATGAATATACTTTAAAATTGAGTTGGTGAATTTACTGTTGCATAAAGTCAGGACTCTAGGGTTGAGTTTTATTTTGCACATAAAGAAATTTTTGTTTTGGTGTGATATTTAAAAATAAATCTTATTTTTATTTTTAATTTTTAATTGTCACATTATTTATAATATGGATTACTAATTATTTGATAATTTTTAGACTCTTATAAATATTTAAATAAATAAATTTTTTTTAATTATATATATATATTTAAAATTATAATAATAATTAATAATTATGAATATACTACATTTTAATAAATATTTTTTAGTTATATTTATTTTTTATAAATTTTAATAATAATATAAATAAAATTAATAGTGTAACCCCATAATAAATATATTAAATTTTAATACAACATTTTTCATCAAATATGAACTTAACCTACTACATTTTAACAAATCTATTATAATCACTTCAAAAAGTCAAATCATATAGACATTAATCATTATAACAATAAAGTAGTTAATTTATAAGCAAATATTAAAAAAAAAGAAAAACACTAAAACTTACATGAAATGATAAAAAAAAACTTTTCAAACTTGATAAATATAAACAATTCATTAATAACACCAACATATCCTAATTTCTAGGAATTGATTCCATCAAAAAAATATTTACCTATTTATTTGTGATGTAAATATTCATGTGCATATTTGTGATAGGATTTCTACAGTTGGCCCTCCATGTCTACACCAAACTTTATGCTATCACTTTCATTTTGATTTCTCCCTAAAAAACATCAAGTCAACTTTAATTTTCATTTTCAATTTTTTTCACTGTCTAACAATAACTTATCGGTGTATTATTGCACATTCTTAAGCAATTGCTAGTTATATAAACATTTAAATCCTTATACTCTTGAATGGTCATGACGACTACTGTATAGTGAGTCATGATTCCTGTAATCAAGGTAGTAACCATATCACAGATGGGTGCGCCTACTTAAATAACCAATAATGGGCTAGTCTAGACTGAATCTTGCTAAATAAATACGTGGTATAATAATACATATTATTTCAAAACAATGTGTGCTATGGGATAAATGTTGTGATAATTGAAAATAGTTAAATATAGTAATATAGTTTCAAAACAACACGCACTATGATAATGGATGGATATATATGATGGTGTCTTTTTTATTGATTTGAATTTTTCATTAATTTGAATAGGTTTTGAATAGGTTTATATTTTAAATTTAAATGGTTCACAATTATATGACATCTATATAAATAATTTATTTTACAAATATTTAAATAATATAAATATTTATATAAATAGATGATTTTAATTTTAATTAATATAAGTTAAATTTATATAATAGTTAAGTAACATATTTTAATATTGAAATATAAGTTCAATCTATATGAATATATAATTGTTTTTTTAATGAATATAAGTTAAATTTATATAATAAATATACATTTTAAAAGAAATTTCAATTTCTTCATCTAAATTTAATTTATGTTTAAAATTCAAAATTATAAATACAGAGTTTTATAAACATATATAGAATAAATTATATTCAAATATTCAAAACTAATATAGTTTATTTTATTTTATGAGTATAATACTTTATAAGTACATTCATCATATTATATTCAAAAGCAATTTATGTATTTAAAAGTACTCTTACTTTTAGTCACATCAAGGTTTTTTATTGATTTTATATTTAAACATATTTTCAATTTAACTTAACCATAGTTACATTGGTTGTAGTGTAAAAGGTGAGTTGTAAATATACCTCCCCTACAAAATGCCAAACTCATAATATTTTATTATATCTTTTAGGAGGCCCATTTTAGACCTCAAAATTCTCCTAATGCTGTCTTCCAGTCGACTGTAATGGTTGAACTGTTGAAACCGTTCAAACTTCTTCCTTGTAACTGAACGTAATGGGCAGGCACCCAAGCATCTCATACTTCTTTATAAGCATGTGAACTATTGTAACATACATCGTATCTTGATCAATCTAAAATAGTTCGCATTCCTACATATTATCTGTACATATTTGTGTTCATCTATGTTGCGTAATCCTGCTTTTGCACATTTTGTTTATTAAGCTTCCGCCATAACAGAGCCGACTCATTCAGTCGAACTGTTGTCCCCCTCATGCTTCCTAGACACGACCCGGATCATTGGTATCAGAGCACTCGATTTTGTTCGTGTTTAAGTTATGCATATACACTTCTCTCGAAGTTACCTGACTTATGCCAGTTCAAACTCGCTCATAATCTCAGCAATCCAAGCAGACGAGATCTCCAAAAATGACAGAAGAAACAGACAATAGACATGCAACCGACGAGACAACACAACTTATTGAGCAAGCTCTGGATCGATAATGGACTGAAATGTTCGCCCAGTTCAATGAGATTCTCTTGCGATTCGCTTCGACATCCGGAGGATCCTCGACGAGAACTCACTCCGATAAAATCAGCCCCTTCAAAGTGCAAATGAATTTGGACATACCGAATCTTGAAGGTAAGATTGATGCGGAATCCATTGACAATTGGGTGCAACAATTGGAATCCTATTACGCTGTAAATCAACTCTCCGAAATTGAAAAAGTCACCATTAAGTCCTTAAAGATGTCAACCTCCGTGCACTGCTGGTGGGAGAACCTCTCGACAAAGATGGAGAAAAGCGGAGAACCCATCGACATATGGGATAAATTCGTTGAACACATCCGAAAGGAATTTTACCCGCCGAAATACCCTGAGCAGTAGTATAAGAAGTGGAAGCAGCTAAGGCAATGGAAAGACCAAATAGTACAAAGTTACACTGACAAATTCTATCGAATCATGGCAAGACTTGGCGTCCAAGAAGAAGAGAAATTGCTTGTTCTGAAGTATGTTAGCGGATTGTCCCAGTACATTCAGCAGGAGATGGAATTTCTGACTGTCAATATGCTTGTGAATGCTTTCCACTACGCTAGCAAACTGGAAACCAAACAAAAAGGAAAAGCACGTTTCACGACAAAGCCGACATCAGGATGACCACCCGACAAGAAGGCACTGGCTGAATTCGACAAGTCGAAATCTTCTCACCTGACACCACCAAAGCCATACCATGGAAAGAATCCTTTTCACAAGAGGGAACGTAGCAAAAAACTGCCGACCGAAAAATGGTGCGATTACCACCACTCATCTTGGCATGATACGTCTGAATGCAAAGCTCGGAATGCATTTTTGAAAAAAGTGTCGACCTCCGACGCATTCGACAAGACGGTGGAAGAATCTGATCCAAACGCAACGACCCTTTTGACCTCGACCACTCCAGCAGCCTCGACTATCGTCGATGAGGAGGAACGAGAGCACTTGTTCCATACATGGATATGGATCCAGAGCAACCCATTGCATCTGATTGTGGACAACGGGAGCCAAAAAAACTTCGTTTCTGAAGAACTTGTGAAGAAACTACTTGTTACCACTCCACATCCTCAACCTTACAACATCGGTTGGATGAAGGATGGACAAGAACAACGGATCACTCGACAATGCAAACTCGCCTACTTCATAAAACCTTTTGAAGATGAAGTACTCTGTGACGTGGCACCACTCTCCGTAGCCGACGCCCTGTTTGGGAAACCTTGCCTCTTTGATAGACATGGAAGTTAGCAGACATGGCCTCAGAAGGTGATTCTCAAAATCCGAAATTGATGGTTCAACATACCAGAGCATCAACCTACACCGATGGTTGCACTGATATCTACCAAACAGACAAAGAAGTTCATCAATCATGCTCAGAAGTTCGCATTAATCATGAACAAGCTGCAACATTCTAAGAAGACTGCAACAACAAGTCGAGTCACTGACCAATACAATTCTTGACAGAAGCAGCAAGTCGATCATATTCTCGATGAGTACCAGAACCTCTTTCAAGCTCCAGATGGAGTACCTCAACATTGTCATGTAAAACACTCCATTGAACTTGTTCCTGGTTCTTCTTTGCCTAACACATCTGTTTACAGAAGATCCATTCTCGAAAATGAAGAGATTCGCAAACAAATCCAAGAATTAATCGACAAAAATCATATCCGACCCAACTCCTCTCCTTGTGGAAATCCAGTCATCCTAGTTTCAAAGAAAGACGGGACTTGGCGCATGTGCATCGACTACAGAGCTCTCAACAAAATATCGGTGAAGAATCGGTACCCTCTGTCGTGGATAGACGAGCTCATTGACTGTATGAAAGGTGCTAAATTCTTTACTAAACTCGACCTCAAGTCGGGATACCATCAGATTCCAATCGAGCCCTCAGATGTGTGGAAAACTGCTTTCAAAACCAAGGAAGGATTGTTTGAATGGTTAGTCATGCCTTTCAGCTTAACCAACACACCTGCGACCTTCATGCGACATATGGATAACCTTCTTCGACCTTTCATTGGAAAATGGGTCATTGTCTATCTCGAGGACATCTTGATGTTCATTTGATCATGGGAAGAACATGTCGGACATCTTCGACAAGTCCTCGACACTCTCCAGCAACATCGGCTCTACCTGAACATGGACAAGTGCTCTTTTGCGATGACCATCATCAAATATTTGGAGTATGTAATTGACTCTGCAGGCATTCACGTCGATCCAGACAAAGTACAGATCCTTGAAGATTGGCCCATTCCTAGAAGCATTCAAGAACTAAGAAGTTTTCTTGGTTTGGCGAATTTCTATCGACGATTCATACTCGGCTTCAGCCACATAGCCTGGCCCTCGAATCAGTTGACGATGGGAAACAGGAAAACTGTCTTCCAGTGGATGGAAACACATCAAGCAACTTTTGAACAACTCAAACACAAGCTTTGCACTGTACCAGTACTTGTGTTACCTGATTTGCATCAGCCCTTTGATATTGAGACAGATGCATCGGACTATGCCTTGGGTGCAGTAATCACCCAGTTTGGTCACCCAGTCACTTTTCATTTCGAGACTTTTAACGACACAGTTAGAAGATACTCGACGTACAAAAAAGAACTGTACGCCATTGTGCAAGCTCTCAAGCAATGGAGACATTACATCCTTGGCAAGGAAATGGTCATTCTCATTGATAACAAGCCTCTACAGTTCGCTCCAACACAATCAAAGTTGCAGACAAACCGACAACTCAAGTGGATTAATTACCTACAACAATTCGAGTTGGTAATTAAGTATCGAAAAGGCAAAGCCAATGTCACCGAAGATTGCCTCAGTCGACCACCGATTACTCTCCTTTTGAAAGTGATGAGTATGCAGCGATACGACATGACCACTTGGCCACAGTTGTATGAGGACGACCGTGACTTCTCAGCAGTCTACCGACAGTTACATACTAACAAGTCATTAACCTCAGCCTCTGACAATTTCCTGAAGGACACCTTGCTATACAAGCTTGGACAGCTTTGTGTACCAACCGGTGAGCACCGATAACAACTCATTTGGGACACGCACTATAGCAATACTGCAAGACACTTTGGAGTAGCAAAGACACTTGCTATTCTGCAGAAGTATTTCTTCTGGCCTACACTTAAATCCGACGTCAACAAGTACATTCGATCATGCGTGGTTTGCGCCATTGCTAAACCACCTAATCGACGATAGGGATTGTACACACCTCTACCAGTTCCTAGTCAACCATGGGAATCTATTTCTATGGACTACTTGAAGGGTTATCCTACTACCAAACATCAACATGACGCGATATTAGTAGTAGTCGACCAATTTTCCAAGATAGCCATCCTCATACCATGTAAGAAGACCACGAAAACACAGCAGACCGCTCAACTCTTCTTTACACATGTTTGGAAACACTTTGGTTTACCCACAACCATCATTTCCAACCAAGATGCCGATTCGTCAGTATATTTTGGAAGACCCTCTAGCAACAACTGGACACATGAATCTCATTATCGACAGCTTTCTGTCCTCAGACCGACGGACAGATGGAAGTTGTGAATCGCTTGGTAGTACAACTGCTTCGCATGTACAATCACCAGCATCGACGCACATGGGATGAAAGTCTTCCATACATTCAGC
Organism: Larix kaempferi; assembly: GCA_027924585.1. NCBI lineage: Eukaryota > Viridiplantae > Streptophyta > Pinopsida > Pinales > Pinaceae > Larix > Larix kaempferi. The sequence continues at coordinate 10,458,488 of BSBM01000029.1, forward strand.
ATAGCTACAATCGTGCTCATCACAGCTCTACAAGCAAGAGTCCATTTGAGATCTGTTACGGATTTCAGCCCTCGGCTCCTATCGACTTGATCAGCTCCTCGACACAGACTGCAACTAGCGAGAAGTTGATAAAGTAGTCAAGTTTCGAGAACATATTTGCGACATCCAAAAGCAAGCACATGATATGTTGCATAAAGCAAATGAGAAAGCTAAGGCCCGACACGAGTAGCATCGTATTCCTCATACATTCCAAATTGGGGATAAATTCTGGCTACATCTCAAGAAGGAGCACTTCACTGGTCCATTCAAGAAGCTCAATCCTTTGCGATATGGTCCATACAGTATTCTTCGACAGATTGGCGAAAACGCTTTCCAGCTCAACATTCCTGCATGCCTGGGTCTGCATCCAGTCTTTAATGTGGATCTACTTCGACCATACCATGCACCCTTGTTGGAATAGAATGATTTATCAACAGCAGAACCCGAAGACATCCATCTAGATGTTCAGGAGCCTCTTCCTTGTGACACTATAGTGGGACGAAAGGTACGCCTTACAAGGACGAACACAATTCCCTTGTTTCAGGTTTCCAAAGCTGGCCAAATCCCATCTCAAGGAAAGTGGTACTCTGCTACTCAAGTGACTGACAAGTTTCCTCACCTTCATGAGCAAACAATGGGGTCCATTGTTTCTTAAGGAAGGAGGTCTGATCCGCATCATAGTTGGCAAGTCATCGATGTCGATACAACTTCGACAAGTTTCGACTCGATATGACTTCGACAGGTTTTGATTTCGACACAACTCTGACGAGTCTCGACTTCGACATACTGCGACACATTTTGCACCTTCGACATGTTCAAAAACCTCACAGTTCATGACATCAGCAAGTAGCGTCGACATGCGACCAACGACTGTCGAACTTCGACAGACTGTCTCTATGTCTTCCAGTCAACTGTAACGGTTGAACTATTGAAACCGTTCAAACTTCTTCTTTGTAACTGAACGTAACGGGCAGACACCCAAGCGTCTCAGACTTCTTTATAAGCATGTAAACTACTGTAACATACATATTATCTTGAGCAATCTAGAACAGTTCGCATTCCTGCATATTATCTATACATACTTGTGTTCATCTGTGTTGCGTACTCCTGCTTTTGCACATTCTGTTTATTAAGCTTCCGCCATAACAGAGTCGACTCATTCAGTCGAACTGTTATCCCCCTTGTGCTTCCTGGAAACGACCCAGATCACATAGGGAAGTGTTCTTGCGTGTCTTTTCTATATCACCTATTGGATTTTTTATTGCAGTAGGGGGTATTAGATCATCGACATTAGGTAATCTATCATTGGTGTAATGGGTGAGTGTGACACACTGAGGGTTCTCCTTCAAACCTTGACATTTTGAACAACAATAAACTACTGGGGTGTCATAAAAGAGTTCCATCTTGCGACGAATTACCATCGATGAACCAGGATGGAGGCTTGAAGATGGCATGTTACAATTGGCAGGGTAAAGTAGCTGCCCATTTTCATCCATGAACTGCTTGGGGTATCTTGCTCCTGATAAGAGCTTACGACATTTTGAAACTGGTGGAATTTCTTGTGCATCCGAACTCAAACTCAAATCACGATTCTGCAATATAGAATAAATCAATATTCAGATTCATATGGATAAGTAACATAAATTCAAATAAGTAGTCAAAAAATAAATAAAACCTGAACTTATTGGGGATGGAATGGGAGAACTTGTCGAACTTTGAACAAGAGCGTATGAGTTGGAATATGAAGAATTGGCCATTTGATACTACAAAATTTTCTTCCTGCATTTGAGCCAAATCAACAATCAACATATATATACTATGAAATATTGTAATTGGTGTGGTTAAATAGTAAAAGGACATTTGGTATGAATATATAATTTTAAGTGGACACATAAAAACAAAGAATTTATAAAATAAACCGATGCATTTATTCATAAATAAGCACACTAGTGCGCTAACATAAACTAGACGCACCAGTGCGTAACCAATGTAAACGCACAGTTAAAGAATATCCGCAAAAACCTCGCAGTGGAAAACATCTGCTACATTTGGTAATGGATATTTTTACATGCATTTTCAAAAAATAATTCATTTCGGTGTGTTTCCTACATATAAGTGCACCGATGCGGCCTAACATTACATGCACCGCCATATAGGTTTTAAAATTATTTGAAAGACGATGTGTTTTATGTATGTACGCACCAATGCGACTTAACACCAGGCGCATAGGAAATGCTGAAAATCAAAATTTTAAAAAAATCGCACAAATCCTTTTTTCCCTAAATTTAAAACATGGCGGCAATTTTAAGTTTGAAAAGTAAATCTAAATAGTTTTTAAAAGCCAAAAACCTAAACATTAACTAGTTGTTTTGCTGAAATTTTCAAGGGAGAGTTCTGGAAGAGAGACTTACGTGGAAGGAGTTTGGAGCAACTGGAAGGAGTTCCAAGGGTCGAAATTTCTTAGGTATGGCGAATCAAACCAAACCCTACATGATATAAATTTCAAGCATGTAAGTATTAATGTAGATCTTATAACCTTATTTAAAGTTTAACTAGATTTAGAAAAAAAAAACTTCATACTTACCTTCAATGTTGCAATCATTATTTTCTCGCTGCTTCTTTTGGTTTTATGTGGCTACAAAATTCTTCATTAGGTTTAAATCCCTGTATTATTAAACAAAATTATGATTTCACCTTTTAGGGATTTTGGATTTATTGAGCTTGTGATTATATATAAAAAGAATAGGGTGATATGGGTCCACTTTCTTGGTCGAATCAGTAACCATGTCGGCCTTGCCGAGTTTTTTTTTTAATTAAAAAGGAATGCTTCAAAATCAGTGCATTTGTATTACGGGAACGCGCCGGTGCGTCCATCAACATAACGAATCAGGTTTGACCCATGTCGCATCATTTTTAATTATTTTATAAAAACGTAAAAGTCATTTTTCGTGTCTCGGTCCTCTATTCCCGGTGTGTCGCATTTACTATAACTCGTCATTTTTTTAATATTTTACAAAAACGAAAAAGTCGATTTTCGTATCTCAATTCTTTGTTACCGATGTGACATATTCGCTTTAACGCACCAGTATGGTGTTGTAACTAACACACTGAGGCGTGCCATGTATACAAGCACACCGAAATTAGATTTATTCTTTTTAATATTTTTTTCCTGTATTTTGAAGGTCTGTAATTTGTTTGTATAATATATTGATAGCTTCTGTATTTAATGGTATAGGTTGTTTATTGATAGAAAATTCCTGCTATAAGTTCAATGAACAACAACTTTAATCAACATGATGGGAGCACATCGAGAATTATGAAGAAGGCAAGTGCTTTTAATTAATTTATGTTTTTAAATTAACTTGTTTGAATTATTTGTAAAGTTGACTAATATGTAATGGTTAATGTATGACATGCAGTGCCAAAAAATGAGGAAGCTCGATAAGATTCTTACCAAACTAAGTCCGGAAGAGCGTAAAACGTTGATGGAAAAGTTGTAGAGAGATAAATCAGGTGACTAAAAAATAAGTCAATATGAATTATTTATTGAAATTTGAGTAATAGTCTACTTAATTAAGAATATTCACTAATATGCTTCAAATAATGTAATTCACATATGATGAATGTTATGCAAGGACTAGCAGCAACAAAACTCAATTTCATCATAAGAAATTTTTTTGATGGAAGATTCAAATGATGATCAATTGGTCCTTAGCTCATCTAGAGTGGTGCTAGAAGTTTATAGAAGGGGCAAAGAATTTTATAATACTATGAGGGATTTAGTGGAAAGAACGTACAGACGTACTTTTCACTTACAATATAGAAACCAATCAAATGATTCAAAGAATCGAGTCATATGTAAACTACAAGATGTTCGACTACATAGGATAATTCTAAAAGATCAAACACCTAGAGCAGCTGCTCACACAAACAGATCACATATCAACACACCGATGTTTTCACGTGGTTTAAACCCTTGAAAGGGAAACACTCCACGGCCCCATCCAAATAACTACTTGAGGCAGTTTATTATGCAAAAGATATAAAGTTACAAATGAACTTCTCATAATCAATTAACTAATAAGTGACCCTCCATGCTCTTTAAATAGATATCATGGACCAATCAGGTGCTAAGCCACAAATCAAAGGTAGTTATGATCTAAGAGAAGTTGAACCGTCAGATCACTCTATGTCTAGAACATATCGTGGCCGTTGGATTAGATATTTACAAATGCATACTAAAAAAACACACTTTTCCTAACGGATATATTATAACAAGTTGATCTTAACTAACTCCTAAGTGTCTAAATATCCTAACATCCCCCCTTAAGAACAACTTGGGATAGGATTGAAGGATTTACAAAAGTGACACTATTAGGAGAAGGAATGAGGCATTAGATCCTATCCCCCCTTAATGACAAGTTCCTAAACTCCTAACACAGATAGAAGTTTAGAAAACTTCGCTTCTGTAAGAGATTTGGTGAAGATGTCTGCAACTTGATCATATGTAGGGAAAAAGTGCACTTCAAGAACGCGATCATGAACAAGATTTATTATGAAGTGCATATGTAGCTCAATGTATTTGTTGTGTTGATGTTGAAATGGATCTTTGGAAAGCTTGATGGCACTTTGATTGTCGCACCAAAGGGGATTTAAATGTTGCTGTTGGAATCCAAAATCTGAAAGGATCTTTCGAACCCATAAAGTTTCTTGATTGGCATTAACTGCTGCACCATAATCTACTTCTGCTGAAGAGAGAGAAAGAGCTTGTTGTTTCTTACAAGCCCAAGTAACAGGTCCGGAACCCAGAATAAAAACATAACCTACAGTAGAATTATGATTATCAGGATCATTGGCCCAATCTGAATCAATAGAAACAACCAACAAAGGAGTCCCCCTTGAAACGTAATGAATCCCAAACTGAATTGTACCCCGAATATATTGAAGTATTCTTTTTGCTGCTTTCCAATGACTTTCATGGGGAGTTTGCATATAGCGGGAAACACGACCAACGACAAAGGAAAAATTAGGGCGGGTATGAATCAAGTATAAGAGACTACGAACAAGCTGACGATACAAGGTGGCATCAACTTCATGTGAAGTGCAAGTGGCAGAAAGTTTGACTCCAAACTGGAAGGCGGAGAGGGTTGGTTTACAATATTCCATTTGAAAGTGAAGAAGAAGGTCACAAGCATACTTAGACTGAGAAAGAAAGATTCCTTCTTTGGTTTACAAGAATTGGAGGCCAAGAAAATAATGCAAATGTCATAAGTCTGTCATTTCAAAAAATTTCTTAAGACTGGATTTCACATGGGTTAAAAGATTAGGGTCGCTACCAGTAAGAATAAGATCATCAACATAAATAACAAGGATGATGAGATTGTTTCCTACTTTATTGGTATAGGCATTAGGGTCAGAATGACATCTAGAAAAACCAATTTCAAGGAGCAAGTTATCCATTTTGGCATACCAGGCTCAAGGGGCTTGCTTAAGGCCATATAATGATTTTTTAAGGTGACAGACAAGGCTAGTCATTCTGAACATAGCCAGGAAATTGTTCCATGTAAATTTCCTCTTGCAAATCACCATGTAAAAATGAAGACTTAAAATCCATTTGATGTACCTCCCATTTATGTAAGGCTGCAAGGGAAAGAATAAGGCAGATGGAGTTCATTTTGGCGACAGGGGCAAAGGTTTCATTGTAGTCAATTCCTTCAACTTGGGAAAAACCTTTGGAAACTAACCTTGCCTTAAGCCTTTCAACACTTCCATCTGAGGCATACTTAGTTTTGTAAAACCATTTACATCTGACAAGTTTTTTTCCTCTTGGAAGAGGGACAAGGTCCCAAGTATCATTCACCATTAAGGAACTATATTCTCCATACATGGCTTCATCCCAATCTAGATTCCCTGAAGCTTCTGCAAAAGTATCTGGATCATGATTCTTGGAAACTTGATCCAAAAGAGAAGAGTCTCACTAGAACTGATAACGTGTTCGTCGTTGATCTCTAGGATCATCGACAAGATCACCAACTACTTCACATGTTGAAAGGACCCATCGAGGAAGCGATTGTGTTGGTGCCGGAGGAAAATGAGTAGGCGGAGGTGGATTTTCATCCTCATTGTCGTCATTAGAAACTGGAATTGGAATGTTGTCAAGGAAATTGGGAGTAGAAGAAGGCACAAGCGTCGAATTAGGCTTGCAGGCCAAAGATGGCACAAACGCCGAGTTAGGCTTGTAGGACAAGAGATTTTCATCAAATTTAACATCTCTTATAATAATTATATCATGAGAATGTGGTTGAAGAAGTCTATAACCTTTTACATTTTCAGAATATCCAACAAATATGCACTTTTGACTTTTAGGCTGCAATGCTTTCCCTTTTTCATCTAGAATATGAGCCCGTGCTTCACTACCAAACACACAGAAGTGACTTACATCTGGTTTAATTTTACTCCATGCTTCTTTTGGTGCGATATATTGTAAATATTTAGTGGGGGTACGATTAACTATGTAATTTGTACAATTTATGGCTTTAGCCCAAAATGGAAGACTTAGTCCCTTAGCTTGAACCATACAATTAGCCATTTATTTTAAAGCCTGCGGTTCTTCTGTTCAACTACACCATTTTGTTGTGGTGTATATGGAACTATATGTTGTTGTTGGATTCCCTGTTCAGTACATAAAGTAGTGAACTTGTTGTTAACATATTCTCCACCATTATCAGATCTTAACTTTAGAATTTGATGACAAGATTGTTTTTAACAAGGTCTTTGTAATCCAAGAACATGTTAAATTCTTCTCTCTTAAGTTTTAGGAAATAAACCCAAGTGCGTCAAGAGAAATCATCAATGAAATTTAAGAAATATTTGAAGCCATAAAAGGAAGTAGATGGAAGAGGACCACACAAATCACTATGCACAAGCTCCAAGGGGGCCTAGGCATGCCAAGAGGCACGTTTGTCAAAATTGTCCCAATGATGTTTTCTGAGTACACAACAGAAACAAACACCATCCCTACAAGATACCATCGAAAGACCCATCACCATATTTTCTTTACATAGTTGTTGCAATGAGCGATAATTTAAGTGACCAAATCGCTCATGCCAAAGTTTTCTCAAGTCATCACTATGAGCAACAAAGACCGAGGGAAAAGGTGATGACCCAAATTTGTTAAACTTGTACAACCTGGTGATATCATCAACAATTCCAATTGTTAGGACATGCTTAGGACCTTTAAAATCCTTGATTACACCTTGGTGAGGTGTAAACATTACAGTTTTACCTTCACTAGAATGAGTGATTTGATAGATTGACAACAAATTGCAGGAAATTCTTGGAACACATAGTACATCACTAAACTGTCCATTCTCTACTGGAACTGTTCCAGATCCTACAACACTAAGAGATCTATCATCACCAACAAATATTTGTTTGTTGTTACATTCATGCATAGTAGAAAATAATGCTTTATCGTTATCCATATGATAATATGCTCCATAATCAATGAGCCACTCATTCGAAGTAGAAGAAGAAGATACATTATAGGAAAAAACAAAAGCACTAAGTGCATGTCCATGAAATGAAAATTCTGAAGATGAACCAAGGCTGTTGTGGTGCTTCTTCATTGTTGCTTCAAAGGATGCCATCTTCTTGAAACATTTAGATTCATCATGATTATCTTTCCCACAAAATTTGCAATGACGCTCAGTCTTCTTACCTTTTGGTTTGTTTCCTTTGTCATTTTGAATAAGCTGGCTAAGACGATTTGGGACCCTTGTTTGGCTTATTATTGCAAATATTTCGCTTCTTGGGATGCTTGGACTTCTCTTTCTGTTGTACCAACAAGGCTTTTTCATATGTATCTGCATTGCTAATCATTCCAAGATGTATGAGCTTATCCTACTCTCTAATCAAAGAATCATAAAATGATTCAAGAGTAGGCTCTTTATAGCTAGTTGGATCCAAGTATTCTTTCATGGAGTAAAATGCAGATACAAAAACAGAATATGCAGGTCCAAGTTTGGAAAGAATATGATAAATGCATTGCTCGTCTTCTCTTTTAATTTTGCATTGTGCACATAAGAGTCTAAGAGTTTTGTACTTAAATAGATAATCTTGAATGCATGAAAAATAAATTGGATTTAAGGAAATCAACTCATTTTCTAGCTGGTGACCTTGAATCTCATTGTGTTTACCAAACAAAGATTCAATTTTTTCCCAAGCTTGATATGGTTCATCAATTCCAGATATGTGGAATCGTAAATCAATAGAGATTGACATTCCAATCAATCCACGGGATTCATCACATTTATTGGCCCATTTATTTTCTTATCAACATCAATCGACTATGTTTCTTTCCCTGAGGTAATTCGGTAAAGTCCCCTACTTCGTAAGACATCCTCCATATGAGATTTCCATGAGAAATAGTTGGAACTAGTAAGTATAATATCACATGGGGCGGCCATACTGTAAAATGAAGGTAAAAAAAAATAGAAACCAACGGTCTGGATGCAAATATCTTGAAAAAACCAGGTTGTTTAAAAAAACGGCACTGAAAACTGACTCCGGATGAAGAAGTTATGCTTGGCTGAAAAATGGTTGCAGGTGACCCCAACAGATATGAGGCAGGCAAATGATTGACCCAACTGAACCCCCCCCGGCAGGCAAATGATTGACCCAACTGAACCCCCCCCCCCCCCCCCCCCCCCCCTCTTCCAAAGATTAACCTTTTAAAGTCACTTTACAATAATGTTGCTTTATGTGAACCACTTTTGTAAAATAAGTGGAGTTTCACTTTTACAATAATGTTACTTTAAATATTGCATGTAAAAAACTAAAATATTTTCAGTGACTCACTTTTATAATTTAAGGGAGATGCACTTTTACAATAAAGTAACTGAAAAATGTAAAAATCCTTACAGTGGATCCAAAGAGATGATGTAAACCTCACAATGAAAGAATTTAGGAAAATAGAAGAAGTATAGTGCAGCAGAACAGAGATCCAATGGAACTCAGATAGAGGTAGAATAATTACACATCTTACATTAATCTGAATAAAGAAACAGTAAATATACAATGATCAGGATTCGAATACACTAGGTGTGATTCGAATTAGCCTGCATGGATAGATCCAAAATCAGTGGAGTGTCATCAAGCACAACTAGAAGTCTTATCTCATCATCGGTGGAGTCATCAATGCACAAGTAACTGTCAGCCATCAGTCAAACTGAGTCTAACTGAGTGTGGTAGGTGTAACTGGCACATGGAGGCACTAACTGAAAGAAGGAGGCTCAGTGGAGGGTGCATGAGAAGCTATATGGAGTCAGAATGGGCAGTCAAGTATCATCGGAGGTCCATCAGAGTGATACAGTTAGTTGAGAGTCAGTCGGGTCTTAAATCAAGGAAGGAAATGATGATAACTCAACTAACTGAAGTACAACAGGAGTGGTAGGTGAGAAAAGGCGCCCTTCTCAAGTGGTGGGTGAGAAGTGGGTGCATCACTGGCTAGGAGGGCTCAATCTGAGTGGAAATAAGCTCCCGAGTGCTGGAAGACTAGAGACTAGGTCCTGGAGGTGTCAACCTGATGACTGGGAAGCATGCGGATGCATGCAATGCATGCTGCATGCAGAAATGTATGCAAGACTGATAATGAAAATAACTGAAAGGCTGGTAGGACTAGGATGGACTATAGGAAAATCCTAACACCCCCCCCCTTAATCCATCCTGGGCCCTGGTAACTAGGACCAAAGGTCACCCATACAATCAAATAAATGATAAAACAAGAATTGTCCATAAACCAAGGAAATGGGGAAAACCTCATGGGAAAAATACCCCCCTCAAAAGAATAGTAAATAACTCAAAGAACCATCATACTAAGCATAAAAGAAAGAAGATTTCATCAGTGAAAACTTTTGCAAAAAACTTGGCAAGTTGATCCTCTGTAGGATGCCAAAGCAGGTGTGAGATCTGGATTTGGTCTTCTGATGTGCCTCCCACTGTGTAGAAGATCTATTGGATGAAGCAAGTCTTCCAGGAATACTTTCTGCAACTAGAACGAATGGATCATGATGAGTCTTCCCAAGGGATGGAAGAGAGAACCCCACCATCATGTTGCATCTCTCATGGAGAGGTAGATGGCACAATGCAAGGTTGGCATGATGTTGAAGTATGGTAGTTCTGTAATCAAACGAATCCTCAACTATGTTCTAAGTAGGTGCAAGGACTGTGTGATCCCATATTGGCCTTGGCTCTGGATTGAGAACATGTGTTGATTTTGGATCTGAATGTTCTTGAACTTCGATCTCAACATCAAGATATTCATCTTCATCTTCATTAGAAGAGGAGTTACTTGAATCTTCATCAGATTCTGAAGGAGCAGGAAGAGAGAAGGGTAGAAAATGAGAGAACTCATATGCCTTGGAGGCATGATTTGCAAACCCTTTCGCTATAGTCTTCCCAGTAGATATCTCTGTAATCTCAACTGTGTCGGGACCAAAAGTCACCTTCTTAGGTGATCCGGTGCGAG